>JANVCC010000021.1:35759046-35824923 GCA_025345505.1 Todiramphus chloris collaris
TCCCCCCCCCTCCCTTAAGTTAATAAGCAAATGAGGTAAAAATTTCTAGAGGCAGTAGGAGGTATTACAGTTTTCATTGGAACGTGCAACATTTCCACTAAGGAAGTAATATGTATCCTCTGCTTCTTATTGCTGCCATCTACGTAAGGATGTGACCTGAATTCTCCTGAAGAAGTATCACGTAAGTTTGCAGTAATGTAGTATCTTGAATAATTGTGTAACTGTGCATACAATGCCCGTATGAGTTCCTAGAGTAAATATGTTCTGTGGTTTTCCTTAGGGTTGTGGTACCCTAAGTATTGCTGCAACAATGTGTGTAACCCCATCCTGGGCATAAATTCCAGAGGATATTAGCCAGTTCATTTGCAGCATTTTTTCCTGATTTGAAAGTTGGATGTTAAAATAGGGCATGTTTAACTGCTGATTTTTTTCCTATGTTTGTGTATCTGTGTATTGTCTTCTTTAGAAGACTTTTAATGCATAAATATTGCTTTCTAGTATTGGAAAAAGCAAATGAATTTGGTTTTTTTTTTCTATTTTGGCCTTTATTAGCATCCCCTTCAAGGGATGTCAGGGCAAGTTTAAGTAAATGAATAAATTCCTGTGATTTCACTTTTTTATTGTGACTGTTTAGGAAATTACTTTGTTTCCTGTAAAGTGATGATTTGCAAAGTTTCAAGGCCGCCATAAACATTACTGTGTTTTCAATATGATTCAGATGAGTAAGGCATGAAGATGGCTTGGAGCCGTGACACGGAGATGCCCAGGTCTTCTAATGGAATCTGCAATTCTAGCATTGATAAGACAGGAAATTGAAAATGATGATTTTAAGAATGACTGTTTTCAGCTTATAGGCAATAAGAAATTCGGCAGGTCTGTTAAAGTATGTAACAGTAGGACAAAACTATTGCATGATCCTGAGATCCATAGCCCCTGATTTGCCTTTCTGGGTTCAGTAAGGGCTCTTCTTAAGCCATAATTAGAAAAAAAGGAAGCTTTAATGATGACCTCCTTTGTATCCAGTAGCTCAAATGTTGTTCACTTCCTTTTGAACATGGGGGATTGAGTTTTCACATTGGTAATTAAAACCTACTTCTTTGCTTTCACACGTGTAGTAAGCAAGCGTGTCATTTTTCTTGGGACAGGTGAATGCTAACCTTTCTTTTAAAACCATGCTACAATAAATTCAAGGCCCTTTAGTGGCAGTTGTGGGTAGGGTGGGGAGAAAGACATTGTGGCTTTGTAACCCATTTGCCGGGATCCTGACTATCAGCCCTCCTTCCAAGGACTGCTTTTTGTCTTAGCTCAGTAATTTCATTTTTCAGAATGCCGTGTTGTTTTCTGCATTGTGGCATGTCCTCGAGGAGCATCATGCTGTAGATGTAGGTGTAGAGTATTGAAAGTGATTTAGGAGTTGTCTTGGTTTGAAAGACAGGTGTCTGCCAAGGAAGGCAGGAGTCCCCCTTGGAAGGGAAAAATGCAACCCCCTTCCCTCTGAATGCTTAGAATTTTGAAATTAAGGGGCTTTCAGGCAAAGATATGAGGAACAGGAATAACAGTTCTTTACTAGATATCTATATAACAAGACAAACAAACAACAATAACTATGTCAGTAACAGCAAACAGCGCCAGGCACCCAGTGCCAGCCTCTCGGGGCTCCCGGGGAGCAGGGAGGGCGTGATGGTCTCCCCGCTGCTCCGGAGCCAGCTCAGTCCCCACGTGGCAATGGCCGACGAAAAGCCCGCGTCACAAACCCCCCTGGGCAGCCGATCCCGGTGTCCAGCAGGATCCCCGGGAGACAGCAGGGGTAGAAGGAAAAAGCAGGAGACGAAGCAGGGACGACCTCTCTCCAAGCTGATCCTGGTGTTCCGCCGGATCCTTGGTAGGCAGCAGGGAGAGGAGGAGACGCGGTGGGGATGAGTTCTCTGCACCACGAGGGCAGCTTCTCCTCATCTCGAACGCAGGGAGCAGAACAAGAGAGAGACCCAGGGGCTCCACCCAACCCCCTTTATTCGGCTGGCTGGACCCCTCCCCCTGTGGCCAGGTCCTTTTGTCTCTCTTAAAGTACAGCAATTTACCTCCCTGACAAACAAGCATGGAAAAATTCTTTAAGCCAAGAAGGAAAACAGAATAACTCCCCAAAACCCCAACAGGAGTCAAGTCAAATTTGTGTTTCTACCAACTCGGAAGGGACTAGAATCTAGTTCCTTCAATCTCTATATGTGGTGTTTAAGTTCTTACCTCTTTGGTAGTATCCTAGGCAGCAAAGCTGAAAGATCTCAGGAGGTCATTTAGTCTGTGTCCCAGTCATAGGCAAAATTTATTGTGCTTTAAAAAACATTTTTTTAAGAATAGCATAGCTCTTCAAGATCTCCCTTAAAATTTACAGGAGTAATTTCAAGTTAGGGAGGTCCTCTTGATAATAATTCATGTTACATCTACTTTTGTCAAGAATTATCAGTGAGCTAGAAATTTCAATCCTATATTTTAACAATTTTTTTCATCTATATCCATCTCCTTCTGAAGTCAGTAGCATATACCTTTATTACAACGTATTTTCTACTCTTGAATATTTGAAGCATGTATAACTTATTTTGGAACAATCATGCTCTAAAAGCTAGGAAACTAATTTAATATATGAAATAGTATAGACAATTAGATAAACAACAGTAATGCATTGTATGAATAACATTTGACAGTAAAGATTTGTGCTGGGGAGGGAAAAAAAAGTAAAAAAAAAAAGTAAAAAAAATAAAAAAAAGAAAAAAAAAGAAGAAAGTAAAGGACACTGAGACTGGATTTAAGGACAGATTTGTGTGGGTTTGGTGTTTTTTTTTTTTTTGTTAGAATGGTTCTTACTAATACATTATCAACCCTATGCTGTTACTTTAATTGAAATTCTTATGTCAATGTGTGAATGATGAGAAATAAGCTGAGCTTACATGATGCATTTGGGAGATCCTATTTGTAGGAATTACTTTCTGAAAAGAAAGATTTAAGCCAAAATCTCCAGCAATTTATGTTTATGCAATCATTTTGTGTTTGTGGTACTTTATAATAAGGTGAATACATGATATATTTAAAAATAGATCTTTTTGGAGGAGATTAAGTAAAATAGGAATATACTCATTTATATTCTTAGACACTGTTCATTTTTTAATGAGCCAGTTTTCTTTATTTTGACAAAAATAGTCACAATAATATTTAAATCTTGAGTTGGTTCTTTGTTGTGGAATGTTGGGACATACTGACATGCCATCTTCAAGATCTGTTATTATTAAAATAGCATTTAGAATGCTAACCTGCTCAGGCAGACTGAAATACATTGTATGGAAGTTTAAATATGACTTCCATGATTTCAAACTATTTGTGCAATTAACATTGCCATCTTTATATATATATCTCTATATATGAAAAAAAAAAAATCTTGTTTCAGAAAGCTAACATGCTGCCAGTTTGACTGAAGAGCAAAAACTGGAAGAATACAAGCAATAATGTAAAATCTCTGTATTTTTTGTCTGTGTTTTATGATATGTTCTTTGTGAGTTGACTACACTTGATTGCAAATACTTTTTTCAGAATTAGTGTTTTCTCTAAATATTAAGTTTTAACAGTGAGTGTATTTGTGTTTACTTTGGCAGTAAGAAAAGAGGAGGAGGATTTTGAAGAAAAGAAATCCATTAAGAAACGAATCAAAGAATTAAAAGTTTTGGACCCAAAGATTGCACAGAATCTGTGTAAGTAGATTCTGATTTTATGACAAAGTAATGTTGTATAAACGTTCTATGGAAACATCTTTCTCTCTTGTGTGACTGCCCAGTAACCACTTTTCGTTTAAAGTATCTGAGAATATGTGCATATTGATGTTAAGCTCAAGCATGGGTGTTGGTACAACTTACCCAGAAAGCAGTTAAAGGTTATCCCTTGTTACGGCTGAGATTATTCTCTTTTGTATATATTGAAGTACAAGCATATAGCTATATATCTAATTATTTATTTATATTTTCAACTTATTCAGTAAGCAATACTGCCTGTCTCCCTACCTCCTCCCTACCTCCTCCAGCAAAAAGACAATAATGTCTACAAGATGTCTGGTCATCTCCCATGCACTTTCTATAAGGAAGGCAACACAGTATTGTGCCATAATATGCAAATAAAGACAGTAAAGTTTTGGCATAGCGGAGCCCTATAAAGAATAGGTTTCTAAATGCCAACAAAGTAGGTGAATGAATAAACAGCACTTGTAAGGGCATTTTTTTAACTCTCTATATGGTTTTGGTTTCTCTTGGTGCTTTTTTAAGAGAAAGCTCTGACAAGACTTGAAGAAAAAAGTATAATTGTCACCTCAGCACAAAATACTGTAACAACAATGATTAATATGGGGGGTAGACTTGTCACTGGCTACTTATGGAGGTCTTCTGCGATGCTGGATGTTGTTCATAACAAATGGATGAGGAAGGCTGGAATTGTAGTAGAACAGTAGTTAAAATACATCTGAAACTCTTATCTCTTATCTGTGTTACTTGGCATAGTATTTGTTAACCTGTAGATGCTCTAGCTTGTTTAATTGGTGTTTTGTAAGTAGAAAAAAGATTGTTGTTTTCTTGCTTTCTTCATTATGTGTTGAATCTTTGTTTTAGCAATTTTCCTTGGCTCTTTCCGAGTGCCTTATGAGGAAATCAAAATGATGATATTGGAAGTAGATGAAACACAGCTGTCAGAGTCCATGGTTCAGGTAAGGAAAATGATATTTCAAGGACCAGTATTTCAGGGCAAGCTTCTCATAAAATAGAAACTTGTAGCTAAAAGGCCTCTTAGCATAAATGTTTGGCTATTAAATTACTGCAAGAATCTGTTGAGTTTGTATTCTGTGAACTGTGGGGTTTTTATATTTGTAATGATTTTTTTTTCCTTTTTTTTTTTAAAGCAGATGAATTAATAGTCTGTATTTTCTGCATTCATATTGTCTACACCTACATTGAGATATTTCTTTGGTATATCATCTAACAGCATATGATATTCTGTTTCTTCCATAGTTACTAAAGTTTTCTTTAGTTTAACAGCTTGATTTCATTTTAACAGCTAGCTTTGAACTACCAAACACAGCTTCTGAAGATAGCATAGAACCACTGAGCTGGCTACAGGTTTAGGGGTATTTCTGAGGTACTAGTTAAAGAATTGAATTTTTCATCTTAAATTAGGGAAATATGTTAAAGCAAAGCTCTCTGGCCCCAGAGATATAATTTGTATATCCTGACTGTATTTCTTGTAGAAGAAGAAATTAGGATCGTTTGTGGATAAAAGTAGGTTGTTTGGGTTTTTTTAAGATTTATAGATTGAGATCTGTTCCCCAAGTTCAATGAGCTCTTTTCTGTTGATTGTATATCACAAAAGCTACTTACTTGCAGAGTAATAAAACAAATTTTGACTTGACTGAAATGTCTGCCTTTTCTGTCAAGTAACGGGGAAATGCTAGAGTAAGTCTTTCTGATCCTTTCTTGAAATATGGTAGCAGGATAGCTTTGTTTGCTAGATCTGAAGGATTGACTCTTTATTTCAGTTTAGAAGAGTGATCTTATTAGTAGACCAGAGACTCTTTCAAGAAAGAGCAATATATCTTGTTTTCTTAATATAATGGAAGCTTAGCCTCTGTGTAATCAGGAACACAAGAGTCATAAGCTGACAAAGAACATGCTGGAGTGACCCTGAATGTTACCTAGTAGATACAGGAGTTGTCTTGGGAAGGGACAGAACAGAGCCACTGTCTCAAATGATATACCATAATTAAATGTTTGAGAAGGTCCCTACTTCTAGAGTCTTGGAATAACCATTTTTAGTCAAACTACCCGGTTGTAATTGAAGTTGGATTCAAGTGCCTAAATTTAAGTGTCTATACATAAATGTAGGTGTCTAAGTGTTCAGGAAGATCCAGGGAGTCTGAGGATTCTTCAGATGATCAGATGAGGTGACATGTTCAGGTTCCCTTGCCTGTGTTCACTTGTGTGTCCAACCTCTGAATTACTACTTGTGATAAGTTTTCAAGCTAAGTAGTGTGTAATGGATTGGCCTTTGTTTTGAAATATTAGAAAATAAATTATCTATTTTCAAAATAATTTTGTATAGCATTGATAATTGTTGCCTGTCTTTAGATGGGTATGTTACACTTGAATTTCTTGTTCTGTTTGCTTCTTAGTGTTCGGTTTGCATAGTGCCTATCAAGCATGTTCTTACTTTAAAAATAGTGTTTGAAAAAAGACTACAGAAATGTTTGTAGAATCAGCAAAAGGTGGTAGGCAGCAGTATCTAATTACTTGCTTTTTACACTCTAGATTATATTCATTTGTGTGCTGCCTATTTACATTCTGCTGTCTTTAGAGAGGAGTGTTGTCTTTGGTGTGTGTTAATGATGCATATGTAACACCGTTTGCCCACAATAATACAAGCAACATAGAATCTGAGATTTTAAAGCCTATTTTATTTTTCTTGATAGAATTTAATAAAACATCTTCCTGAACAAGAACAATTGAATGCATTGTCCAAGTTCAAGAATGAGTATAGTAATTTGTCTGAGCCAGAGCAGTTTGGAGTTGTGGTGAGTCCTGTTTCATTATCATTCTTTGTTCTTTTCTGAAATACCGCTTTAATATAATATTATAGAAACAATGCCAGCTGCTTCTTCCTAAATGTGAAGACATTCCAGACTGGGAGAAATGCACAAGTGCTGCCTTTTAATTGGACTGTTAATGGAGGTATCCATGGATGTGGAGTGCCTGATTGTTCAAATATTACTCTTGGAATGATCTGGGATTTACTTTCTTTTAAAGGGTAATTTGCAAAATAACATCAACCTAACTGGTATTTTCTGTGGCAAAGTTTCACTGGGAGATACAGAGCTCTTTTTTTTTTTTTTTTTTAATTTCCATAGCTAAACCAGTTTGGCTGTACTTTTCTTTGCATTAATAAATCTTAACTTTTTCAGTGAGGTTTTCTAAACTGATGTTTTTCTTTCTACTCTCCATGTAAATGAGAAGAAAATGCTGTACTTACCCAGTTAAATTATTCTGCCTCCTTCCTCCTATGCTTTTTAGTATGTTTTGTCAAGAGTAATTGTAGTCACTTTCCCCATTCCCAGCGGGAAGTTGTGTTTATATCATCTCCCAGGTTGAATTAATAAAGGAAGACTGGAAGAGAGAAAATACTGCTAGTTCAGTGCTGGCAGTTGATGTTTCTGTGGAAATATAGTTTGTATGTAATTTCTATACAGCTCATAATTCATAATTGTTAATTATTTCATCCAGACAAACAGAAAATAAGGCTATTTCTTTTCCTGGGTGCATATATCTATATAAGTCTTTGATTTTTCTCATCCACTTCTAGCAGAAGGTCAGTGTTAGCTTTTCCTGTAAGGATTTCACTAGGAAGGAATGTTCTTTCAATTGTATCTGTAGGCTGCAGAAAAAAGATTGTCATGTCTTTGTAAGAGTGGCACTTGCTCTTGGCAGTTATCTGTGTGGATATCAAATACCTGCACTTAAATATTGCAACAGCTGGAATACAACTATGGGGTATAAAACCAGCGAATCAACTGAATTCTGAATCAACTGGCAAGTGTTTTTCTGGTCAGGAAACACCACTACATTGAACCTGGTGCCACTTAGTGATGTGACAAAAGCAGTCTTCTTTGAGTATAGGTGCTTGTAAAACAAAACTATTTCTGAAGTGGTGCTTTTGCTGAAAGCTATCGCTGTTGTTCATTTTGAATCCATCTTTAACAAGAGACATTGTACATCTAATGTAGTGCTGGTTTCTGTGTTCTTGGGAGTCCTCTGACTACACTCTGGGAGCAAGGGGAAAAAAAAAAAAAAGGGAATAACACCACTGGTTAATAAATGTTAACATTTATTTTCCAAGATTTTCATATATAGTTTTTGGATTGAAACCAACTTATCAATTTCTCTCGGTCCAAATTTCTTACTTACAAAAGCTAATGAAATCTTTTGCTTTTTATTACTTGTTGAGGTTTTATCAGACATTCAAGGAATCTATTTATAGTTCATCCCTATCTTAATCTTACGTTACCTGATTAAATTGTCACCATTTATCTCATTGAATAGGTCTCTGAAATCCTTTAAAAGAAGTATCCTCCTTCAGCAAAAAAAGCCAGTCGAAGCATATTTTGTTTTTTGAGATATGAAGCTAATGCTTTCAGCACCTCTGTTGTGTGCAAAGAACACAAAAGATCTAAAGTCAGATAAATTATTACCTTTTCACTTGTTTTGTTACAATATTTATTCAATTCAGAAAATAGCAGTAGTTTCATAAAGGTAAGTTTCACAATGGTTAATTTTAGGTTTGTTTGTTTGCATCATTTATATTACAGAACTTTAGAAAGAGAGAAATGGGTTAGCAGTTAAATTACCATCACCAACAGAATTTAACTTTTTTGAAGTGAGAACTGCGAGGAAGCTGTGATAATCATCATTGTGTTTGAGTTGGTTCTCCAGGTAGAGATTTTGGATTAATTTTATCAATGAGACTTCCTACGTTTATTTTCTCAGTTGTAGTAATCAGTATAAAGCTAAGATGAATCAACATATTAATGAGTCTTAAAAAAAAAAAAAAAAACCACAACCAAAAAAACCCACAAACCACAACAAAAATTAAAATAAAATCCCAAACTCCCAAAGAATCGCTTCAATATTTTTTATAAAAACTTTACATTGACTTAAATTATACCTTCTGACTTGTGAAATTCTGTTGAATTTCCATGGTTTTAGGCTTTGAAAAATCTTTGTTTTCAAACTTGCATATGATTTCTCATTCTTGGACATGGACTGCAGCTGATACAGTAGATGCTAATTGGGCATCCCTGGAATATAGAGACAGATGTGTGATACGGGAGGCCTCTTATGTGATGTAACAGTTAGCTCCTTCCTCTCACTTTCATCTTCCCTTCAGAAATTTCTTAAATCCTGTAGGGTGAAACAACTATGTTCATTTCTCCACACTACTTCTCCAACTTAAGTTCTGTTAAAGAATCTAATGAAATTAGAAATCAGATTAACTAGGTTAAGTCTGGAATCTCACATCTATGACTCTATGTTCAAAATGTAATATATTGTAATGCATTCATTTCCTAAGAATGTTTTTTCATGGGCCCATATCTCAATCAGTATATGAAGTGGATCATGTCCTAGGAATGAAATTTCCATATATAATAAATAAAAAGTTTTGGTAGAGTTCCCTGTCTCCTGCATTTTTACCTGTGCCTTGGTCTTTTGATGTAATTCTGTCTGACCCAGACATTTAGATGACATATTTTACAAAGACTTTGTTGAGTGCCATTTTGTTTGGTTTTGTTTGGTTGTTTTGGGGTTTTTTGTTTGGTTGGTTTTTTTCTTCTCCTTTTGTGTGTGTGTGTGTGTGTGTGTGTTTTGTTGTGTTTTTTTTTTTTTTCTCCTTGTGCTGTTTGGTGCCACAGATGACAAGCCTTTCTGTGCTTGTTAGAATCAGACTATCTGTATATAAAAATTGTCCTTTTTAATTTTTGTTTTGTTTTTAGGTTTTCTGTAAAGATCAAGCACTTTAAAAAACACATTAAAAAAAGTTTTGATTTTTTTTTCTGAAATTGAGCTAGTGAAACAAGAGTTGAAATCACAGAAATAATAATTTATAAATAAGTGTTGGAATATCATCCAATGGTTTAGAGTTGTTTTAAAAGAAAAATGAAAAGTGTTAACTCTGTGCTGATTTACCCCAATTTAAGAAGCTATTTTTATGAAATAGCAATTAAGAATTCTGAAATAAATAACTGGACCCCAGAGATCATTGTTACAAATGAAGCCTTTTTTTTAACCTCACATTTTTTTTGTTTGACATTTCTAAATCAGGTCTGGACAAATGTATATTAGCTAAAAAACTAATATTTACCTGACTTCACTTTTTCTGCTGAACTATGCTACATACCTTTATTTGCAAAAGGTTTGTAAAACAGGATTAGGCATGTGTATAAAGGATTTCCTGCACTGTTAGAGCAATGTAAGGTAAACAATTTTTTTGCATGGCAAATACTGAGGAAGAATTTTTCTGTGGGACAAGTCTCATGCTTTAGACATCTGCAGTACTTTTCTGTCTGAAACACCTAATATTCAACAATTAGGTCCATTGATTCATACAGCAGTTGGTTTTCTTTTGCTTTTCATCATCTTCACTTTTTGACAATACCAGATTTTGTTGTCAGCCAGAATTAAAATTTTAAACTCTTCTTCTTAATGTGAAGAGTTTCGCATTTAGTTTCTGTCTTTGGCAAATAATTTATCTCCTCAGTTTTTTTGATAAGTAGAAATACTTGTCCATGTCATTTCCATTCATGCTTGCAGCAACATAATTCTCTCTGAATTTTTTACTTCACAACTCAATCTATTGCATATTCTTTAGAATACATCTCACCTGTCATTTAGACATTTTACTCTGCTGTATCAATATATACAATGGTTCTTATCCAAATCTAGTTTAGCTCTGTTCTTACTAATTTTTGTCCCTTTTACAGTGTTGATGGTTTATCTTTTCCTTGTATTTCATTGTTAATGATGAGCTCATGTCTGGTTTTTGTCCTTCTGTATTCCTCATGTAAACAAATTTTCTACATTTTTTTTTTGTTTGCTTTTCAGTTTCTTCTTACCACTGCTCTGTAGTTGGTAAGAGCTCCTTTTCTTGACTGTGTGAAATTCTTAAAGTTTGGTCACTTTCAAAGCTGCATTGTACAAAGAAGTGGTCCTGTCTGTTTGAAATTCTCAATTTCTTCCTCAAAGACCAAGGCCTATGTCTTGAGTGTATTTTTCAGCCCTGCTGTTCTATCCTTTTACTGAATCCCTGACAGCTTTACTGCCTCCTTTTTCTCTCATATTTAGTTCTGTGAAATACTGGAGAGCTTCCTGACACATTGAAGAATTTCTTATTTTTACTCACAAATAATTATATTGTCCCATGTTCTAGCTATTATTTCATCATCTTGAGTTTCAGCTCCTTTTGACTTTAATGGGTTTGTCTGGGTGGCATGTCTGTCTTGAACATTGATGCCCATGCGACATGTTTCTAGTCAGAGCTGAGACAGAAAACAACATACTAGCTGTTTGGTTGTTTGTTTATTTTTTTCCCCTCTTAATATTACTCTCAGGATATTGTGTGGCCTTCCAGGAGCAAAGGGACCTTTCTCTGTCTATGTGAGCTAAGCTGACAGCTAACATTGCTTCAGTTCCACTCTGTTAGAATATGTTTCTTCCTTTGTACTCCAGGCACTGACAGTGTTCTGGAATGAGTCTACAGTTGACTCACCTTTGGACTGCCCTGCTTTTCTTATCTCTTGCTTTGGCCATCTAAAGCCCCATGTGGCTGCCAAGTGAAGATGCTGATAACTTCAGAAAAATAATGTTCATTTAGGTATTCTCTTGAGAGAAACTTAAAAGGAGAAACACCACCATAGGTAATTTTAAGTATAAAAATCCAGGTAAAATAAAGGGATTTGGACCACAGAGATGCAGTTCAACTTCATAGGAACAGAGCTTAGGGATGACAAAATAAAAGAAAAATATAGGTATGTTGACGAAAGCAGAAGCTAAAAGTTTGTAGATCAGCTAGTTTATTGGAAACATGACTTGTAAAATCATTTTTCAACAAGAACACATATGAACCTCTTTTAAGGGAAGATTATCTTGTAAATAAATTGGAAGTCCAAGTTAAATGCTATTCTGAGTTATAGTTAACAGTTGTGTAGGGCATTTTGAAAACAAGAACAGAAATAAATAATGGAGATCACTTGCTCAAATACAGCATAATTAAGAATATGATCCTGTAATTCAGTGGTATTAATTTCAGGCAAGTAAATTTAGGGCCTTTTAAAACATAGTGGGAGAAAAGAAATAATAGGTGCTTATTTGAAACTGGTAGAGAGTAGATCAATAAACCATTGTTCATTATAATTGTTTTTAATAAAGCTATAATAGATATATGTGAGTCTACATTTGTTCGGTGCTTTTTAAATGTGAAATATTAAACTACTAAAGATTATCTTTTATTGTTCATCTGTATTACATCAGAGTCTGAGAATTCTTTTTTCTGAGATATTAAAATTGCAAGGGTCATGAAGCAACTGATTAGGGCATATCATTGCTTGCTTGTTTGAAGTAAACTCTCTGAACTTGTTTCTAAGTTGAAGGATAAAGAGAAGTATACAGTAACCTAAAGCTTTCAAGTTTCAGACTTGCATCAAAAAATGAACATAGAAAAAAAACCCCAAACTTTCACTGTGAGACTTTATGGAGAAGGAAAAGTGATTTTTACTTAAATCTGATGTAAATTGATTTTTACCTGCTTAGTCATGTATAGATTTAATTCACTTGTACTGGTAATGCATATGCTTCTGAGCAGTACCATGTGCACTTCTGGTCTGGACAGGATCACTGCTGTGCAGGACAGAGGACAAAGGAATCTCTCAACACCATTTTATGTCTTTCTGATGGTTCTTGATTCGTGACAGTGAGGTTTTTGGACAGATCTTCTATATGATCAGAAGTTATCAGTTGGCATGAGTTTGTCTTTATCTCAGAATGTCCTAACTTCAGCTTCTCATAGATCTTAGCCAGGTTGCTGTTTTCTTTACCTTGCTAGGAATCTATGTTTTAAGTACATGCTTAGAGTTTTGCTGATGGCCTAATAAGAAAAGGAATAATCATAGAATATCTTGAGTTAGGAGGAGCCCACAAGGATCATCAATTCCAACTCCTTGCTTCTCACAAGGCCGCATAAACCAAATTCATATGGCTAAAAGCGTTGTCCAGATGCTCCTTGAACTCTGACAGGCTTGGTGATATGACCTCTTCCATAGGGAGCCTGATCCAGTGAATGTCCTGCAGACAGAAAGGCCCACTGAGAAAAAAAATGATGTTGGAGTCTTTTAACTTCTAAAAATCTATTCAGCAGGAACCATACACTTGAAAAAGAGCTTATTGACAGGCAACTCTCCTTTTTATTTGTGGAATAAGTATGGTGTTTGAAGGACTATAGAAATGACAAATATACATCTTAATTATTTCAGATATGTTGATGTAGTTTTCATTTCAAACAATACTTATTTCGGGGCGTAGTTGGATACACTATGCTTTCTTTGCGTCAGAAGCATGATAATTCAGATTACAGTAACTATTATCTTGTTATACTACTCTCTTGGGACTGACTCTTGAATAATTTTATTTTCTCCTGTAGCAAAACAAAATGAGTGAGGGATGTTTCCCTGTTTATTCTATGCATACACTAACCCAAATGTCCAAACACAGTAGTATTTGGGATGGCTTATGACATGTAAGCAATGCAGTCAGTATCACTGCTTAATTGCATATTTTTAAGAACATCTTTCTGATGAAAATAAACACTTTGCACCTAGGATATCATATCACATATCTCAGTTGAAGCCTAGGTCCTAGCATGATTATCTGCCCTCCGTCTTTACTGAGTAAGCCACCTGGAAATTAATCTCCAACTGATTTTATTAGGGGATTAACATTAAGGAATTGGTAACACAGAATGATTTCCTATTCTTTGAGTTGCACTTGTCTCAGGTTTTGTGCACACCAGGTATAATTTTAAATTCTGAAAAACTGATTCTAGAAGGATAAAGATTTACTGAATTCATTTGCATTGCTGTCCTATACTGAAAATACTTGAGGCAAATCTTGGGTGGATTTGGGTTTTTTCTTACTTTTCAATATGTTTATATTTGAGGGAGGAAAATAATGGTTGATTAAAATAGATTGTTACAGCTGATGATTCAGTGAATCCACTTAGCTTTTACATTTTCTACCAGGTCCTGAAATCCTTTCTTCTTTTTCCTCTGTGTTATTTTGCATATGCAGTCTTTCCTGTCTTTTGTGGCCTTTCCTTTTATGTACTAACATAATTCAGGAAATAATGGTGACCAAAACAATCCGAATTCAATTCTCATCAATTTATATATTGGGTTTGAATATTATTCAATATTTTGAAAGCAACTTTATGAAACATCTTTTATCCTACTACTTATAGCGGTTGTGGAGATGACAAATCACTACATGATATTTTGAGTCTGTGTCTATACTAATCAACTAAAGAGTACCAGAGAACGTCTTTGTACGTTGAACTTTAATTGTCCATAGTGCTAATTTGTTAAAAAAGACACAGGTATGCTTTTGGCTTGTGCAGAATTGCACTTTCAAAGAACACTCTGGGCATGGTTTTGGAGATAGCAAGAGATCTCATGAGCTGAGTGCCCAGTCAGATGGTTGAAGACTCAAGAGTAAAACAGAAGCAGATAGGTTTATTAAGACAACTTACAATGGTTACAAAAGACATTTTTCCTTTTTTATTATGGGGAAGACAGAGCAGTGTTTCATAGGGAAGCTGGGTACAAGCATGTTGCAGCTGTTCAGAACTCAAGTGTCTAGCAGGCATCCCTAAACCTCTCAGGCTTGACATGTCAGCACATTTTTGGAGGCAGAGCTGTGCATGTCACTGTTTGGTCCCCTATCAGGTGGCTTCAGCTCTTTGCCCCCACCCTACCCAAGTTATTTTGGGATGCAGTTTATATAGATGAGTGCCAGAATACTCAAAATTTAATTGATTCTTCAGAGAGTTGTGTGTTGTTATGATAGGATGATAGGTTAGGCTTTCTTGCTGCTCCAGCTAAGAATGTTCCATAACTATCATTCCCCCACAACTCCCCAGCAGCACACATCCACTTCTCCCCATTTTCTTTCCCACACAACAATGCTAAGGCCTAACCATGTCAACATATCTTAACGGCCTTGTTGCACCAGGAACCATTGCCAAAAGTAGTTCTGATTTGGTTATGCTTTGTGGAGGGAGCCGAGTCCAGTAGTAAGCACATAGACTCGTCAGTGCCTGTTATCTTTAGTGGTGCAAAATAGTCCTGGCCACATTTAATTTATTAATATGTTTTTAAATCCATGAATGTAGTTACTTCGTAGAATTTAAAACATGATTTTGAAATTCTTTGAAAACACTTTTGATGTAAAAAGTTGATAATACTTGTCAGGATGGTATTAGTGGATATTTGACCTCAGGTGTAGGCAACTGTACTTGCAGTCTCGTACTGAGCATAGTGTCTCAAGAACCACATATGATAGCTCCCGATTTATTTCTTTTCATAAAGCTTGAAATATTTGGAAATATGTTCCCATGTTGCTTCGGAGTGGAAAAAACCCCACAGTTTTTTTTCTTGATCACTTTTATTTACTCAAAGATAAAATTGAGGGAATTATGAAATATTGTTTCAGAAATAATTAATGCCCAGACCTTGTGAAATACACTAACAGCTAACCCAAATAGAATTTGGCAAGCAATCCTCACTTGGCTTCACAGCTTGTTCATTGATGGATGTGTTTTTAATGAGTTTGTACCAAAGGAAAAGATTCCACTAGAGTAAATTGAAGATTAGAGTGAGGCCTGATGAACTCTAGTTTTTCTTAAATAATTCAGCAGACACTTAAAATGATCAATTCTATATTCAGCTGATGGTTTCACGTCCACGTTGTGGATAACTCAGAATGTATTAACGCTTTTCAGTGTTGTCTGGAAAATGTCATGCTATCACTATATCTGCAGAGGTGTACTCTGCCTTTCCTTGTACTTGATGCTTGGGCAGAGCCTTACCTAGGGACATTTCAGTTTGTTCAAAATCCTGAAGTGGTGAGTTGCATTTGTCCTCCGAGATATTTTGATTGTGTTAATTTCTGTCTGTAAATCTTGCCTGCTTCTGTTGTCTTCTAGAAGTCATGCATACCTGCTGCTCTGCCTTGTCCATGCTCTCTATCAGTAATTCTGTCCTTTCTAGGAATGTTGCTAAAGATTAACTTTCTGTGATATGCCATTAAAAAAATCTTTATGAAAAATTGCAGTCAAGTTACTTATGTTGTTTAGACGGAGAACATCTTTAACTCCTGTAACGTTGATGTCTTTCAAGCTTTGAACCTGGGTAGGGTGGAGAACCAGGATCCAGAAATATCTTCTGAGAGTGCCATCATCATCTGCACTGATCTGAGTGTTTGCAATTGACATTGGATTGGATTGTGTTACTTCCTCCATATCACTGAAAGATTGTGGTGCTGAATCACAGAGGAATGTTCCTGTAAAAGATTCAGTACCAGCAGGTCTCACTCTTATCCCTGTTCTGGTAGAACTATTTTGGGTAGCTAAGGAATAAGTTAAAAAAAAAAGTCTTACTGTCGTCTGATGTTACTTCAGGTAGCTGGAAGTGGTTGGTTGGTTGTTTCTTCTAGCACACACATAGGCTATCTTTTATTCAATTTTCTTCTTATCAGATATCTCTACAACTTCAGATCAATAAGGTTGGTTGGTTTGAAGGGTTATCATCTTTTGCCTCTAGCCATTCACTTTGCAGATACCTCTACATGTCTCAAGAGCTTGTCCTGAATCTGCTTTGATGCTTTTGCTTCACAAGAAATCTAAGCAATCCAAGCAAGCCTCTAATGTTCATGTTGTGATTTGAGCATCTTAAGAAAAACCCTTCTGTTTTGAGTATGGATCATGATCAGTACATGACCCTGCCATTTTGACATTCTGCAGCTTCAGGGGTTCCTTGGAATTTAGCCACCTAAATTGAGTGACACATTCAAATGACTGGCTTTTGTAGGGCAGTTGTGCTTAAATAAAAAATCTTAAGGCTAGTCAGTCAGTACCTCTTAGGTCCCAGGAAGTGGCAATTACTATGCAGATATTTCATCTGTTCCAGCTTCAGACATCAGAACTCAATGGAGCTGTTACAGGGTTGGACTAGGTGACTTTAAAGGTAATCTGTGATTCTATGATGATTCTATGTTTCATTTCAGACTGGTTTTGGAATAACATCTGTGTTTCCAAATACACTGAATAACAATATGGATAATAATTCCACAGTTATTATTGAATTCTCTATTGACAGGACTACAGGAGACCTACAGTAGAATGCTTTCTCCTTACTAGTACTGTCATCATCATAGACACATATCTTCCTGCTCAGGAAATGAACTTGGACACGTAGTTGGGTCAGTAGAAAAGACTATACAAAATATGAATGTACTAGAGATCTGAGCTTTTTTGAAACAGGTCATGTCTGTCACATCTAATTACAAAGCATCTAATTCCTCTTTTATATTGGAGTTATGGTGGTTCAACCTGATGGAAAGTACTAAGCCTGCTGGCATGGTTTTCAGACATTCCCACCCAGATCTTGATCATCTGTCTGTAGCTTCATGGCCTGTATGTTGAGAGACTCAAAGCAATATTGTAGACTTATATTTCATTAGGAGGTGGATTCCTGGAAGTAGCCAGACAGAAGACAAGGCATTTATTTTAGAGCTAAGATGATCATATTTTTCAGTCTGGAAAACAGCTGGATCTGTTTTACTTTTGGAAACTTTTCTCCATTTGGTTTGATATTATATTATTCTATTTTAAATTCCTCAATGACTTCTGCTATAAATTTATTAATTTTTGCTATCTGTCTGAATTAGAGGTTTTTGCAGAGGATTTTTACCTGTATTAAACTCTTGACTTGGTTTCCCATGAGAAAATCTTTTCAGTCTAGTGTCATCTGCTCCATATGAACCTTTTAATGAAAATTGCTTTTCTGACATCTGTTAGGTCTGCTAAAAATAGAAGAATTTGGGAAGTTGAGACCCTCCCACTCTTGGATGATTCCTTTTTAGGAAAATACAATTGTCTGAATTCAACTTGGAGAAACAAAAGCTGTCTTCTGTGTTCCATTCTGGTCAAGATGTCTGTACATCTAGTTTTATTTTTTGGATAAGACAGAAAAACATCACGTCTTTTCTTCAGAGTAGAAAATGCCTATTTGTGAATTTCGGCAGGAAGACTATAAACTCCACATATTTTGACAGCTCTGTTGTGGCCCTGACTGGCAATTTGTATCTATTTCATAAGAGAAGTGACTTCTGGAGTATTCAAAAAGAATGCCCCAGTTTCTGAGATGGGACTTGCTGGTTCATCTTTGTTGAACATAATTCCATCAAGGACAGTACCAGTGGTTTTCTGCACTGTACATCAGTGCACTGTCATCCGTAAAACGATAAAAGGCTACCTCTGTGCAGCTAGGAGGTAATAGATGGGTGTTGTCCCTGTGACACAATACACTCCCTTTTTTCCTGAATATTCTTTAGGAAAATCTTGGGTTTGCAAGAAATTGAGTCAGTAGTGCAAATTCAAGCCCTCTGTCAGTGCTAGTAAGGCTGAAAAGTCATCAGTAAAGTTCCTTTTGTGTACACATATCCACATGGCAAGGCTTTCGGATTTCTCGTATGTAATTTTAATTTTGAGTTGTCAGTTTTTGACTTGATTATCCTTTATTTGGAAACAGAGTGTGTCAAAGATGAATAAAGAGGTACTATTTCTACATAGCCATAAGAACGTCTAACAAAAATACTGTTCCATTATTGCAGATTGACTTCCCATACACTTAAATAATGTTTGGTCTTTCTAGAATGCTGGTGGTCTTTACTAGGATATGGGAATGTTGACTGCCTGTTTGAAATTGAACAGGGTGTTTTCTTTTTTAAACATGATGAAGTATCAGTTAAGGAATCAGTTCTTCCTTACATGATTCCCCCCCCCCCCTTGCTTTTCAAGTACCTGAGTCTCAAGATAAGTGTTAGGAATTCTTACATTTTACCTGTGCAGTTTGTAGAGTTCGCTGATGCTGCAGTGATGAAAACCATACATTTTCTACAGAGGATGCCCTTCCACTTTAGCCTTTTAGTCATGTTGGCTGTAACTGATACTTTACTTTTTGTCTGAGAACACTTTCAGGTGGTCTGACAGCCTCGGCGCTGTTGATCCTGTAAGAAAAGTATATTGTGAAACTGTAACTCTTGGCAGTGTTTTTCTCTACGAGCTCATGGTAAGAATGAATTGCATTCAGTGATCAAAACGTAATGTCAGTGTAACTTCTGAGGCATGTTCCTTTACTTGACATCAACAAAGCAGACAGTGAAAGTACGTATTTACCAGATGGCACACTCTTGCCAGGTGCCTTCTGATTTATGCTGTATTTGAAAGAAAAACCTCTCTTTGCTGTTGGGTAAAGAGCTGTCACCTGGGTAGCTCAACTAAATTGTCAGTTCCCGTTTAGATTTGCACATAGCGCGAGTATTCTTATGGACTATTACTCGAAAAATAGAATAATTCATTGCCCATACACTAAGGTCTCTGATACATGTAGTCCACTTGCTGTTTAGCTTTCTACTTCAATTCCCCTTTTTAGTTATTTGGGTTCTCTGTTTTCAGGATTCCACTATAAGGACATAAGTTCACTTAGGTATTTATATGCTGAGTACAATAAAGTATAAGGTATAAACATGCCAGTCTCTTTTCAGTTGTGCCCTGTGATAGGACAAACGTAATGGTCGCAAGCTGAAACACAGGAAGGTCCACCTTGACATGAGGAAAAACATCTTGACTGTGAGAGGTGACAGAGCACTGGAACAGGCTGCCCAGAGAGGTTGTGGAGTCTCCTTCTGTGGAGACTTTCAAGACCTGAATCTGTTCCTGTGTGGCCTGCCCTAGCTGTTTCTGCGCTGGCAGGGGGGTTGGACTCAATGATCTCCAGAGGTCCCTTCCAACCCCTAAAATTCTATGACACTATTAACATCAGCCTCTCAACATCACAACAGTTAAATCCGTAGCATCTCTTGCGATAAGGTATATGATTTTTTTGCAGTATGAATATATTTGTAGGCTACATGTTACAGAGAAAGCCATATATGGCTAACGGAACTCATTCTCCCTTCTCAATTATTGACTTAGTAAACAGGCAAACAAATAGTAGCAACAACATATGTTGTACGTGAACTATGGATTTCAGAGTGTTTAAAAAACCAGTAATTAAAAAAGCTCAATGGGATTTCTGTTGCATTTCTGGCATATGCTTCTGTTCTGAATGGTTTTAGATTACGTATTTCTGCATCCATTCTTAAGGCTTACATACAGAACTTCTTAATTTGTTGTAGTTTAACTGGTTCTGATGAAAACTTTGCATCTTTCATGCATATGTGCTTGCTTATGTTTGTGCAACACATCTTTGTGATCTAAAGTACCTGATTATATCAGGTACATGATTATATCAGACAATCTGCCTGTCTGAGAAGCCAAGTCAATAAATGATGCATCTCCTGCTGGTTCTGTAGTATCTTGAGTTTCGTACTATTTAAATTAATGCAATTTACACTTTATTTTGTTAGTTACCATGGTTTAATATTGATGATCATCTCTTCTGCCCTCTGAACAGGGACAGATATGAAATAATCTGGATAATTTCAGTGGTGTTTTGTGTGGGGATTTGTTTGGTTGGTTTTGGTTTCATGTTGGTTTCTTTTGGGGGGGTTGTGGGAGTTGTTTTTTGATTTTTTTGTCTAGTCTCGCTTTTTTTTTTTTTGACTGAACAGAAGACAGGACATAAAATTACGAATATTATTCTCAATATGCTGAGTAGTAGTATTACATATATAAATCTAGTAAGTGAATTGTTTGAGGAAAAGGAGTTAATACTGATTCTTCATGATGGAGCTCAGAGAATGACTTCATGACACTTGCCTCTGTCCAGTACATAAATATTCTTTTATACCTAACTGAAGAATAAATACTTAAAGTTATAAAAGCACTATGTTTATTTTAGGTGTATTTCAGCTCTTTCCATTCTTATTTCAATGTGAAATACACTGTTTAAATTCAATTCCCATTATCCTTGCTTGCCCATTGTTACTGAAGAGTTTTATCACACTATTGGATTCTATCTATTGTATGATGAGTACAGAGTATCTGCCTACAGTTGATACTGAGCTCCCGTTCAGACCATATACTTTTTAGTGTTTTACTTTAGGATCATGGTGGAGGCAGTCTGTGGTCTAATGGTCAGTAGTGGAGTTGATTTTTCAACCTAGTTTAATCTGAAAGACATCCTGTTTGTGTGCTCTGCTCCGTCATGAAACCAAAGGGGCATTACTGTAAGAATTGCTTATTTTCTGAGAAGATTTCTTATCTGAACTAAAATGCAAGTGGTATGTTTATTTCAATGGGACATCATCAGGTGATTGTATTGCTAAGCAGGTGTTGTGGAAGTTGCTTAGTAGCATGAAATATTTATTTTATTTTCTACTACTGTCATGATAAAACCAATAAAATAGACTGTAAATTGCATCCTCTTCTGCTTCTGTATCAAACCCTTTGATTTAGACAGCCTTCACTATAAGTTTAAGGTAACTTGTTTGACTTTACACTGAAATGGATGAAGAGTGTCACCATTATCCTTTTCACTTGAGTCTGTTGCAGGATAATCTGCATCAAAAGACTTGTGAATGTTGTGCTGTCAGAGCTACTTTTACATTGATAGACTAGACATGGTTTGAGAAATACTCTGTAAAACCTCAGGTATCACTGTACTTTTGAGGTGGATATTTTCAATTTTCAGGCAAACTTAAACAAACTGTAAGAAACCTATTACTTTGTAGAAGTGCCAAAATTATTGATGCTTTTCTTGCACTGAGAAGTACAAGGCTGGTATCTGGAACAAGACTGATTATCAGTACAAATGCTGATAGCTGGAAACCATAACATGTTTTTCAGGGAATAATTAAAAAAAAAAAAAATCTAGACCTAGTTCAAGATGTCAGGAGTTGTCAAGACATTATTGCCTTGAACCTGTCCTTGAGAGGGACAAATATGAGTATGGGGAAGAAGGTCTTACAGAGCTCATCAAATTGGGGAGAACACAAAGATAGGGAAAAATGAGGGAAGAAGCTCATGAAAGAATTTGAGATGATTGTTTCTCATATGCAAAGAGAACCAGAGCAGGGAGGAAAATTCTGATGTGGCAGAAGGAAAAAAGCGATGAACATACGATGCCTGATGAGAAGCAAAGCAGCAAGAAAAGAAAACAGAAAGCTTCTGGGATTGTATGAGATTCCAAACCTAAAAAAATGCTCGACAATTTCTGTGCCAGAGTTCGAGGGAAGAGTAGTACATTGGAAGCTTGAGAGATGGAGGAATTTAGTTTATTGAATGCATTCAATGCTCCTTCCTTTAAAGAAGCAATAAATTTTGGGTTCTTGTTGTTGAGATATAGTAAATAATGTGCAAAGTATCACTGGGATGGGAATTCACTGACCTAAACGACATGGGAGGATTGAAACTTCTGTTGAAAATACATGACCAGTAAACCATAGAAAAAGCCAAGTCTTTTGCATATGTTCTGCAGAAGCCACTGTTTTTCTGGGAGCATTCTGCTTTACCTAATTACCTGTGTAAGCTTAGTATACAGGAATATGAAGGGCTTTGAATACTGGTATGTACATTAACTTATGCTATATTAAGTGTTTAATAGCTGACATTATTTCAAAACTGTTATTTTCCTGCAAGTTTATAGTAACCTCTTATTGAAATCAGCTTTTAAATATTTGCACCAGAAAATGAGATTTACCTTGTTTTGGTACATCCAGAGTTATACAAAATCTGTGAACTACTTTTATTACTTTGCAACTACTGGGTCATAAACTTGGATTAGTTTTATAGGATTTGGTATATGAGTTGACAGATGTGATATATGGTGACACTTTATCTTTTATTGCTTACACATACTAGTTATTGGGAAAGGATGGGGGCAGTTCATATGAACCACAAGATGGGATTTCAGTTGCTTACCCAAATGTGTCTCATTCATTCGTTCATTTGCTATCAGTTATAGCAGATATATTGCTTCTTCAAGCCTGTCACACCAATAAATCATTTCAGATTGTGTGCATTTGTACAGTGCCAAAGTGTACCATGAATTTTAAAGGAAATCTTCTATTTTCTTTTCAATCAGATGAGCAACGTGAAGAGACTACAGCCACGGCTCAGTGCTATTCTTTTTAAGCTTCAGTTTGAAGAGCAGGTGAACAACATCAAACCTGACATCATGGCTGTCAGTGCTGCCTGTGAAGAGATAAAGAAGAGTAAAAGCTTTAGCAAGCTTCTGGAACTAGTATTGTTAATGGGAAACTACATGAATGCAGGTTCTCGGAATGCACAGACCTTTGGATATAATCTCAGCTCCTTATGTAAAGTGAGTTCAATATTACATTCACTTTTGCACTTGTTTTTATTACGCTATTTAAATTGTTTGTTTTGATGTTTTTCATGCAGTGAATTCCTTGGGTTTGTTTGGGGTTTTGTATATTATTTTTGTTGATGGTGTTTTTTTTTTTGTTTTGTTTTCGTGTTGCTTTATTTCGTTTTTGTTAGGTTTGGGGTTTGGGGTTTTTTTGGGGTTTTTTTGGGTTTTTTTTTTTTTGTTTTTTTTTTTTTTTTTTTTTTTTTTTAGCTGTTGTTTTTTTTGTTTTTTTGGGGTTTTTTTTTTGCCAAAATTCTTAGCATTAGTTGATGGTTTGAACACTGAAGCAATTTTCCGTGTGGTTATGAGACTGGCTTGCTTAAACTTTTAAAAGATTCCGGTTTTAGGGAATACTAAAATAAAACCAAAACAAACTAAATAAGGTTATGAAAGTACTGTATCACTGTGATCATAGTTGTCTTAGATGTCTGACCACTTTTAAGACTGTCATGCTTTAATCTGTTTTAATATGATTACATTTTTTACATAAATTTTCATCTTTCTTTGTCTCTGTTGTTGTTGCTTTGTTTTATAAGTTTCTGTTTCTTCTAATTTTCCTTACATTTTTCCCTCTGTCAACTTTGTATAAGATATATACAAGGAGATATCTATACTTTTCTAAGCATTAATTTATAATCTATTCTTATCCTAATTGCCTTAGTTTAGTGTTGTTATTTATTTCCTGTGCCCCCCTGGGATGTCGCTGTAAAATCTGCAGGGAGTTCTTGTGTGCAATAGTCCTTATGAGAAGGGACTTATTTGGAAGTTTGTATGTACTCTTTTTCTTCTCTTAGCTTCTTTCTGTTTATACAAGAGAACATACAGTATCTTAACTTGTACATTCTTTAAACTAATCACCCTTAGTCTGCCATGTTTCAAAATAGTTCTTTCAGTATGGTTCTCGAGTGTTGAATGCAATATCTAAAACTGAAATATTCATAGAGAATAAGTTATATATAAATTATATAAATATCATATATATAAATATAAATATACCTTTCTTAGTCTTAAGTACACATTTAAGCATGCATCAGCTACCTAGAGAAATACAGTGTAGATGGAATTCTTAAGTTAAAAGTACAAGTTGTTGACAAACATATTCAGAAGGAAGATACAAAAAGTGCTGTCTCCAGTGGGGCGCATTTACTTCTTAGGTATGATTTAGAAGAATCTGCCCTAGGCCTGATTATATACTCTGTACTTTTAATGCACAAGGCGACAAAAAAAAGAAATGCACTTATGGAAACAATATGAAGGTATTTGTTACTGGCACTTTGCAAACCAGTATCAAAATTCATCTTGGAGAAATAATATAAAATCTAAAAACTGAAAAGGGAACTACTGTATGCAGATAATCAAAGTGAGGAGTGAGTGGCTAGACAGAATCCCAAAAAACAGTCTTTAAGTCCTAGCCAGCTCTACAGTGCTCTGTCATTAAATGCATTTGATAATCTAGGATACCATAGTTGCTTAGATTTGCACACTTACAGGTTACTTAGATTTACAGGAGGTTACAGCATTCCACCGGAGAGGAAATGTGTCTCTTTTAGTGGGCCTTCTATGTATTGTAAATATAGTAGTTATGTACTGCTGACTAGGCATGAATAAGGTTTTAAGTGTAGTTTGTCTGAATTACTGCAGAAAATGTGTCAACCAGTTGTTGACTGTAGATGGTAGTAACATGTAACACTTCTAAATTGAGAAAAAAAAAGCATTTGGGTGTATTTAGTTTAGAAAAGAAAGAAGAAGATTGTGAGGAGGATGTAAGTGTTCTTTTGTTATTAATTTATGATAAAGAAGGCACTTGAACATTTGTTTTCTATGTAGCTAAAGTAGGAGATGGGATAATAGGCTTTGCAGGTAACAAGAGGACTTTGCTTAATGAAGAAGGTTGTGGAAAGCTTTTGAATTCCAGGTATACTAATAATTCTCAAAGAGTCTTCGTGAGGCCAAGTTAAGGGCTAAAATAAGTAATATTTTGCGTAGAACATTTAGTTAGCTAGTTAGGAATTGTGTGCCAGTTACTTAGAACCATGGAATAATTAAGGTGGGAAGGGATGTCAGTAGACATCAAGTCCAACCTTCTGCTCAAGAGAAATGGTGGTAACTACCAATAGTCTGTAGGTGAAGTAGATACAAAGTTATAAGGACGAAAAAAAAAGTAATTTGCTCCCTAATATCAAAATGCTTAGTACAGTGTAGTTTTGACACTGTACCATGTTTTATGATTAGAACTGGTGATACTGGTTTACTCCTTTCAGGACTTCATTAATGTATTCATATGTCATGGTACTCAATATGTTTTGTTTGCGTAAGAAATGTGCAAGTCAAAACCCGAAGTTCCAATGACAAAGATTTCATATATATATTTGATTTGGCATCACTTCATGCTAGTATGTAGATACAGGACCACGGTGCTTAAAAAATCTTCTAGGGGGAAGATAATGCAACTTTAATGGTTGTTGAATGTGAGTTTATTGATGTCCCTGCTCACTGCAGGGGGGTTGGACTAGATGACCTTTAAAGGTCCCTTCCAAGCCAAACCATCATATAATTAGGAAAGAAATACCGACTATTATAGATTTTGCCGGGAGGCAGAGTGACTATGGTGACCTTAGAGATCATCTGTAAAATTTAAGATCTCTGCCATGAGATATCCCAGGACAAGTGCAACCTACAGTCAGCTACTTGTTTGTTTGAAGATTGACGGATTTTCAGAGAGAGAATCACTGGGAGTTTGCATTTACTATGTGTATCAGGGTCCGACGCACCATTTCCTAATTTACATCATCCGATTGTGGCCTCATTTAGGAAGTCCGTGAGTGCCAAGCCTTCACTGGTTATGAAATTGTGTCTTATACAGACAGCTCACTTTGTCTGGAAACACAGAGGTAAAACTATGTATGCATAATTTTTTGGATTTTCTTAATTATGTTCAGTGTCTTGGTTAATGCTTATTCTCCTCTGTTCTGAGAATAATAAACTGGCTCAAATATAAAAAATATTAGTATTAAAACAGGAAAAAACCCACCCAAATGAATATTCCTTCAAGGCCCAAAACTAGAAAGCTTCAAATTGCAGACTGCTTGCCTGTCTACACAGCAGTTTCCAGTAGGGGTTCCAAAAACCTGAGAAATTTGCAGTGGTTTCTGTCCTTCAAAGATGTTTGTTTTCTGTAATATTTGAAGAACATACAATTTATTTGCTCTCCATTGGTGCCCAACTATGCACCGTAAGGACTATTTACTTTGCAGAAGATAATTCCATATCTTGCCTTCTTTCTGCATCATGTGGAATTGAACTCTAATAGTTGTTCTACGTTGAAGAACGTGCGTGCATATTCTCAGAAGAGAGATATGATATTGGTATGATAATATGCAACTGATTATTAAATACTGATATATTAAAACTACATGCATGTTTGCGCACTGGTTTATTTTTAAAACTAATTTTTCTTAACTACATGTATTTTAAGCAGTGTCACTGTGATGTTTCAATTATTGAGACATTTCTCACTGAGATTCCCAGTACAGAAGTAACTTATTTAATAATACTGCATACAGGAATGACCCTAGAAAATATTTTTTGGTTTTGATATATATGTGTTCCATTTTCTGTTTATTTTGAAAATTATCTCTCACTTTATTATTAATTCACTAATCTGAAGGAAGACACATACATTCTGGAAGAGTATATATTAATTACGATCATATCATTTTGATCCTTGAAAATTGTCACTGACTTTTCACAGTGAAGTATGAAATATCAACCTCTGTGATAACCACCATCCAGAATTCTGTTTTAATTTACATACAGTATGGGAAAAACAATATATTCTGATTTGGTTTTTAAATCAGATCAATAAAATGCCCTTTAAGTGTTCTCTGAGGATATTGGGAAGCAGCAGAAGTGTGAAAAAACTATCTTTACAGGAACTTTGCAACCATGGGAAAACCATCATAATATATGTAAAAAAAAAAAAACGAAACACAAATGTGTATGTATATTTATATTGTGATTGATCTTGTTCTCAGTTCCTTATTCTGAAGTAATCCTCGTATAACTCTTCGTCTGGTTTTGGACACTTTTTGGAGAGGGAGGTAGTTTTTCCTTTGTGCCTTGTTGCTGTAGTTACTCCGACATCATTGAGCATTGCTGATAACTCGTATTTTTCATGGTAACCAAACTAAAGAACAGTCTTGAAGATGAAACAAACTAATGCAAGTTTTTTACTTGTTTAGTGTTAGTTGTAATCCTGCTCTAAAGACTTTCTTCCACAATATTCAGATGTACAAGTCCGTGGGCAGCTGTGGCAGCCCTATAGTATGCGTGCATATTTATATACTTTTTCTGATAAACTGTTTTATGCAGAAATAGTTTCCAAGTAGTGAAAATATACTTTCATATGGAGATGCCATTTTCTACTTCTAAAAATCTTCTGATTTAAAAGACTAGCTCAAATGGGAGACTACAGCAGAAACGTGTAATTCAGTCTTTGCCAATTGTCAATTCTTAGTGCTTTTATCCAAGTAGCTTCCAATTTTAAAAAGGCCAGGCTTAAAATAATTTTATATGTATAAACGGTTCAGAAAGAAATGTTTGTACTTAAGAATTTTTGAAGTAGAACTTCTTAAACAATGAAGCTTCTACTGCATAATACTGTTAGGCTGGAGTTAGCTTCACATATAAGGAAATCGTGTCATGGAGTCAACATTTCCATTATGTATTGTTAGATGTCTATTTTTTTACACTTCCATGAGTCTATTCAGTTTTGCAAATATTTCTATATTGCTTTAATAATTACATTCCTAAAGGGGAAATGTATACTATTTTTGAGTACAGAACTCAGATTTTTAATGTGATCTTTCTAGGGATTTTTAGTAAGGGGAGAAATGAAACAGCCCATTACTTAATGGTTTTTTTTAAAACAGCTGTACCAGTTCATCAGTTTGTTCTTACTTTTCTTGGGTTCATAAATACTAATATATATGAAATATCAAAGTAATCATAAGTAATCTTATTCTCAGCGTTTTAACATTTCTTTTTTTTTCCCTATAGCTGAAGGACACAAAGTCAGCAGATCAAAAAACAACCTTGCTCCATTTTCTTGTAGAAGTGTGTGAAGAAAGCTATCAGGATGTCCTGAATTTTGTTGATGATTTTCAGCATTTAGATAAAGCTAGTAAAGGTTTGTATAACTAACCAAAAATTTTGATTTTAAGTGTATTGCAGTGTCTTTTATGGGAGATGATACTTATTTTTTACTAACAATATTTTGAAAACAAACATTAATAGTCTATATCATAGATCAGTAATCTGAGTTGCTACAAGTGGCCTTGAAACTATTTATTGTTCTGTCCTCTGATGTTTACTACAGGGTTACCCTTTACATTTCTTCTAACATATCTTCTAGAATCATTGTCCAAAAGAGTTTTCTTTTAAAAGTTCTATTAATAGATCTTACACTGTTTCAGACTTCAATCTTTTATATGATAAGTGTAGTGCAATCAGTGTCTTTTTAATTCAGAAATGCAGAAAGGCTGCCATGCCATCACTTCAATTTTTTTTTTTCCTCAACTTGAATCAGATCAGTTTTGTCATCCATGTGTGTATGTTTTTCATGCAAAAGTAGCATTAGAAGTCTGGAAAAATAAATTCATCTTTTTACTGCTTCATCATGCAGCATAGAATATGGTAAATCTCACTAAAAGCAGCAGTGGGTTTTTTTTTTTCAGTTAATTTCTTAATTAAGAGTTTCTTCTCTGTATTTTATCTCGGCTTAAGTAATTTAAACTGACTAAGCATGGAGTTAGAAATTGATGCCTCCTCAGCATTGTCCTACTCTTACAGGAAAAGAAGATTGGATGGGCTCTCTGAGCTAGTACTTTTGGGTTTGTCAGTTTGGAAAATATCACTGTTTATCTGTATTGCTTTGTACAGTATCACTCTTACGTCTCAGTCAGTCTCTCTGCCACAAACTAAAGCTTTGCAAAACCTGCTTCTGATAGAGAGCTTGAGATAGTGGTCACTCACATAGAGTTTGTTTTCACTTGTCAATGTTCTTAAAGTTCCCAGTTTTAGCTGATGCATTATAACCACTTAGAAGTTTAAGTATTTTTAAGTAGCTGTCGAATGCTTCAAGCTCTTCATGAAATTGTTTGTACTGTTAATAGAAGGAGTTTCTGCTGTGTATAAAATTAATTTTTTATCAATTATTTTCAGTGTTGATTGGCCACTGTTGTGGTTTTTTTTTTTTCTTCTTGTCAGTACTAGTATATTATTGGCTGTATTGTGGTTGAATTTTGTATATTAGCCAGAAAACCTACAATGTTCCTTATCAGAAGCCATTGTTTTCAGTGTAGGCAGTCATCTGATAAGAAGCTGCTGATTGTTTTCTGGAAAGCTTTGAAGATATAAAACACTGACCATTCAAAGAGTATCCAGTAATATTATTAGTGCAGGCATTCTGTTCTTTTTTAGGTATCTGCTATTGACTAGATATTGACTAGAAATCTTTGATCTCACTCAGTGTGTTGTAGGATGGCGATCAATGACCATGTTTTCAAGTTTATATATTGAATTTACTTCAGTGTATTATGAGATGTATTTTTCATTTCAGTTTTACTGCATGAAAAAGACAGAGGCTTAGGATATATTTAACAGTTTAGCCTATCATTGTATGTGTGTTTGTTTCGAAGAAATTACACTGGAATATTGGAAAATCCAGCAGGTCCCAAAGATAACAACTCATGGTTTGGGATTTTTTTTTAAACCTTTAATTTCTTTTACAGAAGTATAATTTTATGAAGCAAGTTGATTTAATATGCACCAACTTTTGCACTGTAAATTTTTAATGAAGTGCTATTTTTGCTTCAACTTATGAAAAGGTCAGTTCAGAAATATCTGTGAATCTGGCTGTGATCAGCTATATGCAGCTAATGGACTCACTTGGTCTGATGTAACTTACTGTTAGACTGAAGTTTTTAAGACTGGGCTGGACGGGGCTCTGAGCAACCTAATCAAGTGGGAGATGTCCCTTTTAACACTGACAATTCTATTATTCTATGATTCTGTGATGAATACAACAAGTTGATTGAGAATGGTTTGTATTGAGGCTTCTACGGTGAGCTGGGAAACAAAGCAGATATTACAATGCATCATTACAACTGCTAGGGAGACTGATAGAAGGAATGTAATAAAAAATCTCATTTTTATGATAGTTTAGTCATATATAGCATAAGAAATACTGGTTCTGTTTGAACAGAATTTGGGTATTGAGGGATTAGAGAATCTTCTCCATCCGAAGATACTGTACTTAGGGCTTAAGAAGAATAATCCATCCTGGACTGTATTCATCAGTGTCACGGTTTAGGGTCAGGGCAGCCCCTTAAACCTATAACAGACGCTCTCTGTTAACCCCCCTCCCTCCCCAGAGGGGAAAGAGAAAGGGAATAAGGGAGAGAGACTTAGCGATTAGAAAAGGAAGCTAGAACAGCTTTAATGAAAATGAAATTAATAATTATAAAAATGGAATATATACAAATATATACAAAACCAGTATGGAACCCAACCCCCCTGATGGTAATTACATCACCATCACCACTGATGCTGTGGAGGCACCGGGGGAGTCCCAGACTGGGCCCCGCAGCAGACGGGAGCTGTGTTCAGGAGCTGGATTCTGGTACTGGGTTCAGGAACACGCAGATCGGATCGAAGGCAGAATGGACAGAGTTCTCCTCGGGTGCTCCAAGGAAGGAACCGAAAGAGGACCCGAGGCAAGCCAAGCAAGAGCTGGCAAAGCAGTCGAAGAGGGAAGAGAAGAGCCCAGAGACCCTTCGGGTCCCTCAGCTCTAGACCAAATATGACATATATGGGATGGAATACCTCGTTGGTTAGTTTAGAGTTACCCGTCCTGTCCGCTCCTCCCTGCAGGTGCAGCCTTTCACTCTCTGTACCCCCCAATGTGGTACACAGGACCCAGCAGTGGCCTTGGTCTGCATACCAATCCTTGGTGGTAACTCTAAACATAAGGTGTTATCACTGCTAGAAGCAGACACTGTCTGTGAGAACAGGCTGCTAACTTCAGAAAGTGCAGTTAATTAAAAGAACCAAGCTAAAAAGTAAAATTACTGAACAGAATTAGTTCTGTTCTCACTCAAACCAGGACATTCAGAGACAGTTCAGACTTCCAGTAAGTTTGGAAAACTACTGGATCCAAAGGTTACATTTGAGGATTGCAGGCTGCTGAAAGCACAGAATGAAGGAAGCCAGACAAGGTTTTTCCTGTCATCCTGTCATCTTTTCTGGTGTTGTATCACACTAATATAATATTCAATTTTTCTGTGAACTCTATAGGTTGTATTTTGTTCCAGTATTTGTTTCCAAATCCTTTTCTCTGCCTTTGTCCTAACAAAGGTTAGGACCTTGTAAAGGTGGTGGAATGTCATTCCCTTCATGATTTCACTGAACTTTGTAGTCTGAACTATTTTTTAAAAGTAATTCCCAGTAATAAATCGATGACATTTCATAAGAATATTTCTTAAAACAAGTTATTTTAAAGTTACTTTTTTAGAATTCTTCCTTGACATGACTGTATCAGCCAGCTCATAAGTAGCATACCTTGTATATTTTTATTTTATAGTTTCTCATTCTTAAATCTTCTCTCTCAGTTTATTTCTCATTCAGAATGGTGAACATTACGATGTTTATCAGCTCATTTTCTTTTTCTCCTTTTTAGAAGAAATATTCTTGTTCCTTTCATTAAATATTGCCCAGTTGTTGTCATACAGTAAGTTGTTAACATAGCTTTTAAGACTTAAGGAGGAGTGACAAAGTCTGTTGCTAGCATGTATTTCATAAAACATTCACAATATGTAAATTAATTATTGCAATTGTAGTTTACTTCAGGGTATTTAATTTGTTTCTATCAGCTGCAAAAGTTTTAGTTTCTACTTTTGTAATACTGGAAGCAGTCTTAATTCACTGTTACAGTACATGAATTAAAGATACCTTTTTGCTTTGAAGTGTAACAAATCCTGTTTTTTAAGTACTCTTAGATCAGCAGGAGGAACTTTCATTGCAGCTAATGAGCTCACCGATATGACAGTTCCTGAAGTTTCATATAATTAAAGCTGTCTCTTCTTTTAAACATAATGACTTCACTGCTTTTCTATTAGTATTCCAAACAAGAAATATTTTGGTAATTTAGTGCACTTTGCTAATTTCTTATTTTATGATATTCCAGAGACTTACATTGCGTTTACCCAGACTGCTGTTTTATTTGATTTACTCTAATTTGCACAGACCTTACAGGTAACAGTGCATAGAGTCTTCCTTTCATATTGAAATAACAATATAAAACTGCAGGCTATCCTTCTTTTAAAAGTCATTTACTCATTGTCACTTTACAAATAACTTACACATTAATTTTACCTTTTTTTTTTTTTAAGCTAGGAACCAAATTGTGTGAAGTTTAATCTATATTCATTAAAAACTAGAACTTTTGCACCTACAATATTTAAAAACATTAAGACAGCATGAGAGAACAATATCAATGTTTATATTACAAGCAATCTATATATCATAAGGAAAGGGTTTTGTTCCTGTTATAGAATTTCTAAGTCTATGGCAAATTTCTCAGTGTTATTAAATAACATTGCTTTCTGATGTGCTTTGCTTGGCCTTTTGTTTTGTCTTAGGTTGCAGATTCACAGGATGTGTTTTTAGGTAGTCAGGATTGTTGTTTGTTTGGGTGGGGCTTTTTGTGCTTTCAGAAAACATTACAAACTTGATGACTTACTCCATACTGTATTATACTCAATCAATACAAAAATCAATAGATGATTCCACTATCTTGCAGATTATATGAGTTTCTTAAGTTCTTATAGCAGACTCGTAGTGTGGAATGGTAGCCCATTCAGAGATTAACTTGGAAAAATGGTTGTAACTAACATGGTAACAATTTTATCTTAATTGTCCTTCTTTTTTTTTTTTTCTTTTTGAGAATTCCTTTTTTATGTTTACAAAGTTTATTTTTCTTTTTTTTTTTTTTTTTGGTTTTTTTTTTTAATGTTATATATGGGATATTTCTCTGCTTTATGTCACAGTTTTCAAGAGTGATGGCTATGAAGAATAGCCAGGGGACTTTCTATTAATCAGAGGTCCATCTTTTTATTCTGTGCCTATTAAGTGAATTTTCTTTTTTTGGTGGCTCTTCAGAAAGATAGTAAAAAATGTTCTTCAGAGTATTGAATAAGGGAAAGTATCCTTGTTCATTCTCAGATGTTAATTAATTCAGCTATTGGGTAAGTAGTTTCACTGTAATTTGTCTGTAATTTTGCTAGGTTTTTTATATGTAGGTGTAAGAAATACAATTGAAAGTAGTTATTCAGAGATTTCCATTAATGGCAAAAAATCATGTGACAAGTGGCTTATGTTGCAGCTTTCTGGTACAAACAGGGTTTTTAACTCAAAATCTGGTAGTAAAATATTTCAGGAATCAACCTTACAGTTAACACAGGGTATATACTCTGAGTGAAAAAATCCCTCTATTACTTACACCTATGAGATCATCTAGTTTCTTGGTCTGTGATCCTGTTGGTTGTATATCAAGACAGGACCCAAGGGAGGTATCAGTCATGTATTATGCCTTAGTTTATATGGAAAGGAGCAAATGTATGCTTTAAAAGAGCTAGTAAATACTCTTGTAAGTTAGTCTTAAGGAAACTAAACAAAGCATTCTTTATATGGAGTACAAAAGGATCTTGCAAGACATATGGACTTAATTTCAGGAGTTTTATCATAGTAAATAATTTGATTTTATGTCACATGAAAAATTGCTACCAAAGCTGGACAATTGAGAATTAAAAATATAACTGTATAAACAAGAATGCAGCACTTAATTTTGTAAAGGAACTGGCTCGTTTGAGGAACAATTGTAAGGATTGTGATTTCTAAAGCTTTACTGGTAATTCAGTAAAGATTTACTTTTACTGTAAGTAGAAATGTCCTAGTGAGATGAGGTGATGAGACAAAATTAAGAGTTGTTGTTAAAGGAGGATTAGAATATCACAATCAGGAAGAGGATTAAAGTATGGGGGGGGGGGGGGGGGGGGGGGTGGTTAATAAATAAGAGAGAAAAATATTTCACTTAACTATGTTACCACAAGTACAAATTAGTTTAGAAATTAGATCAATGTGCCTAACTGTTAAAAGAGTAAGGTTCCAGTCAGTGTAGTACTTCATGGTCCCCAAGTGTTGAGGTGATGAGGCTCAAGAAGAAAGCTGCAACTGATGAAAGGATCTTCTTTCTTTTTCCTCCTCCAACTTCGATTTATTTAAGATATTCTGTCTCTTGGCAGCTCTTAGTCCACTGCTGCACTGTATCACTGCATACTGTGCAACACTGGGCAATGTTTTTTCATTTTTCATATGGGGCAGGTGCCATATCCTGTTGCTTGGCCAGTTCATCCCCTTGCTTTAGCAGCTACTTCTTTCTTTCAATAGCAATGCAATGATGAATACCTGACCATCAATGAATTAGTTGTCATTCAGGAGTTTCTGGTTTTAACCAACACCCTCTAGTTCCCAGTACCGCAGCATGAGGGCTGTATGGGGAAAAGCAGCTCAGCCAGACCCACTACAATCTTTTGCCTCTATTTTCGAGTCCTGAGCTTAAAGTGTACATTGTAAAAAGACATGGGGTGTCAGGCTGTATTTCACCTTAGAGGTTCTCAAAAGAAGTTTATAAAATTCTGTGAGGCCAGGGTTCTTGTACAGATAGTATATGGCACAGGTGGTATAAGGTCTGAGGCCTGTTCCTACTGATATTACTATTATTACTAGGAAACTGGGTCCAAAAAATACTTAGGCATTGTTTTCCAATTACACTACATTAGCATGCTCACATTTGAATTCAAAATTAATTAAGTCATGCTTAGAGAGCTGCTTTTTTCATGTGTGCAACTAGAGTCTACTTTGGCTACAGAAGGGGAAGTCCAAAGCTTCAAAAGGCAATGGCATTTTCAGAGCTTTGGGGGGAAAAGGAGTAAGTACAAGAGTATTGTATATGCTTATTAGACAGAGAGAAGAAAAATACTAATAAAAAATAAAAGCCAGAAAATGGCTTTAGATGGCAAGAGAAAATGTCATCTTGGGAGAAATAAAGCATAAATATTGTATTTTCAGTCTTCTGTAACACTGAGTATATCCAACTAGATCTTATTCCACTGTTAATGAATATTTCAGGCCTTTCCTAGCATTTAAAGATACCTTCTAATACTTTGCCTCTTGAATATTTCTTTGTTAGTACTCTAAACTCATCTGAAAATACAGGGGCTTTTTTAGTTGGTTTTAAAGAGGTGGTGTGGTTAGGCTATATTTAATCATTTAGGTTTACTTTTAAATGCTGCATCAATAATAAGGTGGCAAATTTAGACAATTAGTAAACTCTGTTCATCAGTCTAATATGAAGTTCAAATGGCAAAAGGAATAATATTTTTTCAGAATTTTTTTGTAATACGGTGTACTTTTCTGCATCGGGCTAGAGATCAGCTTGGCACTGTCACGCTCTCCACTCAGAATGCAGGGGCCAGAATAGCACAAGGGGAGCAAAATATCTGTAGGTAAGATGAAGGTTCTCTCAATCTGGAGATGGTGACCATCCAAGAAAATTGTCATACAGGGTGGGCAGAACAGCTGAAATATCTGTAGTAAAAAGTAGCAGTGTGAGCACCCAAGTAGTATAGCTTTGCCTTGGGATAATTATTTCCAGGATTTAAGATAAACAAGGTATAGTCTCAAAACTAGACAAAATAATGCTTTTAATTTAAGCAAGAATAATGTGGGGATGAAGAAAAAAGGAGCAAAATGTCTCCACAAAAATGTGTTGGGGGGGAAAAAAAAAAAATCAGAGTACTATATTCTCATATTGTAAATACCAGTTTCCATTTCTGCATTCTGAGATAACAGACATGGAACTAAAAGTTCCGTAAGTTTTTTTGCCTAGTTTTGCTGTGTCTATAGTAATGTGTGATTACAGAATATTTAAGAAACTGAGAAGGAAAGAATCATTTGGGCAATTGCACATATCTTTATTTGACCTTACTGACATGAAAGCTTACAGAGAAAAAATTAATCAAACATAGAGGTTAATGAGAGTAGCATGAAATAAAAATGAATTTATTAATAGTAGACTAATCTGCTAGCTTTGACTATTAATTTCTTTTCTTTTTAACAGATGAAATGTTGACTTCAGGAAAGCATTTGATATTATGTAAAATGGGAGAATATTCATTAGACTAAAGAGTGGAAGAAACAAAATACTCTTGAAAGGAATATGGCAAAAAAAAAAAGATAAAATTGTGTTATTGAACCAATGGCTGTATCTGACAAAGGATCAGACATCTTTGCCAGCCAAGGCGGGGAGGGTTGTGTTGTCATCACTGTATGATCCCGAGGAAGCAGAGTAAAAGAAATGAAAATCAATAGTGTGAAGTACAAGATCATGTGTCTTGATACTGTAATAATAGCTTTGGTCAAGAAAAAAGGATAATTTTTAATATAAGGTATTTCCAGTAGAACTGTAGAAATAGTAATGCAAACATGAAAAGGGGTGGTGATCAGTGCAGAAGGGTTTTAAAAACAGAAGCAGGTAAAGAGGCTTCTGGAATAACCATGGTATTGGAAAATCTGAATCAAGAGAGATAACTTTTAAGAACAAAGTTGGTTTAACCATGTAATGAAGATGGTGAGGAAATGTAATAATCGTCTATGAAAATATCTGGAGCCTTTTTAAAAAGGGATATGAGAGTTCAGAGGGTGTGAGACACTGTTCAGACATGCATGCATTGCATTCAATGAACAGCTTGGTTTTGTGGGCTTACTAATGTTCAAAGTCCCAGTCTGTCCAAACTGTCATGTGAGTTGCTTACTTCAGGTTTGATGGGGTTTATATCTGCATCTTCACAGGATTAGGGATCAAGGTCATGACTATTTTTTTTCTTTTTTCCTCTTCTGCTATTCTTTATAGCCCTTCAGATTTTACACCATGTCTTCCCAAGGGGCACGAGAGACAGTTGGGAAGTCATGTTACCTTTTTGTTGAAGAACTCCTTATATTTACAGATTTGATTTTTTTTTTTTTTTTTCACATTTTCACTCAATTACAAGTTCCAAAGACAGTAGTACCAAACTAAAAACAATATATTGTGAGCTAACCTGTGCTTGAGGCTATCACCAGAAATACAGTCTTAAAGGAAAATATAATTAATAGTCATGCACTACTGAAATCAAAAGAGTGCTGAATTTTTACATTCAGGAACAATTTAAGATCATGACAAAGGAAAAAAGCCCTTTCAGAACAAGATAGACATATAAAGATTCTGGACCAAATATGTAACTGTTCAACGTCAAAAGAACTAAAGGAATAAAAAACTGGATTTGCTTTAAGCAAGAATTCAAAAATCTTGTATACAGCCTGTTAATCAGCTCTAAGCACTGAGTTTGGTTTTGGGTTTTATACGTTGTTTTTGGTTTTGTTTTTAGCTAGGTAAAAATGTAGCTGTTACTTAGCTGCTACCTGCAATTCATGTAGAGGTTATTTTTGTGGGTTGGGTTTCTTGGGGTTGTTTTGTTTTGTTTTACTATGTACTTGCTGATTCTCATCATTCTGACATTTTGTAAGTATGTCGCTTTATGCTGTGAAGTCTTTTTATGCAAGACATGTTATATTGTGAAGAGTCCTACAGAGAGTTGTATTAAGCAGAAGGTATTATATTCTGTGGTTTTTAGCAGATTTCTAAGTAAATCACTGTCTGCGCGTGCCCCCAAAGGCTTCTGATGACAGTAGAAGTATGACTTTCTATTAAAATCAGGTTTGTTTCTGGAACCTGTGAAGACTGAAACACATTGTCAGCTTCTCGTTTTAGCTCAGGTACCCAAACAAAGCAGTTGCTTTACTACTTGAAACCAACTGACCTACCTGTTGTTGATTTGGGCTTACCAATCAGTGACTGCAAATCTGCCAAGTCTAACGTACAATTGGAAAACAGTGGTTTTGAGTACACAGTTTTAAAAATTCTGATTATAAACTAAATGAGTTGTGAATTATAATATGAACATACATTTATATCCTCTTATTCTTTTCAGAAAAGTTGATAGTCCCCAAATTGTTTGGATTTTTATTTTTCAGATTACATTAGCATTTTAACAGGATGCCATTGATCATTTTATAGTTGTGTTCACCTTTGTGCTATGAATGAGATTGTAGTTGCTATGCAACATATTACTCTAGTCGTCTGGGGACTCTGCCAGGCTTTTATGAGAGAAAGAAGTGTTCAGTATGTGCATCTTATATTTTCCATGACATAACTCTACTCAGCTGATGAAATCATGGATCCACTACAGATCATATTAGGGTCACAGATTCTCTCTAGGGAATTTTTACATGGAGTTTAAGGTACCTTTTCTTTCATAGGTACAGTATATTAGGAATTAAATAAATAAATTTAAAAAAAAAAACAAAAAAAAACCAAAAAACCAAGTCATTAGACTAAAAGTCAGAGAGTATGTTCTCATATTTATATATTGTTCCTATGGAACATATTTAAGCATTAAGTTGATTTTATAAATGACCAGGAAATAAGTTTAAATTGATGGCAATAATATTAATCCAAGGTAGAATATGTGCTAACAGGAGTTATCTTCAGGTTGCTTTTATGTTCTTGATACTTTAATCAAATATTTGCAAAGTGTTTAATTTTCATGCATTGCTTCAAATGGATGAAAGTTGTCTTTCTCTTTTTCTGATAAAGAAAATCTGCACTTTTGCTACATCCTTCTATAAATCCCTGATGTTTAATCTCTTTCCTTTTTTCTAAGTCCCTGGTTTGATCTGTCACAGCCTCTCAAGTGCTTGCACTTCCCTCCAGCTTGGCAAACACCTTCATTCTGGCAAATTCTGTTGTGTTTTTTACCAGGCTTTGTGTTTTCAAATTAGGAAATCAAGACTTAGGTTTCATGTGTAGGTGTTTAATAGCCCCATTTTCTCTGTTTTGAGGGTCTTACATTCTTCATGATTTTCCTTACAAATGTTCATATTTTCTGTTTTAAGAGAATGAGCTTGAGGAAAGCTTTGTGGTTCTTCAAGTAGCTTCAGAGTTAGTCCTTTGGTTAATCAGAAGAGACAGACTGGCATATATATATCTCAGGTTATTTAAAACAGACTTAATTGCAGTGCAAAACCTTAAGCATAAAAGTAAAACAAAATGCAGTGTTCAAACAGCATACATCTAGTCAAAATAAGGGGAACTGAATATTGTAAAATGACCCTCTTGAGTTGTAGTTTGTTTAGTGTGCTTTTAGTTCAGAATTTAAAACATAGTATTTTGAACTGAGTAAGGTTTTAACTCCTGTATTTTACAAACAATGTTTCTTGTTTAAGTTGTTAACAGAATGAATGTTTTGTATTTCAGTCTCAGCAGAAAACCTGGAGAAAAGCCTGAAGCATATGGAGAGGCAACTCCAACAGCTTGAGAAGGATTTGCAGACTTTTCCAGTTCCTGAAGATAAGCACGATAAGTTTGTAGCAAAAATGTCAATATCCTTTGGAGTACTCTTTAAAAAAAAACACAACAGACCAGAAGTAATTTAACTACATTATGTTCAACTTTAAATTTCTTTGCATAACTTCAGTCTAGTCTGTAGCATTTAGTTTTGAAAAATACAACTCATTTCCTCTCAAAAGCTAGATACATGAACACTCCAATTAAAGGATTCATCTGTAGTGGACTGAATAAGAAGACCACTGTTTACTGTCAGGTTTTACATTGTGTGTAAGTTTATTAACTTAGTGAAAAGTGGTTGAAATAAGAATGTTAACCATTCCACTTCAGTGTTGAGTGATTTTTATGTGAGAACATCTTAGAAAAAGATGTCCATCGCCCTGTGTGTATTTATTTTCTAATCTATGCATTACCACTGTGTATATTTTTATACGTACGACCACAGACCCCCAAAATTTCTCTTATTTCAGACATGAGTTTCATAGCATGTGAAAACTGCTTTCTGGTCTTATTTTTGCCAAAATTCCTTTACTCATTATTTATTCCAAATCTTGCAGCCAACTTCAATGCCTCTCTCTCTCATAAGAAAGCCTTGAGACATGAAGCTGCTTAGTTAAAGCAGAAAAACCATTCCTTTAGTTAAACTTCCCTAGCAGATGCTGGTCATATATGCCTGGCACTGAGACTAAACTGGAAACAGAAATAGCAGCAGATACAGAGACAGGTTGAAATTTCTTCTGGAGGCACAGTTAGGTCATTACCTTGCTGGAAGACTACTTTGTTATGTACAAAGGCGGGGGACTCGGGAGACAGTCCTCTTGATTAATCTCATACTATCAAATGAAGGATGGGAAGGGACCCTGAGGCCAAGTGGGTATACTGGTTCTTGCTGCATTAGGGACAGTTTCCTCTTCAGTAGACTAGCTGCAACCAAAAGTGTTTACAACTTAGCTTTAGGCCTTCTCTGGGCTCTGTGGGATATCTGTAACCTTTCAATGTTGCTACTAATTTTTCATGAGGTCGGGTGTTTTGTTGGTGCGGTTGTTCTGTTGGTTGTTATTGTTGTTGCTGACTTTTTTTATTGCAGCTCAAATGTGTTTTTGAGAGATACGTTTGAGCCCACCAGCATGGTGTCTCTATAGTACAAAACACAAGTTTTATCCCTGAAGAAGCCAGTAGCATAACAGGATGACTAAGAGAGGGGTCCTGAAGGCAAGAGATAAACTATTATCTAGAAAGTTAGAGGAAAACATATCCACGTTAATATTGCTAGGACTATGTGAAGTCTGTGCTTGGTTAAGAAAGTTATTTGTAGTCTAGGAAGTTAGGAATGGGAAGTACTTACTAGGAAATTGAACCTAAGAAAAAAGACAAACTCTTCTTACTCCAAAGCAGTCATGATTCTAGCACTTAAAGTACTCTATTACCTTTTACATTTTTAAGCTGAGCTCTGGAGTTTGAAGTGGCAGATAATTTAGTATATGGCTTTCTTTGGAGATGTGGTTATAAAACTTCCATATTTAGTAAACAGATAGGAAAGAAATTAGCAAAATTCAGTTGAGAGTGACTGAAAAATACCCGGAAAAAATTACCTTCACTTAAGGAGGAGAGCATTTGAAAAGTAAGTCAAGGAATGAATATGTACTTCTGTGCTAATATCATACATCTAAAATCAAAGCATAGGATGCCCAATTTCCCGTTATGTTACTGAGTTATTGGACATTTCTGAAACTTGAATGCAGGGAGTGGAATACTGTGATATAAGGTTATTAATTGTTTTTAAGACAGAATAAGTCACATTTGTAGACAAATAGTATGGAAAGTTAAGCTATAATAAAGTCAGGGTAAATACGTAGACAATAAATATAACTTCTCAGGATTGAAATTCTGTCCTCATATATGAAGAGCATTAGAGGAGTTTACTGATTGCTTAAAAAGGGTAGTGATTATCTTAGGAAATTCAAAGGAGGATCTACATGTCATCTTTTTCAAGCATCTCAAAAGCTATAATCCTGCCAGAGAAGATGCAGATTGTCAATGTGTGCCAAGAAGATAAGCCATAGCCATAAAACTAAATTTGTTCTTTGCATCAGTTCTCTAGGGAGAACTTTGGTTGATCCCACTGTGCAGTATTTTCAATGGAAGGATGATCTCAAATAAGAGTCAGTAGAAGGTTGGTTTTTTTAAAGAAAATGTAAAATAAATATCAGTAAATCTCCAGGCGTAACCAGTGGTCAGAAAAGACTCGCAGAAATTTTAAAATATATTCAAATATAAATCTATTGGACTACACATTCTTAGATGAACTAAGCTCAGGATACCAGAGGAATCAAAGCTGAAAAGAAACAGCAGATTGGAAAAAACTGACAGATGCTGACAAAAGGAAAGTGAACTTCAGTGACTGTAGAATAATAGATCTAGAGGAAAAATATTTTATTAGAAAAATTGAGAAAATTGCAGTTAAGGGCAAGCAGAAAACAGAAAAAAAATAGTAATACTTTTATATCTTGAGTGATTCCATCAGTCTATCTCAGAAGGTATACTGTATACCTACTGATGTGACAGAGAACAGTGACAGCAATCAGCAGTAGGCAACAGTTTCTGAATAAGGGATGTTTTAATAGATTAGGATTCCAAAGGTGGAAAATCAAAAAAGACAGGAAAAAGACAGTAACGATACTTGTAGTTTTGTATGAAAGATAGGAACATATTCATTATGTCTTCTAAATAATCAGGGTTCATCCTATGTAAAACACTGTCCAATACCAGCAGACAAACTGTATTATTTACTTTTATGAAGTTGTAGAGACTGAAAATGTAAATGAATTTCATGTGAGGCTTACACAGTTAGCTAAAGATTGTATGTCTGGAGCTGTTAAGCTCAGTAGTCCAGAGGCAGTTTTAGCTCAGAAAAAGATCACTAACATGCACTCTGTTAGAAACTAAATACTCTATGAGTTGAATTATCATGCTATACTTGCCAAATTTCCTTCTTGTTTCCCCTAATCATGGGGTATTGACTGCTGTCAGAAACATGTGAGATGAATGTTTGGTTTAACCCAGAATAAATTAGTACAGGTAAAACCAGCCATACTACATACTTCATCATATTAGACTATTCAAACACAGTATTTTTAACACAAAGTATTATGAACAGGGATAATTTACCTACTACTTCTCCTAGCAGATAGGCAGTAGTTTCAAAACAGTTAAGTTGCATATGGTTTCTAAGAATGTCTGTGAACACACTAATTAAAGAAGCTCACTTTTAGAAAAACAGGAACTTCAATAAATTACGAAGCAAGAAAGGTTTGATGTAAAGGTTAGATAATCCTGCACAGCGTGATAGAGCCTGGACCTGTCTTTACTCTTTTTTCCTATGACAAGGAAAGCAGAATGATGCTGATGTCTTGAAAAGCATGCAGCTCATGAAAAGAAACCAGCAGGAAATCTGAAAAAGGAAGGATGGTGCTTTGTTGGAAATAATTTTTCATCCTGAGTACAATTAGGCTCCATGGACAAGCAGGCTATTACATCCTGTCGCTAAATATCACAACCCAAAGGCTCCTAATGAACTGATTAGCATTCTTGTTTCTTTAGGAAGTCGGATATATGCACAGTTGGTGCGCTCTTTTATTGACAAAGTCTATAATTATAAATATTTCTTCTATATATTAGATTGTGCTAGTTTGTCAGTCATCTTATGTATGCTAGCTGAAAAGAAATTATAGTTATTATTGCAGTTCTTCTGTTTGCTTTAATTAGGAAAGTCAAAGAATATTGAATTGATATTGATCTAGAGTATTAAATCCATTGAGTGATATGTTCAATAAAAAGCACACTGAACAAAATATACTTGTGTGTTCAAAATAAAAATTCAGTGGGTTTATAGAGAGTATTTAAATTTCATATTACAAGCTTAATTAAGTAATTTAGTCAATGTGCTCTTTATCAGTCCAGTTGCATCTCGTGATTTCCTAAGTAGCAGCTTAGAAACTCTTGACACGTTTCAGCCTACCACTGAACATAATGTTGACAGCAATTTTTTTACAGAAGTTTATGAAACTAATACTTGAGAGACAATGAGTTGGTTGCTGTCTTTCAGCTAGGAACAGAGTCTTTTCCTTTTGATCAGTTCTCTATTTCTCTCCTTGTTCTTTAAGTTGATTTCTTGACACTGTGAAAAGAGAAGGAAGGAACAGCACTTACCCAAGTCAGATCTTGGTTCAAGTGAAGTGGGAAAAACTCATTTCAACTGCAAAAGACTATATGCTGCCTCTAAACTGTTGTTTACTTAATCAGCCAGATGGTTTGAAATTCCCTCTGTGTGACATAAACAAATTGAAGTCTGTAAGATGTTCTCACATCCCAAGGACTTTAGAAGATTACAGTACCTGAGCTTCTTAGGTGAAAAAAGATTCTATGTTGCTCTTTGGGAGAGAGTCAAAATGTTGACTATGTGGACAAGTAATGAGACAGGATTTTGGCAAACAATGTAAATTTAATTTACAGACATTTATAAAAGTCTGTTTACAAAAAGACATGTACAGGTCTTTAATATTTGGGCTGGACTTCAGTTAGCACTGGTTTTGCTCATAATATATGGGATATACACACTGGATGCAGTAGCTTTGTGACATACATGTCAGTTTGTTTCAGTATATAACATAGAGCTAAGTAGGAGTGAATGAGTCGGAGGAAAGGTATTTGACAGATACTCTTCAGAAGGTACTAATTACAAAATCTAAACATTTCTATGTGTTTTTTTAACTATTATGTTCAGGTAGGGAATTGTACTTTTGAACCTTGCTACATATATATAAAAGAAGTTCCTATGACATATTTTTCAGAGAAATGCAATTATTTTCACAAGAACTCAATGTGGGAAATCCTCAGCAGACCCCTACAGCATTTACACCCTTTGGCTGCAGTAGAAAATCATTTGTTAAAATGCTGGTTTGAAGTGACCTCCAAGTCTTTTTGCACCAGTCTTTGAAAAGTTTGCCATGATTTTACATACTGTTGCTGACTAGTGTAGTGCCAATCTCAGTTCCATTTTGAAGATTCTGCTAAAATATATGCGACATCCATGCACCTATTAATGTTTTGTTATGGGGAATTACAGTCTTTTTTCAATTGTCTAAGCTAAATACATTGGTTAATTTTTGAAAAAAAATTACAAGCTGTGAATATGAAGTCTTCTAAGGAAATATTTGGTACATGTTAACATCATCTGTTCTAGGGTAACAGCTGCTTTTACTTGGCTTGATACTCTGCACTATATTAGGATTTTATATATCACAGTATATTAAAATCAGTATAAACTTCAAACAAGCAATGTGCTATGAAAAGAGATGCCATGAATATGCAAGACCAAACATAACAGTGGTTAGAAATTTTGCCATAGATATTACTTTTCTTAGCCCTGAATTACTTTCCTGTTCTGTTAATGAGCAGAACGATGATCTGTAGCCCCATGAGTCCAGAAAGGTGGTCTGTGAACTAAACCCACTTCATAAAAAGTTAACAAATACCTAACTTCTTCATTTCCTTCTCCTTCTGCCTGTGGTTGCAGCTCTGCTGTACTTCCATCTTCATTCATCCAAAGCCAATGAATTGTGTAGCTGATAATGCATATATATCAACCTGTTCATAATAATTACAGCTGGGATTGCTGTACTCAGTAGTATTCCCTGTTGTCTCCAGTTTAGCTAGTGCTGGCTAACAAAAGCCATATTTAAGGAAAAAAGGAAGAGGACTTATTAAAAATATCTAAATTGAAGCACAGTCTCAGTAGAATGCCAAGAGCTCAGTGTATCCCATAATGCAGCAGATGGAAAACAGAAATCTCAGGATTCATCGTGCCTGGCATGGAAATACTGAATAGTAAACCATCTTTCCAGAGTGCTGTATTTTGAGTTTAAAGTTGTACATCACATATTCAAGGGGAGTCAGTTTTAACAGTATAAACTAAGCAGTCTGTCAGTCTGTATGAACTTTATTAACATAGCTGTAACTGCAGCTATGTCTTGCAGAATATCACAGAATTTTTTTCTCTCTCACCTCCCCACTGCCCATGTTTCATATATATATATATATATTTTTTTTTTTTTTTTTTTAATTCCCTTCCTAGGAAACTGAAGAAAGTTACTGGAATGTTTGATGTATGGCATTTCATAGAATTGTAGAATCACAGAATGGTAGGGTTTGGAAGGGACCTCTGGAGATCATTGTCCAACCCCCCTGTCAAATCAAGAACATCTAGGGCAGGCCATACAGGAACAGATCCAGGCAGGTCGTGAAAGTCTCCAGAGAAGGAGACTCCACAACCGCTCTGGGCAGCCTGTTCCAGTGCCCCATGTCTCTCACAGTAAAGAAGTTTTTCCCCACATTGAGGTGGAACTTCCTGTGTTTCAGCTTGCGACCATTACCTCTTGTCCTATCACTGGGCACCACTGAAAAGAGCCTGGCCCCTTCTACTTGACACCCACCTTTCAGATATCTGTAAACATTAATAAGATCCCCTCTGTCTTCTCTTTTCCAGGCTAAACAGCTCCAGGTCTCATAGTGACAACAAAACAAATTTATCTAATTTTCCTTTATTCTTCCCCTTAGTGGAAATAAGTAGCCTCATAATTGCAAAAAAAATAGTATCGTTTTCCCTAAGTTCTGTTAATGATCTAAGAATCACAGTTCATAAGTATTCTAAATTGTAGGATCAAAAATTAACAGGATGTAGAATTGCTTGTTTCTAGTTTCACTCAGCATTTTTTTTTCTGTTTTCCATTATTGAACTTTTCTTTTGATGGTCCTAACTTGTGTTTTATTGTGTCTTGTTTCTTAAAATACTTTTAAAAAAAATTATTATGTGGGCAGCTGTTAGATACTAACCTCTCAGCAACTTCTCTCACTGTGCCACCAATAGCTTTTTAACACACTTACTAATTCTATAAACAGAAATCTGAAGGGTAATTTCCTTTAAGCTTTGTGCATTTTGGGACCTAAGTGAAAGAGAGAAATTCAAATTCATATGGAAGAAGTAGTGGGCCAGCAACATCAATAATCTTTCAACTGCTGCTAGCCAATCAGTACAGATGCTGCTCACAAACTACATCTTGTGATGTCAGTAGAAAAACGGACAGAAGCTCATACTGGCTAAAGAGCCTCCTCAAAGGAGGAGAAAGTCTGAAATCAAGTCGTTAGGAGGTGGTGGAAGCTGTATCATTTAAAATCATAGAAATCTAGGCTTGAGTTAGTCATTGTCTACAAGATTGTTATGGTGGAGACTGTTCTGCCCCAAGATACCCAACTAATAGCCATCATAATGATTAATTTGAATGGTGTGACAGTGCTCTATTTCTCCTTTCCTGAATGTGTCCAAGAGCATTATTGTGTGACTTTCTGGCATGGGTTCTATATCACAAAAACGACTTGATTAACTACTTACTTGGTATTTTGAAAGCATTGTTAACAAACCAGAGGAACAGTAGTCTTTTCTGCGGCAGGCAAATAATGGAATATAAATATTTGTTTAGCCGCTGTTCCATTGAAGAAAACACTTTATGAAGCTGTCCTACATAAGGAAATGACTACACACAATATTTCTTCTTTGAGCTTCTTTGACAAGCTGTGTCATCAAAAGTCCTGAATAAGCATAGGTTATTTTGTTTGTTTATGCTGCTGTTTATATATTGTTTGCCTCTTGTAGAAGTACTTCTATTGGTTTCACCTCTAACTTAATTACATTTTTATTGACATGGCAAATAGCCTTACAAAAAGCATAAATACCTGATGCAGCCACCAGGAACAGGAATGAATGCATTGATGTTGCTACAACAGCTTTTTTAAAAAAACTACATCAAACAGAACAAACAACTGCTAAAATGAAGGTTTTAATCTTTCATGGTTTTTACTTTGAATACTTTTTTTTATTAATATTTCTATTTTTGTTCTAATTTTAGTAAGAAGTATAGTACTTCTTGATATACTAAAGTATTCAAGTTAATTATTGGTATCAGTACCTAAATTCCATGTGTGTTGTGATTAATACACTGAAACCTGTAGCTTCAATAAGAAGACAGTGATACTAAATAAACTACATAGATGCTAGAAGATATAGAAGTCCCATACATTCAATTCCATACAAAATTATATGCTAATGGAATAATCTTTAAATTTGAAGTGTCTGAGAATTTCATGAAAGCATCCCAGTTTATTCATAGGCCCAATATACGAAGTAAATACTAAGAAGCATGCATGACATGGAACGAATTCTCTTGATACTTCATTTGATGCAAATGAAAAATGTGTATGAAATACAGATCAATGAAATGTGTATAAAATGTGTATGAAATACAGATCAATGTTAAGTAAAAACTGTATATTTGACCAGATTCACTGAGTATTCTTGCAGCCTTAACAGCAGAATACAGCTTTCTAGTTCATGCCAAAGAAGATTTTCAGAAACTTTCACGGATGCATGAGAACATGGAAAAACTGTATCAGAATGTGATGGGATATTATGCCATTGATCTGAAGAAAGTTTCAGTGGAGGAGTTTTTAACTGACTTGCACAACTTTAGGACAATGTTCATGGTAAAATCTGTTTATTTTATGCCTAATGTTTCTTAGTAATTATTTTTGTAATTTTTCAGTTACTGAGCAAGCTAAAAATAATTTTCTTCTTCCTCAAATGGTATCTGATATATAAGACATTTTTATTTGCACATCCTAGGTTCCTAGGATATTCTAATGATAATGCAGATTTGAATTATTATTTGTAGATTATTTCTTTCTGAAAGAACTGGAAATTCACAATAACAATGAATGCAATTTAAAACTGAGCTTCTTATATACATATATAACCTGAGGGGGAAAAAACTGAAACTACGTTTTCTAAATGCAACTGCATTTGCTGTTAAAAGAATGCCTGTTATTTACTTAAAAATAAATACCAATTATTTTATATTTATAATGCACACTTCTGCCATGCATAAATGCAGACTCAAGATTTAATTTCATTTAATTTTTCATTTGCCTGCAGCACTTGAACAGTGTCAAGGTTTAAGCAGAGTCTAAGCCTGCTAAGCAGAACCTGTCTAAACAAGTTCCCTTCTACGGAAACTCAGAGCTCCTTATGCTGGTTTATAGCATATTTGCCTCAAACTTAGTCTGTTTCTAAAGACATTTAATTTTTGTGATAATTGTCTAGGATTTTAGGTTTTGTGCGTTTTAAATGCTTGCTTTCTTCTTTTCCCTTTAAAAAGGATGATGTTTGGGAGGAGAGGATAAGAATTATTACTTTATTAGTAGTATTTTAAATATATAAATTACATTTGAGAAACAGACATTAGGCTGGTCTGGGTTATCGTTGCTCCTTTTGTGTAGAGCTTGGAACATACAACTAATTCAGACTTACAGTTAGCAGAGCTTTTCCTTAGAGCCATCTCAAATAGTAATCTTTGCAAAAATAGGTTTTTTCTCTTGGATTCTGAACACTTGACTGGCAAGCAACTCTTTCTCAAAGAAGCAATGGAAGAATAAAAAGGCAGGTTCCCAATTGTGTATGAATTTATTAGTCTGGATAATTAGGAAAAGGTGACTCATGTCACATCTGGCTACCTAGGATTACATAGCTTAACTTAGTGGCTACACTCCTGTAAGAATGTTATCTGAGCACGTACTTTGTGGCAAAGTCTGGGGCAGTGATCCAACTCTTGCCTATTGATCTGTAGAAAGATTCAATTAGTCATTTTACCATCTACTCCTTATTCCAGCCTAACACTTGTCATTATAACACACTTAAAATTTAAGTTTCTTGCATGTTTTCCAGTCTTGTTTGATTTTGCTTGGTTGATTCTTTTTTTTTTTTTTTTTTTTTTTTTTTTTTTTTTTTTTTTTTTTTTTAATATTTTCAGACATGTCTGAAGGTATACATTGGGAAAAATACTTCTTTTGTCAATACAGAGAAAGGGTTTGAAATCCTATGTCCCTTTATTCTGAGGAAAGGATTTAAAATGGAATCCATATTTAACAAACTTATTGGAACATGTAAAGATTACCAAGCCTCTGCTACTTCTGAGTTTAATAGAAGTGGTTGTTCTTTACCTTAATTACCCTGTGTTTCTTTTCTGTGTATGTAAAATTAGCACTGATACTAACCCCTGCTTCACAGCAGTGTTATAAAGGTAGATTAATTAATGCTTTAAAAGAGTTAGATATTATTGATGAGCATGATAGAAGAAACCTTGAGGAAAATTAATAATTATGTCTTGCAGAGCACAGTTTGAAGGCTGCATGAAAAAAATCTGTACATAAGGCATGAAACCTTTTAACATTCAATGGCACTAGCCAAAATATTGAGTAGCTGCCCAGTTTTGAGACTTTTTGGAAAAAGAATTTTGAGATGCCTAGTGTGAGATACCTGGTTTTGGATTTTTAATTGTCTTGGTTACTGACAGACATTGAAGGTGCTTGGCATCTTAGAAAACTTAACTCAAAAGACTTAAATGTAGTGCTGAAAAATCATTGGGTTCTTAAAATTCCAAAACTAAAATCACCAGTCACCAGTAGATGTGGGAAGGTGAAGTTAAGTCATCCTTGTTGTCAAAGTTGATGATTTTCATACAGTACTTACCTACATAGAATACTTCTTTTTTGTGTTCTTAATTAATGAAAATGTTTAAAACATTTTAAAAAACATATTTAAATCTGGAGCCATAGACTTCAGGTTCATAGGTAGCTTTGGACTGCACTTTGTATTTTGGTATTATGTGGTGGCTGTGACAGCTGTTATTCACACTCTGTGAGCTCCTAATCTGGAGCAAAGGATAGCTGGCCAGATCCAGCTGGTCTTGCTTTCAGTGCTTTTAACTCCTGAAGCTAAATTCCTGGTAAGTCAGTGGAACATATTGGACGTCTCTGTTAACCTCCTTCTTTGCTTTCACAGCATCAGAGGTACTGCCAGCAGTCACTCCTTTCCTTGGAAGGGTGACTTTCTGAAATAAGATGAAACAATTGTTATTAATTGTTTCCCCTTCTTATGTTTGTCTAATGGTTAGAATTTTCCTGCGGTTGCAGGAAAGGAAGGGAAGAGGCCTTGAGTCAATGAATGTCCAAGAGAGTATACCAATCACAGGACTATAGAAACCCCTTGCTCCTATTGACACTAGATTGCTGTGCTGCAGAAATATGAATTAAAGTAGCAGAAGAAAAGCAATCAAGTAAGAGTTTGTTGCATATACTTTATAATATTTTGCTTTTATATTATGCAAACACTTGAATAAAATTCTGAAATGATCCTGGAAAGCACAAGGGTGAACCAAAGAATGCCTCCATCTCGGGAACTTTAGGCCTTGGCATGGTATGCAAAAGGCATATACCTTAGTAATTCTTCTGAAAGTTAACTTTGCATACTATACTGCATGCTGAATGCAATGCTGCTCATATATAGCAGATGCAGTCAGACCATGTCTAATTTTTTAGGCCTTTTGAACAAGGACATGTTAAGACATTTAATCTTTGAAATGCAAACAGTGTGAGAGACAAATATGTGTCTGTGATAGTCACGGTTGTGACAATTCTTCATATAAACATTTTACAGAACTTAGAACACCTATGTTTTGTGGTGAAAACACGCAGAACATGTAGGATAGGATTTGGATCTAGAACATAGACCTCTGAACTTTGGCATCTGTATGTGAGCCAAAGTGTCTAATCTTGTGTTCTAGTCAAGGGTGTTGCATGCTCAGTACATTTAGTGGAATTTGGAGAGCTGTCTGTCTGATATCTCAAAGGAGACTAAACAATGTAAGTGCTTGGTATCCTGGAGAGGTGTATTACATAGTATCCAAGACATTATCAGCATGAGATTTTAAGTTATGGCAGAGAATTTAGGGAAGACCGGTCTCCTGCTAGAGAAAGGCTGGAGGCAAGGTGTGATACTCCAAAGTATCCAATTTCCACAGAATATGAAAGTGTGAGCTACTAAATCAAGCTGAGCTGATCATTGTGATTAGAGAGGAATAGACACCTACATACATTTGGATGACTGAATCTGAGGCTGAGTCCTAGTGGTATTATTTTTGGGGAAAAAGCAGATGCAAATCAGCAATTTCCTTGGTCATTCTGTTAGGAAAGTATGTAATTTCTGCCAGAATTGTGCTTGTGCTCAGGTCTTATTTGAGTTTTGCCCAGCAGTTTATTTTACAGAATGCCCAGTCTGAAAATTGGCAAAGAATTCATTAAAAAGTACTCTATTGAGAATTTTAGCATTTTGTAGTAGGCTTCTTCCCTCTCTATCAAGAAAATTGACAGAGGTGACCTGGAGAAGACACGGCAGAAGTAGACTTTTGCTTTGTGTAAAAAATCCATTTCATTGTCATTTTTCACCATTGAAAGCTTATTTTTCTTCAGTTACCAAAGACAGGTATTTCCTCAAAAGATTTTTGTGATAATTTGTTTGTTTGTTTGTGTTGGGGTTTTTTTTTGGGGTTTTTTTTGGTTTTTTTTGGTTTTTTTTTTTTGTTGGGGTTTGGTTTGGTTTGGTTTTCTTCCTTTTTTCACTGTCTATTTCAGTGATGCCACAAACAGTGCCTGTGCAAATATTGCTGTAATCCACATTCATCTGTGCTTTATAGTACTCCTCATTCCATTGTTTTTTTTTTTTTCTGAGTGCAGGCTGGACATTTTCCCATTAATTAAACATGCAGCCTCTGTCTTAGACCTTGTGGAAATGTTAGCCATTTTGTAGGAGGTGACACTTTCATCTGTTGTGAAAGATGAGATTTTGTGTAACTGCATTCTGAAAAGACACACTTTTCTGCAGTGAAGAATAGGTACATGGCACTTACATTCAATGCAAGCCACAGTAGAGCACTAAGAATTTACCAGTGTACATAGGTAACAGTAAAATAATAAAAAGGTAACCCTAAAATAGATTTCTTAAAAAGTTGTTGAATGTGATGCTGGTTTTTTTTGCATAATGTTTGAATATGCAAAATAAAGATTAAAAAAACCTCTCAAGTTCTGCTTTGGCTTCATAGGAAGCTTTGGAGTAGTTACTTATAATTCAAAGTAAGCAATGTTGTATGGGTATAAACCAGAAGACAAGAATATGTAAACCCAGTGAATTAGTGCATATGTGGGTAAGAGTAAGAAAAATGCACAACTACGTCACCCAAGCAGCCTTGTTATGCTTGGTATAGTGGCAGCATGAGGCAGAATAAATGTTAAAACTCTTCTAGAAATACAAATAGTAGCATTCTTACAGTTTTGTAAAACCAGGTGGGTTAGATAGTTTGAGTTTCTCCTACATTAAAGTGTGTATTCTTAAGAGGTGTTTCTTGCTGAATTTATAATCCCCATCTGGGGGCAATTAGCATGGTTTTAATGTGTTTATTCTGAATTTCCTTACTCTTATTCATAAAATATTCTAAATATGGAATGTACAATATTTATCTGACTTGATAAATTAAGTTTAGTTAGGAGATGTGATTTTAAAGCTTTTCTTTGTTTTTAAGGTTCATCTTTGTTTTTGCTGAGACTTCAGTTTTAATAGAACTCTTTTTTTATAGCAAGCAGTAAAGGAGAATATGAGAAGAAGGGAAGCAGAAGAAAAACAGAGGCGTGCTAAAGTAGCTAAGGAGAAAGCAGAAAAAGAAAAACAGGAGAGGCAACAAAAGAAAAAGCGATTATTAGAAATGAAGACAGGTAAGTAATGAAGAAAGCACATTTTACCTAGTGTTTACTGGAAATAAAGCTGCTATTTCTTTGTTATCTGAATATGCTATGAGGAAAGAAGGAAGACATGAATGATTTTCATCAATTAAAGTTTACAGCAAAGAGGTTCTTAATTTTTGTTTTGTTAATGAGTTTCTCTAATTACCTGTTTTCCTCAAGCTATTTTAGAACTCGTAATGGTCCTTTGTATTTTTCCATTAGAGCATATTGAACCTTGCATGACCAAGTATAAGTTCAGTTATGCTCAGAACCCCTTACGTTACCTGAGAATAGACATTTTCCAACTCACAAAGCCATTTTCTTTCTTGTAACTAAGGTTACATATTCATTTTTGTTCTTTTATGAGAATGAGCCCTGCCTGAAGTACTTGGATTTTTCTTTGAGTATGTCAATTGTTATTTCAGTAAGTCCCTATTGAGATGCCTTAAAAGAAACCTCAGCCATGCATTTTTAAAGTTCCTCATTTATGCTGTGTTGTCTTTTGTACCAAAAGAGATGGCAGACACTGTGAGTTCTGTATTACTAAAAAAGATGTCTGATTGATCCTGCTGTATTTTATCCCAGACTGAGCTTCTGGAATCATTCAGAATGATACATGACTTACTGTGTAAATTATTGGGAGCTATTCTCATTTTCTTTTGGAGCAGATCTTGTTAAACAGTTCTGTTCTCAAACCCTGGTCAGCACCTTTGGCATAAACGATTATCTGTCTCTTCCACATTTCACTAATAGCCAGAATATGTGTGCTTAGTTTCAGAGATTGTTCTGACCAGAAGTCTTGCTTTATTTTCTTAAGAATGTCCATGTCTTGAGGTCTGGGACTAAAGCTTTCTCTTAAAATGGGAAACCAGGCAGTTGCCCTCTGAACAGAGAATTTCTGACTCTTTATAAGTAAATACAAGACCCAATCAGAAAACTGTGAGTTACAATCTTTTAAAGCTCGCAGAAGATAGAGAAGGCTGCAGAAGGTTAGGAAAGGGTAAAACTAGTATACATTTTCGTGCATGGTTAGAAGTGTTTCAAAAGATGTTACATATTCTGTGATCAGATCTGTTGTATGTGTGACTGATAGTGCTTTGGATGGAAAATAGGTAGACCTTCAGGGAAAATTAAGGCTCCCGAGTCCTGTTCTTAATTTCATGTTCACGCTTTTTAGAATACAGGTGCCAAAGTTACTGACTTCTGAGTCATATACCCTCATGTATTTGTAGGTCTCTTGTAGTTAAAACTACTGCTGCAGCTAATGTAGTGGGAAACTTTGTACTTGTCATCCACATATCAACTAGGTCATTGAGTGAATAGCTTCTTTGTCACTTAGTATCTTGTTTTCTTCTTAGAACATGTAAATGTAAAGAAAGAGGTTTCTTGCTCTTGTTAGCAGCCACTTAAGGTTCAGTCTGGAATGGCTAATCTAAACAGCAGCAGATGGGAAAAGATGATATTAGGACCTGAAGCTATAAACATCTTGAGTCTGGTATTCACTAAATTGGCCACTGATGAGTTGTTTTTTGTTCCGTTTTGTTGAGTTACTTCTAAGGTATCTTGTGCTTATTTGCAACATCATTTAAAAAGTCTATTAGAGAACCCAATTTCTGTCAGTGGCAAGTACCTGTGGTAAATTCATTTGTCAAGGAGGACAGCAACAACAGTATGAAAACGGGATTATTTGGTTTTGTGTTCTTTCTGTTTGTTTGTTTGTTTAATATATTTTGGCAATCTTATCAAAACTGTATTTACTAATTGAAGAAGCATAATGTTACTCTAATTCTGATGGAGGACTAATGCAGACATGATTTTTTTTTTTTTTTTTTTTTTTTTCCCCTAGCCATAATTAATTTACTGAAAGGCTTCATAATGAGTTTGTTAAAATTTCTAACCAGGTTCTTCCCTCTGTCAATGTAGCAAAACACTTACCTGAAGTGTGACTGTGAGGTAACTGATTTTTTTTTTTCTGTTTATCATATCACTGGATCAGATGTTAGATTTGTAGAAACGTTATTTCAATTATTCTTTGAATTAATTAGCTGAAAATTTGTTGGTGTCACCATTCTGGGATTCAGACAGGTGCATATTTGAAGAAAAGATTAGAGTGTATATACTAACTGGTTCTTCAAGATGTTTTGGGTTTGTTTTTCTTTTTTTTTTCCCCTCAGTGAACGGATCACAGTGTTCTCTAAATCTACGCTCTTTGTTTTTCAGTAGCTTTTCTTTTTAACTGAAAATGACCCAAAGGTTAGGGATGCCTGTGTACAGAGCTGATACTGTAGAGTTGGTGTTAGTTGACAAGACGACATGTTAAAACTTGAGAGGTTTTTTGTGCAAGATAGAACTCAAGTGGGTGGGTTTTTTCTTCTGTACCATCTTCTCTTACCCACACCCAGTCTGGGATCTTATCCCTTTATAAAATGGTTTAATTTCTAGACAATTCCTGACCCCCTTCTCTATCCCTAGAGTACAGGACGCAAAATTCTTCAAGGTGTGTTAATTCCCCAGGCTACTGCAGTGCCTTCAACTGGGTATTTTTCCCTTGCTTAGCTGCTGCTTCTTTTCTTTATGTAAAAGTAGTCTTTTTCCAGTGCTTGGGTTCAGTGACTGTTAATTGGCTATTAGTGACTAATTTATGGTTCTGGAGCCTCTGCTTTCAGCCTATGTCCATATCTTTCAAGGCCTGAGCTGCTATTCAATGTTTAAACATTAGGATCATTGTCCTAAGCTTGTTCTGTTAACCACTGGTCTCATTTACAACACGGACATTTAACCTGTCCTAGATTCTCCTTTGTTCTTGAAGTCCTTTTCTTTGGATTTCTTCATCTTTCATCTCCTTTTGAAAGTTATTTGAAGAGTAGGCTTTTGCTGACTGTGGTGCTACATTTGACTGTGTAAGGTGGAGGAAAGAGCGATTCATTTCTTCACATAAAAGTAACCTACATAATATTGAAAAAGTTTTTAGCTTTTTGGGGGGTATTGCTGAATTTTTTTTTTTTTTTTTTTTTTTTTTTTTTTTTTTTTTTTTTTTTTTTGCAATTCACAAAAACTTAAGATCTTAAAGAAATATATACCAAAATATAGATTTTATTAATATCAATCAAATACATGAGTTGTGTCAATAAGTTACATCTAGCACATCAGGATTCCGTTATACTAGGTTTAGCCAGACTACATAGATCATATTAACCTAAAAGGAAAATTATTCTGGATGTAAGGTAACTCCTGATTTTTAGATTAAATGACTTTGGAGGCTGGGGGAGTGGAGTTCTTTCGGGGTGAAAACAATATTTTCGTCACTAGTAACTGACACTTACTACAAGCATGAGATCCAAGGTGGTCCAACAGTATACCAGCCTTCTCATGAACTGGAATACTCTTTCTTAGCATATATTGTGCCTTTGATATGTGCCTTTGACAACTTGTCCATCTGCATCACAGCTTACACTGTGTCATACATACCTCTGCATCACTCTGCCTTTGAAATAGTTACACCAAGTTCTGTGTCGATACGGTCATTTTCTCAAGTTAGACAAATATGTATACTGTGTGATAAAACCTCATAATTTTTTTTTGATTTTTTTTTACATTTCAGATACAACTATTTATATCAATATTTTGTAGATTTTGAAATGTGTAGTGTTTTATGAGTATGCAATACAGCATCTATTAGAAAAAAAAAAATAGGTAGGCTTTATAATACAAATTTGGACCTCTGCTAATAAGACCATAGATTTTTGGTATTATATGGAATCATTTGACTTACTCTCTTACAAGTACTTTTTTGATATTTGGACCTGAAATCAATGTCAGATTTAGATCCTTCTAAATTGTAATTTGTTGAAATTCTCAGTCTCTCCTTTGTCTTAGATAACAACACTTATGTGCCCTAACAATCACAGCTCACTGATACGAAAGGCTGAGAGTCTTAAGTTTACATAATAACATTATCAGCTTTGTATTTTCCTTTCAACTCCATTCTAACTTGTAAAGTATGTGGAATTCAGTAAATTTTTTTAATGTCTGAGCAGTGAGTGATATTTGGCATTTTGAAATTTATGATAATAAAATCTGTCCTCTAAATACCCTTTGGGCTACAAAGTGATATTCATCATGAGATGCTTTGTCAATAAGATTGTTTTACTTACTACAGTGAAGCTGGTTCAAACTATTGCATACCATTGTTCCAAAGGTAAATAGCCAGTGGAAGGGGATCTGTATGTAAATGCCACTTGTCTGCATACTATTAACATTCAGATACATTCTTTCTCATGCTGTTCAGATTCTCAGTAGAAAACACACCAATCAATTATTTTGATCTTATCACAGCGTAAAGAATTCTATAACTGTGATAACACCAGCTAAATATATTGTAATATAATTGAGAACTCCATCATTGTGGCATCTTCATTGTGTCTTACTTTGAATACTGTTTAAGAAACAAGCCACTTTAATCAGTGGTTATTTACAAAGGCTGCCCTTTCTTATGCAAAAGCAGTGAAGTGATGCCACAATGTCTTAAACATCTGATTTCCAATCTAGAATATTAGTTTGTTTTCAGTTGTGTTACTCAGTTTCACTTTAATCACAACTAACTGATTTTAAATCCATGTTTCAGTTCATTTAGAGAGTTATGAACATATTTACAGTCAATTTTGCAGCATTTTATTTTTGCAGAGGTCTTATTTATGGTGTTTTGGAAAACAACATGTCTCTCAAACTTGCTAAGAGTTTTGGATTTTGATTCTTTAAGCACTTACTACTTTATTATTGTTTACTAAGTTGTGCAATATGAATATCTTCATTAGTTCTGTAGTGTTTTGCAAAACAAAAGGACAGTTTAAGCAATGAAAATAGTAAACTTAATTAGGTAATTAAAATTCAGATTCCAACAGATAAAATGCTTGCTTTTGAAAGAAATTTTAAAATCCCTAAACATAGTCACATTAGTAGGTACCCTTAAAGATCTTACTTTCCCTGCCTGGATCAAGTATATAAGGCCTCATTTTATTAATTTCTTCTCACTGGGAGAAGAGAGTCAATACTTCTTTGTAGTCTTCCTTTCCAATGGGGGAAGTGAAGGACTGCAAATGTTGCAGATTATAAAAATCTGCTCATGTTCTATTACAACTGAGATGACATCAGTAGTTTCTAACCTATGTTGATAATTTGTTGTTTTACAATATCTACTTGGCTACTTTCCTGACGAACACAAGTTTTGAACAGTAGTGGGTTTATTCATAGATTTTGGACATTTAGGTATATGTTTTGTACAACTAAATATACTATGGAGGGGACAAAAGATCTGATAATGCTATATATGAAGAAATCCTGAGGATATAATATTGATATCCAACAACTGTTTTGTTTAAGGTCTCTCTTCTTTAGGGAGTTTCCCCTTTTGGCATTTGAAGTGCTCCATTCATCTCAATTCCTCCCTGGTACTGATAACTCTTTCCAGTTGTTCCATGGATGCCTCCACTTATCCTCAAATTAGACTCTCTTCACCAAGAGCATTCCTGAGGTCACTTTTTGTTATTCTTAAGGATTACTTTTATTATGAGGCCAGTGGGGAATAAAAATGTTCCATAATTGTGAGGAAGGTAACTTCTTCTTCTTAGGTTAAATAACAATGAGCAGAAAGAACTTTGGGACCTTATATATTGCCTAGTCGGTACATACTCATCTTAATATTTAGTGGGTAGTTGACTGTAAGCCCATGACAAGCTTGGAGATTAGATCTAATTTTGCCTTATGTCTATTAAAAGAAAAAAGTCCTATATATAAAGAATGAGTTGTGACAGACATCGACCACAAATCCACTGCAAAGGTGATGCCACCTGATATGTCACCTGATATATAAGTATAGAGGTGGTTTTTCAGCTGCAATTATATTGTTTTTACAGTGAAGTATAAATCTGTGTAAATTACTGAAAACAGGTGTTCCCTTAAGAATAATTGTCATGCTTGTAGTCGAAAATGATACAGAGAATGAGAAAATATCAATATGTGCAATAAAAAACCCAAAAATTCTGTCCTGAGAAACAATGTGTGGTACGTCTGTAGAAACCACAGCAAAGGATGAGATACAGCAATATCAAGACTCACACTGTAGAATGTTAAGGGAATTGAAAGTTTCTAGTGTACAAAAACTAGAACTGATCTGAATGTATATTAATTAAAACACAACAACTAATAGTCACAAGTCATGTTCTAACAAGATCTCAAAGGTGCTAAATCTTCTGAAGCATGGAGGTGTAGTTCATGCACTTGTTGGTAACCCATGGGCTCAGAATGAAGCAGCTGCTCTTTGTACTAAGTAGTAGCTGCAAAAGAACAAGAGGTTTAGAAGAAACAATTATTTTTCTTTCCAAAAATTTTACTTAGAAGTGGAACCTTTGGAGGTTGTAGCTGAAAGGCATATGTGAAACTGAGGTTTACACAATGCCCCTGAAAAACTAAATAGGAGATGTATTTGGGAAACAGTCAAAACAAACAGAACTGTTGAAGAAAATAAAGGGTCATCAAAGTAATGTCTGCAGGTAAGTATTATCATAAGACTTGTTATTTATGTTGTAGCAATTAAATTTCTAAACGAATGTGAAATAATGCCGCAAACTTAAAATGACATTACCAGAAAAAAAAAAAAATTGCAATCTTTGGGATTAAGAGCTCTAACATGTATGCAGATAGTAAGTTTTGGTCTGAGTAAGCATTTCCTGCTCCCAATAATACCTCACATCTCCATAAGGAAGTAGACATCAGAGTCCTCTTTAAACTCTCACTCCTGCTATGTGTCAATGCTTTTATTTTTTCTATTTTTTTTCTGAATTATCACAAGTTTCTGCTCTCAAGTTGCTTAGGAGGGAAGGAATAAATATCCTTACCAAAGCATTGGAGGGTATGCTTTATTTTCACTTTCTTTAGTCATATGCTGTAAAAGAGCCAAGAACCTCCTCTGTCATTGTTGGAAAACTAGCAGAAGAGAAGGTCATGTCTCTGACTCTTCCTTCAAACTGAGTCTGCTGCTGCTTCTATTTCTATGCTGTTCACTATGACACTTATCTTCAGTCAGCAGTGCCTCAGTGGTTGTACAGAAGTACAGTGTTGTTGCTTCGTACCAAAATATTCTTGCTCTGAAGCTTGCTGACAGAAGTTGCTTGATTTCTCTGGCAGCTTCTATCCATTGAAAGCTGTTAAATGCAAGCACAGTCTTTAAACCACAAACTGCTGAAAACCAAGAGACTGTACTAGAAATGTCATTACATAATTATTCTGTCCTTTTTATAGATATTTGATATTGGTTACTAGTGCACTCAGGATGCAGGGTTAGGTGGACCTTTGATAAAATCCTCCTGGGTACACTTACACATTTATAGCCACTCAAAGAAAAAGGGTCTTGCTGACCCAAAGCTGTCCAGGAGTTTTCCTTCATGCAATCCAGTCAGAACTTTATCACTCCATGAGTGAGAAATGATACAACTTTTGCATTTCTTTCAGCCGTTCATCTCTGTAGCACAACTGTGAGCATCAGTGATCATTGTGTATATTTTTTTTTATATATCAGTTGTTTATAAGTTTGAACGGAAATAGTAATGTCTTCCCCCATGCTCAGTGAAATTCTTCAGAGGCACATGGTAACCAAGAGACAAGATGTTTATACACACCCACACACGTATATTATATTCAGCTACATATATTCTTATAAGAAGCTGCAATCAGTTAGGAATACTACCAGAGTGGTTCTAACTGCTTTAGAAATGAAAGTGTAATTGACATGTCTCGAGCTGTTGGGTTTTTATTTCCCCCCGTGAAATAACACTAATGAAAATACTAGTTTTTAGCTAGTCTGAAGAATAGATTGATTGCATTCTTGTCAGTGTCTTTGAATCTAGTGCTGTGATATGTAAAGAAAAGAGAAAAACAATTCATTAACAGTAAAACTTACTGCCTGACTTCACAAGTAGCTGATAGCTCTCACTATTAGCTGTCAAATGTTAATCTTAGATAACAGTGTATAAGATTGGTCTGTTTTAGCTGTAAGTAATTAAATATAAATAACTAAAACTTAGCATTCTGCTTAATTTAGTGGTTTTATTTTTTCACTAAAAAAGCACAGTATAGTGAATAGAAAAGAAGGATTATAAGAAGATTGTGTCTTTAAAATAGCTTTTAAAAATATTACCAGGTAATCCAGTCTATAATATATCACTAGAATATCCTCCATCGTTGAGTTGGTGAGAGACTAAAAGTGTACACAAATAAATCAGAAAGTGAGTTTACAGTGGCTTTCTTCTGTTGCCATATAAAAAATGGGATTTATACTCTCACGATGAATATCAGAAATTTGTACCTTTTTATTACAAAGTCAAACAGTAAGATTATTATCAGTCCTATTGCTTAAGTGGGAAATTGTAATCCAGTCGAGATGCAAAAATAGGTACCTCAAATCACTGAAGTATTTTTGCATTTCTGTGGTACAGAACCTCCTCTAAAACCAGTTTACTTTGGTATGAGTTATCTTATGGAAGTTAAATTGGTGTGGTTACCAACCTCAATTTCAACAGCTGATTGGAAAGGGACAGCTTGTCTTTTGGGGTTCATGAAAGATGGATGCTTCCTTTGCATTTCACTTAGTTTGAGCTCTTTGGAACTTGGGGCACAATTTCATTCATATGCTGAGTCAATATCTATATTTCTGTACCATAGAAGCACTTTTTTGACAACTCAACAATGGAACAATTTCAGCAGGAGCAAACAAGATGGCATGAAAACCACTCTCCTCAGCGAGATTTATGGAATAGATGCATCAGTCATTAGGGAAAGTCATACCTTTTTATAGTACACTTGCCTAGGGGTCTGAAGCAGTAGCAAAAGCTTATTACTCTGGGCATCAGTAAGAAATGTAACTCTTCTCATTCTGTACTAGAGTGTTTATGTGATTCCTGTGAGGTATATACATGTGTTTTGCTTTTGGGAAGGGCTGGTATCTGTCTTTCGCCTGAAGTCACCACTGAGAAAAGACAAGTGAATAGTGATATTTCTGGCCAAAGTTGGATTTATCACTTTTTAAATCTAAAAGGAACTGTCCTTTCAGCCAGTCCCTCCAAGGCACACTTGACAGCTATTTTTGCTTTGTATCTGTACATTGTTCTTTTTCTCCTTAGTTCTTTCATGACTTGATCAGAGTCAAGGGACCCCCTGTGTTCTGTTACGAGTCACAGCTCAAGTCTGTGCATTGTCATTGAAACTCAAACTGGTAGCCATGTATTCTTTCACTCACCTGTCAGTGAAGATTATCAGATTCGTGCTATGTTTCTTACCAGAAGAACTTCAACGTGCTTTGGAGCACATTCAAGTTGAAGTCTGTATATGCTGTGCACTTTCTGTACAAAGATACCCTTAACACCCACCCACAATTTCTTTGTAAGATTGTATCTGGATTTCATTGGAGTGAAGTGTCTGGAAGTCGTGTTGCTAAAAAACATTTTGAAACATTTCCTTCTCTGAACATTAAGTTTGTTTTGTATTTGTATGTTGAGAATATTAGAGCCTGGTTCATATATAAGGCTGAGAGGTCTAGAATTTGTTACCTGTTACCACGATGAATACATCACAGAATCTGTCTGCTTGAGACTCTGAGACTGAAAAGGTGGAAACACTTCCAAAACATCAGAACTCGCTCCTACATTGATGACTTAAATTATCTACCTCTCTGTGATCTTCTGTTCTGCCCCCTGGAGCTTAAGTCACTCAACCATACACCACTGTTAAAGCTTTCCTCTTATGGTGTTGTTCAGAAAATTGTCCTTCAATTTTTACTCAGGAGACCTTTAGTCAGCTGAGCATTGCTTTGTAGGTTGTACTAGCAAAATCAACCATTATACAAGCAAACATACAGGACTTCTTATGATGTCTTGGTAGTAAAGATGCAACATTAACAAAGTTAAAATATGTATCTTTTTCCTTCTTTGCCTTGTGTGAATAGCCTGGAAAAATCTCTGCTCTTTGTCCCAAGCCCTGTACTCACTTGCCTCAGAATTTTTTTACATTAAGGCCCCATGTCATGAAGTAGGTAAACCAGGAAAAAGACTGCAAAGTATATCCAACATGAATTATATCCTGAGCTGAAGAGAAAAAAGCACTTTGTATTCTAGTCAAAGGAAAATAAAGTAACTACTGAATTACGAGATAGGGACTAAATTCTTCAGACAAGCAAAACAAATCCAATAGCTTCAGCACTCCAAGTTTGTTTTTAACTTATATAAAAGCTTGAGTGCTGCCATGGAGCTGTATGTAATTGCAATGCCATAAATAGACACCAGTGGAAAATGACAGTCAAAGTCCCTCTAGATAAATCTCTTCAGTGTACAGTTTGAGCAGGTAAAATCAACAGAAACCATGCTAAAGAATTCTTGGTTTGTGTTTTTTCTGAAGCTCCTTACTATTTCCTTCATGAAAAAAGCGGGATTGATTTTTGTGGTGTGTTTTTTTTTTCATTTGTTTGGTTTTTTTGGGGTTTTTTTTTTTTTTTTTTTTTTTTTTTTTTTTTTTTTTTTGTTTGTTTTGAGAGGAGTATCTGAATAAAACTTTGATTCCCTGAAAGAGGAAATAGACATGTTGTTCTCTGGTTTTCACCTGCTAAAGTGAACTTCTGGAGTTCTGGTGTTGAGTGTGATGTTTTAGTTTATAGTGGACAAGATGTAGGAGAACAGTAAAAATGAAACATTTTTCATCCAAAGTCATCTTGTTGCAACACTGTTATTTTTAAACCATATTACTAACAGTATTTGTGATTCTATCATGTCAGTAGACTGCTGCTTCTAGAATTATGGTATAGATCATTTGTTCCTTGATAAGTACATAAAATGCAGGAGTCATTATTAACTGCAGTGTCTGTTGCTATTATCGTAAGACATGTTAAAGCTGTACTGTAAAGCTTATGATACTTGGCATGCTCAAGGAGAAGGGTCTCTAATATCCTTAACATTTTTAAAGATGTAATTACAAAATTAGGTAGTTTATATCTGACTTGGCACTGAAATGTCAAGGGCAAAACTTACCAGCTATTTTGGCAAGTTTACTTCTGCCTTTAATAGACAGTTGTATGCATTTTAATTGCAAAGAATATTAAGAAGTATTTAAATCTTCTACTCTGCAATTGAAGGAAAAGAGATCATTTAGATCATAGAAGGGTGTATTTCTCAAAGGAAGTATTGTCAACTGTGTAACTATCTGCAAGCCAACTGGAATTAGTAGTTGTAAGATGTCAAAAGATTGATACACTTGACTAATTAGGAACCCAGTTGGGACTGGTGACAGCAGTCTGCAGCAGCTTGTGAAAGATGATTTAAAGGTCCCATGGAAAGTGTTAATATTGAACAATATTTGTGACTCTTGTCACATCACTGTAGCGATGTTGTATGCAGTTCTCCCAGGGCAATTTAAATGGTACACTTTCATTTCTTAAACTTCCTGTCAAACTTGGACAATATTAAAGATAGTATGGGTACTAATAGCTAGCTGTATAATTTCATAAAAGGTGTCACAGTCAACTGTTGGCATAGGCATCAAAAAACTAGAACTTGGAACCTAACAGAAGGATTTCTACATGTGTTGGGTACATAAATTATTCACTATGAATGTTTTTATTTGCAGTGGTTAACTTTTTTTCAATATACCCATGCATACAGGGAAACTACTAGAGGAGTTTTTTATTTCAAGTTTCTATATACTCCATTTATTCCTCTGTTAGCTGATTTGCGTATCAATGAAAGCATTAATCTATAATACAGTTTGTATATACAATACATTTCAGATGAGTGTGAAAAACAGATAATACCATAAATATGTTATAGCTATGCTACAAGAAGTTGTGATTTTGCAGTATTTCTATTCTATTATTTAAATCTTCTTTTATTTATTTGATGGGTTGTTTTATAGTATTGCAGATTATGCACCGTTTGTTTTTGGTTTTTTTTTTCCTTCTGAAAACTGTTAAGATTTTGTAGTAGCTATGAAATACATACTAGTCTTGAATAAGCTTAAAAGGAAAGAGATGACTTACTGAAATGGGACTTAAATTTTCCTTCTGTTGTTCCTTCTTCCTAAAACAAAGCTTATGAACTCTTTTCCATAGACATTTATGGTAGCATTTTGGTGACTATGATAGTCAGTCTTTTTTGAACTATTATTATTACTGCCCAAAATGCTTATAAACTTTCTTCCAACATTCATGTACCTTAATATAACTAATGGCTTGGCCTCAAAATTTCTTCAAGCATCTCTTTGGTTTGAAACTATTCACAGAGTATTTTTATTCCAGGCGTGAGTATTTTAGAGAATTCCATTACATCAGACAGAGAGGAAAGGGGGGGGGGGG
>JANVCC010000021.1:35825023-36289215 GCA_025345505.1 Todiramphus chloris collaris
CTAGACAAGTTGCATCTGTGGGTCCTGAGAGAACTGGCAGGTGAAGTTGCTAAACCACTATCCACCACCAGACTGACACAACTTCTTAAATATAATGGAAGTTCCCACTGACTGGAAAAGAGAAAACATAACCTGCATTTTTAAAAAAGGAAAAAAGGAAGACCTGGGGACCTACAGGCCAGTCAGTGTCACCTCTGTGCCCTGTCATGTTTATGGATCAGCTCCTCCTAGAAACCATTCTAAGGCACAAATAAGGAGACAGCCAACATGGCTTCACTAAGGCCAAATTGTCCCTAGAAAACCGGTCACCTTCTACTACAGGGTTACAGCATTGGTGGATAAGGGAAGAACAACTGATGTCATCTGTCTGGACTTGTACAAAGCATTTGACACGGTCTCACACAACATTTTGTCTTTAAATTGGATTGAAGATATGGATATGATTGATGGACCACATGATGGCTGGGTAGTTGCAGTCACAGCTTGATGTCTGAGTGAAGATCAGTGCAAGTGCTGTTCCTCAGAGGTCAATGTTAGCACTGGTGGTCTTTTACATCTTTATCATCAACATAGACAGTGGGAGTGAGTGCACCCTCAGCCAGTCTGTTAATAACACCAAGCTGTGTGATGCTGGAAGGAAGGGATGGCATCCAGAAGGACCTTGTCAGGCTTGAGAGGTGGGGCTGTGCAAACCTCATGATGTTCAACAATGCCAAGTGCAATGTGGTTCACATGGGTTGGGGCAATCCCAAAAGCAAATATAAACTGGGTAATGAGTTGACTGAGAGCAGCCCTGCAGAGAAGGACTTGGATGTGTTGGTGGATCAAAAGCTGAACATGAGCCAGCAGTATGCACTCACAGAACAGAAAGCCAGTTGCATCCTAGGCTGCATCAGGACAAGTGTGTCCAGCAGGTTGAGCAAGGTGATTCTGACACTCTACTCCACTCTTGTGAGACTCCACCTGGAGTACTGTGTTTAGCTCTGGGTCCTCCAGCATGAGAAAGAGGCGGACCTGCCCCAGCAGGTCCAGAGGAGAGACACAAAGATGATCAGAGGGTGGAGCACCTCTCCTATGAGGACAAGGGGAAAGAGTTGGAGTTGCTTAGCCTAGAGAAGAGAAAGCTTCAGGGAGACTATATCGTGGCCTTCCAGTATCTGAAGAGGGACTACAGGAAGGGCGGAGAGGGACTCTTTATCAGAGAGCTTAGTGATGGGACAATGAGTAATGATTTCAAATTGAAAAATGGTAAATTTAAATTAGGTATAAGGAAGTTGCTCTCCACTGTGAGGGCGGTGAGATGCTGGAACAGGTCATCCAGAGAAGTTGTGGATGCCCCCTCCCTGTCAGTGTCCAAGGCCAGGCTGGATGAGGCTTTGAGCAACCTGGTTTAGTGGAAGGAAACACTGACCATGGCAGGGCGTTTGTAACTAGATGATCATTAAGGTCCCTTCCAACCCAGACCATTCTGTATTTCTGTAAATAACTGTGAATAGTCCAATACTCAAAAGAGGGCAGATTTCAGCATAATAAAACATGTTATACCAAATACAAAGCAAAAAAAACCAAAACCCTATGTATTTCAGTCATCATTCTTATTCTTATCTACCATGTGATACAAAAAAATAAATGTAATTAAATGTTATGGAAATGTATAAAATATTTTCTCTTTTTTCTTTTTTTTTTTTTTTTTTTTTTAAATTGTGTATAGCTCTCTTATGTAAGGTTGTTAACTGCTCTGATAGTACAGAGAAAAGTATGTTAACTGAGGGTAGAAACTGGCTGGATGTCAGGACCTAAAGAGTGGTGGTGAATGGAGTTAAATCCAGCTGGTCACTAGTGGTGTTCCCCAGGGCTCAGTACAGGGGCCAGTTCTCTTTTTAATATCTTTATTAATGATCTGGATCAGGGTATTGGGTGCAACCTCAGTAAGTTTGCAGACAACACTAAGTTGTGTGGGAGTCTCGATAAGCTTGCAGGTGGGGAGGCTCTATGAAGGGACCTGAACAGGTTGAATCAGTGGGCCAAGGCCAGTGGTATGAGGTTTAACAAGGCCAAGTGCCAGGTCCTGAACTTGTGTCACAACAACTCCAGGTAATGCTAGAGGCCTCAGAAAGAGTGGTTGTAAAACTGTCTCACAGAAAAGGACCTGGGGGTGTTGGTCGACAGCTGACTGAATATGAGCCAGCAGAGCGTCCAGGTCACCAAGAAGGCCAACAGCATCCTGGCTTGTGTCAGAAATAGTGTGGCCAACAGAACTAGGGAAGTGATTGTACCTCTGTACTCAGCACTGGTGAGGCCAGACCTCAAGTACTGTGTTCAGTTTTGGGCCACTCACTGCAGGAAAGACATTGAGATTCTGGAGTGCATCCAAAGAAGAGCAATAAAGCTGTAAAGCACAAGTCCTACAGGAAGTGTCTGAGGGAACTGGGGTTGTTTAGCCTGCAAAAAAGGAGGCTGAGGGGAGACCTTATTGCTCTCTACAACTACTTGAAAGGAGGTTTTTATGAGGTGGACATTGGTCTCTTCTAACAAGTAACAAGTGATAGGACAAGAGGAAATTGTCTCAATTTGTGCCAGGGGAGGTTTAGATTGAGTATTAGGAAAGGTTTCTTCACAGAAAGGGATGTAAAGCCCTGGAACAGGCTTCTGAGGGAAGTGGGGGAGTCACCATCCCTGGATGTATTTAAAAGATGTGTAGGTGTGGTGCATGAGGACATGGTTTAGTGGTGGCCTTGGCAGTGTTAGATTAGTGTCTGGACTCCATGATCTTAAAGGACTTTTCCAACCTAAATGATTCTTTGATACTAAGGGTATTTTCAGACTACAGTTTTGTTGTTTTAAAGACGAGCAAATCAAACACTACAAGGTAGGAAGAGGGTTTTCCTCAAGGAAATTAAAATTGAGGGAACTCAAATCCTTAAACTGAGAAGTTTAAATGTAAATGTTAAGCAACATCTGTCATGAGCTTTACATATGCTTATATGAGTATTTCTATAGAATTTTTGAATACATAAATGCTTACATTTTTATGAAGAGATTATCACTATGTGACTAAGCTATACTTGAAGGACATTGTTCTTTAATTTGTGGACAGCAAAGCTCAATTTTTAAGTCCATATTTTTTGTTTGTTGCTCTTTCTCTTTTTTAAATAATGATTTGCATATCTCAATTCCCAAAATCTTGTGCCTTTTTGTTACGCTTTCCTCTTCTGCTCTTAAATGCTATCCAGGCTTAAGTTTCTCTGAATCTAAATTAGATTCAACTCCAGACTTAGTGGTAGAATAATGAAAGAAGAAATGTTTCTACAACATTGTATTCACAAGTCAGCTGATTTCAAAGTACTTTGCCAGACCTTCCTCTCTGCAACTTTGAGGTCTTTTTTGTCCAAATTATTTTTTTTGAAACTAGTTACCTTAGAAAGATGCTAGAATTCTTTAAAACTTATGGAAAGATGATGTAAAACAGACATATATAAAAAACAAATTGAAATAGTGTTGGAAAGCAACATTTCCCATAATAATTTTCCCCCATATTCAGGTTGAGAAGGTTGCCTTGCTTCCTTACTTGTAGTCCAGTACATTCAGAATCCCTTAAATTAATATTGTGGCATCTTGTTATACCCATCAGCTTGGTTTACAGCCTGATTTGAATATTCACTGTTAGGATAACTGCAGAACCATGTGTTGTGTTTGACTGTATCCAAGGTGTGTGTTGACATAGGGAGGGAGTTGCCCAGTGAGGCATAATGAGATTTCTGTCGTGTAATTCTTTTATTCCTCTGTGGTGGTTTTTTTTGTCATATAGTAAATCCCTGGAGTTGTGTTCTTCGTCCTCCCAGGCATAGACACAAGGGGTTACCAAGGTTCAAAAATCTATCATTTTCTGATGTGTTTATTTGAGGAAACAAAAGTAGGGCATTTAATGCTTGCATTCAATGATAATCTCACAGTAACATTAATAATTCTTTCTGGGGTTATTATACATACATGTGTGATACGACTTGTAGAATTTTCCTGAACTACATCAATTATTTAATATTGGCCAGGGGTTATTAAATACGAAGGGAAAACGGCTTTTGATTACAGCTACCTATGGGTATCACTGTATCTTATCCTGTCCCAATACTGTTCACTCAGCTTCCTGCTGAGAAATGATTTCAGCTTTTTATAGCAATAACTGAAATGATCTCTTGTCTAATACAGTAAATCATTTAAGGGACAACTCTTGAAAGCTGACATGAAACTGATTATTTGCAGTTGCAAAAGGGTACTGAAATGAAAATATGAGTGAAATAACATTTCACTTAAAACATTGCTTGATTCTCAGTGTAGAGGAATGTGAAATGAATGGAATAAAATTTGGCCTTGTATTTATTTATGTATAGAAGACCAAATCTGTTGTGATTAATTCCAAGAGAGCAATTTGTGAATGTTAAAGGTCTGCTCTAGGTTTGAAATAGTTTTAATAATACTATTAATATCTTTTATTGTTGTTGTTTATTGTTATTATTGTCATGCTTTGATATTGCTATGGTAACCCAGAGGGTTCCTTCTCTCTCCTTTACAGAAGGTGAGGAAACTGGAGTTATGGATAGCCTGTTGGAGGCCTTGCAATCAGGTGCGGCTTTTCGAGACCGAAGGAAAAGGACACCAAGGTCTAAAGGTGAACATTCTATTTATATTTTATTACCTGGAGAAAGTTAAAGTGTTATGGGTCCAGTGCTTTAGAACCTAAATGGTATTAGGCTTAATTCTTTCTTACAATGACAACTTTCAGAGATGTTCAGGCTGATTTGTTCACGTTCGTAGCACTTCAAAGATTAATTTACTGAACTTAGCATAGGCTGAGTGTTATGAAAAGACTCTTTGATACAGCCACATGTACTTTAACTTTTAAGGATTTATAACTGAATGAGCGATATAAAAGTCATCTTCCCTACAAGTGAATTAAATTGTTTCACTGGTATATAACTGTCCCTTTAGTGCTAGAAATATCTAACTTCTAAATAATTCTGCTTTGTAACATTGTTACAATATTCCAGTAACATTCAAAGATGTGTTTTATTTCCATTGTTTCCTTGCTTTTGCAGACATACCACAAAATCTCAGTCCTCTCATACAACGGCCTGTGCTGAAAGCTTGTAACCATGGTAATGAACCATATTTATGAATTGCATGCTCTTTTTAAGTTAGCTTATGTAGCTGATCTCCACTTTCAAAACACTGCTGTGATGTTTTCAGTTTTCTACATTAGTGGAATACTGAAACCATATTGAAACCTGCTTTTTAAGAAACGCCTGAATATTACATCCTGAAACTATACTGATTGCGTACTTGCAAAGCTCTCCTGTCTTTTGTGGGGTTTTTAGTCATTTAAAATTTGTTTATGTTTTTAAATGTAGAACTTTTATAATACTTAAAAACAATTACGCAAGGATTTTTAATGGATTATGGAACTATAATAGATGGCAGAGATTGCGGAACATTTTAAGTGTTGCTGTTTATGATACTGAATCAGGAAAAATTTTGCATTTATTGGTTTTCTGGATACTAAAGTTGGAACAGTTTAAGCTATCATTTACCAGCATAATTCAAAATTGATGATGTATCAGCAAAGTAATAGTAAATTACTGTTACTTAACTGCAAAATATTTCTCCGAATTTTGAGCATGCGTCTTGTGCATGTTTATTCATAAAGTCCTGAATTATCTCACTGTAAGCAAGAGGACTTGTTTATATATGAAAAGCTGCAATGAGGTTGTGGGCGCTTGTTAGCTTTGTTAGACAATTTACAGAATATTATACTAGTTATTTTTTAATTAAGCTTGAGGAGTTCAGAGTAACTGTTTTCAGTGGCACATGACTAGTGGTCTCAGGAAAAGGTTTATAGATGTAGTAGCTCCATTAAAGGAAAAAAAAAAAAAAATCATTGAAAATTAAAAGAAAAAAAATATCTCCTTTCTTAGATTTTTAAACAGCATGAAATACCCTATTTAAATGCACTGTGGAGTTTATAAAGCAGATGCCATCAAATTGGATGTTACTGCTTATACCTTACACTTAAGTGTTATTTCTTAAGTGTCTGTAGCAAAATAAAAAGAAAAAAATAAAATACAGAATTTGGCATTATTAAACACAAGATTAAAGAAAGTAGAACTGGAAGGACAGTTTAAAGATAATTAATTCACTTATAGGAATTTGCTCAAAGAAAAATCAAGTATATTTGACAGGTGCTTGCCTAGCACATAACATATTGATATTTGAATAATGACTACAGAGTACGTCTGATTTTATCCCATGAGTGTTTCTGCTTGTAAGAACAATTGTGTTGAGTGTTGCTTCTTTTCAACCCGTTCTAGCTAGCTAGCTACCTGTCTGTGGATAGACAGTGTAGTTTCCAGTTTTCAAACTAACTACATTTGGACAGACAGTAAGTCCATGTTTTATGTTTCAGGTTAAAAACAAAACACCAAAACCAAACAAAAAGTCTGCAATTTGCAAAATCTTAGTCTAACCCAGGGACACCACATGGATATAATTTGGTGCTGAAGCTTGAATTTCAGACATTTGATTTGGAGAGAAAATTAAAAGTAAACTTTTGTAATTTTTGTTGGCTTTACAAAAGTCAGTTTTCCCGTAGACCATTTTGAGATAATCTGTTTCTCAGACTTTTAAAAATAAATTCAGCTTTTCTTTCACCTGTCTTGTTAGATCAGGAGCAAGATAATACCACTATGAGCTTGCTTTTAAGGAATTCATTAGTATGTTTTTGATTTGTTGACACTTGTCACAGTATCTGCATGTTACATCTTATCTTGAGCCAGACAGAGCACTAAAGTTGGTGTAGATTATGGTGAGTTCATTTATCGAAAATATTTTTTTTTTTTGTTATTGGGTTATCTTTCAAAGTAATATATGGCCATTGATTGCTCTAAGTTCAGCTTTCAGGTGAACTGTTTTGTGGGGTTTTTTTGTTGTTGCTATTCAACGTCTGTGTGGTAAGTTAGGAATTTTCTTTTAATAATTTATTTTGTTATTGGGAAATCAGGAGTTATGTAGGTTGAACACTAGAACCTGAGTATCGAAGTTTATTTTTAGATAATAATCTTCCTGAAGTTAATGATGTCACCAAAGCAAGAATTACAGTGATGAAGTTTCTCTAATTTTCTGTTTCTGAATTCAATAGTGTATAATGTCAAGGGGGGTTTCAGTATTATTCTCTGTACAATTTTTTCTTGTACTTTTTATCTAATATAGATACATATGCAATAACCTATTCTTTCTATGTATATGTGTAAGAATAAGTGATGAATACTGTACATAATGGTTTATTACATACACACCCTATAAGCGAGAAGTCTGTGATTTCAGCCCACTTCAGAAAAAACTGAGATATGTCATTGGACAGAACTGCTGGTTTGGTCTTTCATTGAGTTGCTCTTTTTCTGAACCTAAAATTTCAAATGGATGTTAGATTTTGTATCATGGCAAAAAAAAGCCAGTGGCTTACTCTAAGACTAAAATACTAAGAAACCAGTAAAAGTCCTCAAGCAGGTTTTGGCTGTTTGGGTTAACTGGTAATTGCTTTGGTTACTGCATATTCTGCTGAGACTAACAGATTCACTTATAGTAGATAGACTTTATTAATAGACACTGCAGATTTGTACCTAAGATGAAATTCTTAGACTCATTGTGCTGTCAAAAAGAATTACAAGCCATTACCTGAAATGTCTGTCCTTTGAATCATTCAGAGTATGGCAATCTCTGCTAAGCAGATGCCATCAAGTTCTAGCTAATCTATTCCGTTTCAAAGCAAAACAAAACCAAGCAAATTAATAAAAACTGGTTTAGTTCTTACAATTAAAGAGATTGCTCTAAAAAAAGTGGAATACAAATCAGACCCAAGCATAGAGGGAACTAGAGAGCAGTGTCTACATGTCTCGCAGGAGAGAAATACGGCCAGAATGCACACTTTCTCCATAGCTCTAATATAAATGGAAGCAGGAAGGAAATCTCTCGAAGCATTGACATTGTCATCTTCAGCACTATATTACTCAAGGTACCAAGCTATCACTTGCTCATATGGCTGTACCAAGCCCTGTAAAATAAAGTATCACAAAAGAGCAAGTCGGTGCTACTTAGCTCTAGAACTGAGAAGTGAAATTGATTCCATTACTTAAATGGACTTCTTAAGAAAAGAAAGAATAGTAAATTTAATGGACTGCTAGCCATTGGTTGTCTTTTTTTCTCTTCATGATCTGTTGAGTTCCCCAGAATGCTCTGGTAGTGTTCAGTTGATATTTTTTTATTAAAAAGGAGTATTGGTGCTTATGCTGCATCCCAGGGTAGCGTCTTGGGTGTGTAGTTTTATTTTCAATCCTACTGCACTCTTCTTTTATTGAACAGACTGCATCTTTCTAACAAGCTATGTGCTTTTTGTCAAATTTAAATCTATTCAGAATTGCCAATTGTAGGTTTTTTCTGCTTGTGACAAGGCCCATCAAGTCAGATAATTTCTTGCTGAGGAAAAGCCCTGCTGCATAACTAATAGAAATAATAAACATTTGGAATTGCTAGATCTTGGAAATGTTCTGACACCTTAAGAATACAAATCATTTTCACTGAATTTTCATTGACATAAATATGATTGGTATGCTTATTTCCTTTGTTTACATTCATGGTGCTTTGTATTTGTAATTTAACAACTGAATTACGTATATGTTCAAAACTACCTGTTAATGTTACAGTTTTCTTTAACTGCAAAGAGCCATAAACTGCAGTAAACATTGTGGTATATGCTTTTGCTGTAATTCCCATTCAGAGCCCTCTATGACATAAGTAGAGTATTAGTATGGTTTTAGTGTTGTACTTGGGTAACGTTTTGGTCCAGTAGCGTCTAACAGGGGAGCTGCTTTATTTTGTTTAGGGAGTAGAAGAAAGCACTTAATTTTCAATGATCAGGATTTTGCACATTAGAAGATGATTTCAAGCAGCTAATAGCTATGGCTGATCTGAATTTATCAATTATTTACAATAGTCGATGCATATTTGCATCTTGCACATTTATGTCAAGCCACTTAAGTTCAAATACACATAGCAGCCTATCTAAGGCAGCACAGAGCCCACTGCAGCACAGAAAGCTGCATTATTCAGTAAGTTTTCGGACAGGGTTTGCAGGCTGCATCAAGTTCTCTGCTGCTATGGCTACACATTTATTTGCAATAACATTAGCCGAGGTAATGGTATCTGAAATGCATAAATATAAATTCGAGATGCAGCTTTGATTGCATGCATGTATACCTCAAATGCAGAAGAAAGTGTTTTTTCTTTACAAGTAGATTGTATTCAAAATGGTGCGAGTAAAAAAAAGAAAACCAAGCTATAATAAAATGGAAGTAAAAAGATACAGATTGCCTTTTCTGACTGCAAAGGCTGAAAGAAATCTTTCTTTTGCAATGTGGACTTTACTTTCAATGGTAACAGTAACATCTTGATCTCTATTCACATCCAACTTCCACGGTAAGAGATAGTTGTAATTACTATAGCTGTTTGTTCAGTAAATCTATAAACAATAGAATAATTTTCATGTCACATTTAGCCTGAAGAATTTTAAACACCTCTGTTAAATAAAATCCTTGTCAAGCAATGTCATTTTGCTCTCAAGCAGAAGAAAGCCCCTTTTTCATATTCGTTGGGTTATTTTAATCTCTTAGTCGTAATAGAACTGTCATCTGAGGTTCATATTAGTGTCTCTACCTTATTTTTGGCAATCATAGCTGACAATGAGCTCAGGCTCATCTTAATTCTTGAAACTGCCAGTGCAACCACTTAGAGGTCATGATTTTATTTGATTGCTGCTGTATATGACATTTCAACCTAATGTTTCTTTACTTTTTTTTCTCAAGTCTGTGTATGTTGCTGTCTTTTCCACAACTGTGTGTAGCAAACATTAGGAAATACCTAACACTGGAGAAATAATGAAACTTGTGAAGATAACTTTTTATCCAGTACAGACCATAATGGTAGGAAAGATGCATTCTTTATCACTGCCAGTTCTTCATAGTAGATACCGTTTTGAAGGCACTGTACATGTTAGTCTATTATTCTTTCTGTATGTGATCTAAAAACATCAGTATTTCTACCTCTGATGGAGAAAAGTCTTGTATGGCTTTGTAATGTATTACTCAATAGACAAGTTTCCTCAGCAGAAGACTTGGAATATCTGTAGGCACTGTTATGAAATGAAAATCGTTGATAGGATTTCTATTTAAAAAACCCAAAATGTAGTTCTCAGTTGTTCCCATTTTAATACCAAAGCTTCACTTCAATATTGACTTCATAGGTCAAGTAAAATTGCTGCTTATTCTAACAGAAATAATTCCCCCCAAACCATCTGCACTGTCTATAATAGTTTTTTTTTTCCTAGAGCAAACAGCAGAGTTCAAAGGAATTGTGACCATAAGAGTCAATTTTGCATGTGTGCAAATAATGTATCCAGACAAGGAAAGTGAATTTATTCATTTTTATTTGTTTGTTTATAACTGTTTCTGCATTGACATAGTAGCATACACATAGTCTCTCACATAGATAAACCTGCAAAATTTACATTCCAAAATATTTATGAATCAGATTAGTTTTGATGTGAACATTTTAGCAACTTTTTCTAGTGATCTCTCTCTCCCTATCATAAGGTAATGTTGGAGTGGAGAACGTATTCAAGTCAGAAGGCATGACAGCCAGCAAAAAGATTTTTGGATTAAAAATTACAAATTTTGATATGTTGTTTTTTTAAAGCCTTTCCAACAAAGTTAATAAAATCAACCTTTATGATAAAGACTGACATAAAGAGAGGTGTAAAACACTCATTTATTTATTTTTAAATGCAAAATGGATTGCAGGATCTGTTAAGAAATGGAAATGGGTACTTCAAATTATTAGTAAATGCATATTATCACTGTGAAAATATCAGTATAAACAGAAAAAAAAAAAAATCTTTTGTTAACTTGCCCTTAGTATAAGCCAAACACACACTATTTACTCTGGCACTACCCATATTTAGAAAAGGAAAGGAGGGAGGTGTAATCCTACCAAAAAAAAAAAAAAAAAAAAAAAGTGTTTATTTTTTTTTTTTTTTTATTAAAAAATTTTAATAAAAAATAAAAATTAAGGAAGAAAAAAAAAAAAAAAAAAAAAAAAAAAAAAAAGTCTGTGTTTATTTTATTATTTCTCTTATAAAATCTTGTGAGCCTTCCCTTATCATCTCCCAGGAGCAAGGTGATGCACGTATCCTCCATTCTGTGTCTTATCATAAAGAATTATATGTGAACATAATATAGACAAGAAAGACAACCAAAGCTTTTTAACAGTAAAAATTTTAGGTGCCACCTTGAGGCAAGGTTGACCTTATAATGGGGCTTATTCTCCAGAGGTTTGACAACTTCATTCTTAAAGTGAGAACCTTTGAAGATGTCAAATCAGGCACTCAGAGCAGCTAATTGCTTTTGTAAATATCTTACCCGCTTTCATTGGTACTAGTTGAATAAGACCGCTTCTCTCAAGGGAGGCAAGGACATTTTCTGCAAGATAAGAACTGTGGCAAAGAGGTGACATTTGAAAGCGGTGACACTGTATATTCCATAATTGCAGATACAGTAAATGTCAGCTTCATAATCATCTAGCTAGGGTAACCAGTTTTCCAAAAGCTACAGCAGGGAAGTTATATATTCAAAGCAGTCTTCTGAATATGCATCAGTGGACAATCTGAAATCTGCTAAGGGAGCTGTAAATTACCAACAATTTACCCTTATTTGTCTTTTCCTTGTTTAGTCACGCAGAGCCTTCCATTTGAAGACAATTACTGAGTTGATCTGTATAGCAAAGAGGTTCTGTCACATCTCAGAGTACTTCTCAAGTCTCTTCTGTATTTGATAAATAATTTTTTAGGTATAAATTTTATCAGATTCTTTCACTTCTGTTTTCTGAGTGTTAAGTGTAAGTAGTATCTAAACACCTGGCTCTTTCTTTAAAGGCTTTAATAACACTGATCCAAATAGAATAAATGATATCTCTGTTGACAGAATAACACTGATAATGCTTTTTATATTGTTTTCATATATATATATATATGTATAAATATACGCATTCTTATAGGGGTTATCTTTCTTTAACAACAACATCAAAAAAGGTAACAACAAAAAAGTGAAGTATTGCCTGGAGAACTTTCAACAGCTAGACATTAAAAAATAGTTTTATCTTGTTAAAAGACCCCACTGGGGACAGAATTAGAAAACAGAGGGTATATCAGCCCTGACCTGTGTCTGTTTTGTGACTCCAGTGGTATCTGGTTAATGCGACATTGTTTAGTCAGTAATTCCAAAGATGTAGAAAAAGCACAGAACTTTACTCAGTATATCTTTAAGTACACTTATTAATTCATCTTTGTCATGTAAGTGAATGTGTTTTCTTAACGTTGTGGCATTTTTTTTTTCCTCCTTTGGGAGAATTTAATTTTTTTTTTTTTCCTGATTTTTCTGCCTTTTTTTTTTTTTTTTTTTTTATTATAAGCAATGCTCTGCAAAGGTACAAATAAAGGACATTAAATAGATGCTGTGAAAACAAGGGTATTTTGCAGCTTCTTCCCTTTGTTGGGGTAGGAACACTTGGAAGCTTTACTTTCAAGTTTTGGAATACTCCAAAGAGAAATTGGCATTTAAGTTGAACCAGAACTGGTGGTTGTGTCTGTAAGTTGCTTGATAAATGCAGTATCATCTTTGTTTCATTCCAAAAATAAATGAGTGTTGTGTATTTCCATCATACATGCCTAAGGCAAAATCTGCATCAGTCACACAGCAAAATAATCAGAAGCTTCAATAGACTTTCTCTTGGTGGCTCAAACTTAGAGATCATGAATGGTAAAAGAAGAAAATATTGGGGGCAAATGCAGCTTTCACATGAATGGCAGAAGGAAAGATGATAGCCAGACTTACACTGAATTATCTGGAGCAGTGTGAGGTAGTTGGACTGTAACTCCTCTTTTCTTATGTTGCTGTAGCTTACAAATCCAAGATGAGGAGCTATAGTTCAAGTAATTTCAGTAAAGAATATTGGGCTAATCATTAATCTATTCACTTTCAGCATGAACTGTAAAGAAGTTTGACCCTTGTTCATGGTATAGTAATACTAAGGGAAAAAAAAAAAAGTTAAAAAAAGGCAAAATTTTAAAGCGAGATCATTTCAATCAAACAGAAAAATTACTTGAAAATGCAATTTCCTAGAAGATTTTACTTCCCTAAGATTTGCAAAAATGAGGATTGCAAATATATTCTCTTTTTTTCTTTGAAAGACTACAATGCCTTCTTAGTAGGCATGGTTTTCTGTTACAATATTTTGTCATGATATCTTGAAGACTTTTTTGTAATGGTTAAGGGGGTTTTATCTTATCTGGGGAAAGAGTTTTTCTAATGCTCTATTTTCTCATGATATTTATCTAACTCCATATAGGAGAATAAAAGAAAAACTATTATCTGACCCTGTAAGTTTGACCATATTTGCCTTAGGTTTTCAAAAATCTAAAAGCTGAGGTTTAGAAAACTAAGAGTGAATTTATTCTACATTGTACTCAGACTTGCAGTCCTTGATTCTGTCTCCTTGTAGCATAGCAAAACGATAAAGTAAGAAATTGAAAAGATAACATCGAGAATACTTAGTGTCATAAACAGGGAAATGGAATGAAATCTCAGCAGATTTTCAGCATGGGCAAATAATTATTCCAGATTTTTTTTCTTTTTATCTGTTTTCTTAGGCTTTAAGCCTATTTCGTTATATTTGAAAAGAGGTGAGTGTACATTGTACATTACAGTACAGTGCACATATAGATACTTGAATTAGCTCTGGATGGGCTACTTTATCTATTTGAAGCAGGACAGATTTTAGGCCAGGACAAATTTGGCTATCACAACACAGGTTTTGGGTTTGAAAACAAAATTGGGTGTCTGTGTACCACACCCAAGCAAGCTAGGTAGTTTCTGCAGATATGTCCAAGAATTTTAACAAGCCTTGAAACACATAAAGTGGTGGTTCTTTTAATAAGTTTCTATTTCAAAAACCTGAATTGACTAATTTAATAGGACATATGTGTTTTATATCTGTAATCACTTTGTTACCTAGGTTCTTCCCTGCCATTTGGGAACCTATACTGTCTAGAAAGACAACATTTTCTGGTAATGCCTTTTCATAAAGAGAAAGAGGGAACCCATTTTAAATAATTTGAAAGGAGGAAATACCTCCTGTTTTGCTTAATTTACTGACAGTTTGTTTTATTTAAAGTATGAGATTCATTTCTGCTTAAAAAAAACCCCAAGTTGTAATAATGGGAAACAGAGAAGATTGTATTAATAATGTAGATATTCATCACATTAAATGGAATGAAATCACTAGTGCTTTGTTATAAATATATTGGATACAAGAATTTAATAGAACCATAGATAAAATATTTGTTGGCCAACACCTGCCTAATGTGCAAGTCTATTGGTTGGTATTTTCATGGTTGGAGCTTCCAGGTCGTGGTATACATTTTAATTCAGTCACTGAATTTTTGTGGCAGAAATGGTCATCAGCCTTCCACATTCAATACAAATAGTTGAATCACTAGACTCAGTACCATTTTTTATTTATAGTGGAGCTCTGTGAGCAGAGGGGCTAATGAAAAGAAGGGAACTTTCCAAGGATATGGAAAACATGGTTTAAATCCTCTACCCGAGGAAACAATGAAATCTGGATGAACCATCGTTAAATGTAGCTAAGTGAGAGTTTTCATTACTCAGGATGACTTAGCACCTAAGTTTTTCTGGTCTTTCAGTTCAGTAACTGAATGTATTAACAGCACAAGAAATGAGAATTGTGTACCTGAACTGAGAGGCAGTGGTTTGAGATGCTACAGATGATGTTAGCCAGAGAAATAAATCTTCAAAGTGGAAACTGATAGGATACACTGATCTTCCAATTGTTTTCTCTAGCCTCTGGAGAAGGGATCAGAGTATATCCTCTATTGATACAAGGTTTAGGGTCAGGGCAGCCTGATAGACATATAACAGATGCTCTCTGTTAACCCCCCTCCCTCCCTCAAAGGGGAAGAGAAAAGGAATAAGGGAGAGAGACTTAACAATTATAAAAGGAAAAACCAGAAAGCTTTAATGAAAATGAAACATTTAATAATACTAAAATCGAATATATACAAATCTATACAAACCCAGAACGAAACCCAACGCCCCTGATGGCAATTGCATCACTCACCATTGATGCTGTGGAGCAGGCACTGGGGATGTCCCAGACTGGGCCCAGCAGCAGATGGGAATCAGGTTCAGGAGATGGATTCTGGTACTGGATTCAGGAACACACAGATTGGGATTGAAGGTAGAACGGACAGAGTCCTCCTTGGATGCTGGCCATTGTAGAAGAGAGCTTGACCCTCATGATCCCTCAGCTTTATACCAAATATGTATATGGGCTGGAATACCTCGTTGGTCAGTTTAGGGTCACCTGTCCTGTCTGCTCTTCTGCTCAGGAGCGGCATTTTTCTTTCTGCACTCTTTAACATGGTACACAACGTTTACCAGTGACTTTGGTCTGCACACCAATCATTGGTACTAACGCTAAACATGGGGTGTTTTCACTGCTAGAAGCAGACTCTGTGAGAACATGCTGCTAACTTCTGAATCAGGGGGGGAGACTGAAAAGTAACATCAGTGAACATAATTGTTTCCGTAATTACTAGAGATTCATCCCCAAATACTTATTCCTTGTCAAAATTTCTTTCTTCCCATAAGAACTGTCTGTTGAGAACTTTGTCTGAGAACCTATTCTTATTTCAGTGGGTGCATTTTATTGTTGTCATTACCAGAGAAGGGAGACTTAATAATTTATTTCTTCCTACTTTCTAAAATATAAATATTTCCTTTGATCCTACTTTTCCATGAGAAGGTAAACTTTATGATGTCTGATCTGTCACTCCACCATCATTAGATTAAGAACTGTGTGACTCAATCAAATGATTCCAAACCTTCTGATGATTCATATGAACATGATGCCAAATTAGGCAATTAGTGATGGAGGAGGTTGGGGAGAACTCTGTTAAATTTTGGTCAGTATTTAAAAAATGGAGTAAGATAAATTGAGAATTACATTAAAAGAAATGCTAGAAGCTGGTAGAGTACCCTACCCTTTCCTCTGTTCCTCAGCAATTTGGATGTGGAGGGAGAGGGTCATTGGCTTTTTTGGCTCTTTGGGATTGTTTGAGGTTTTTTTCCAGTTTACATTGTTTCTTAAGGTGAGATCTACAGGGTCTGCTTTACAGATGTACCAAACATCTACAATTGCAGTCAGATCGGTAGGATCAAAGCACTAAATGCATAAAGTGCTTTATAATGTTAATTACCTTGAGATATGAGGTATTAAGCATTTTTAACTGATCTCCCAAAATTAGTGTATGTTTTTAATCTCTTGAAGGGATAAAATACCTCATAAGCATAGAAACACAAATTGTGGAGCTTAGTCTCCTTGTACTGGGTTGAGAGAGAGATGTCCCCATCTATGCAGGAGTTATCTTATATGAACTGTTAATAGTCAGTGAGTTCAGGTGTCTGATTTAAAGTGCCTGAGGCTGAGAGACCTGAAGAGATTTCTCTGTTTTAGTTCTCTGTCTGTAATGAAGTTAATAATACATGGCACAGCACACTCAATACTGAAGATAAAACAATAGCTTGAATAGCTGCTCTTTAAGTTAGTACATTCTGTCCTAGGCAATGAATAATAAAAGCCCTTGTGAGGAAAAAAAAAAGAAGTAATTCTCTTGCAATGCATATATATAAAATTTACATTAGATTTTGATAACTAATTTTGTTGTGCTTCTGAATTCTAGTACTTTGGTACTCAGCTCTTTCCCTTTACTGTAGAGTGTGTTTGTGTGTTTTATATTATACTGCTAGCTGCAATGATAATATTTGTGAGTGTACTAATGTTTCACTACACCAGCCGGATTAGAAGTAAATGAATCAGTACCATGGCTTTAAGTTATGTAGCCTTCCTGGTATGCAAGATAAGTTAATCATTTCAGCATAAAGAGTAAATCAGGATTGATGCATGAGTAGTTGCAAATGCTGTTCTGGCTATTCAGCACAGAATAAAAAAATACTTAGCTATCAGGTAATCTCTAGTTATATAATTGTACTGTAGATGGTAGTCTTCCCCTTTCCATAAGAAATATAAAATCATTTTAATTCTGTGTGATCCATCATCAGACAACTACTCAAAAAAATAACCTTCTTAAATGCTCTCAAATGTCCAGTAGCAAAAATAAATGAAGGGCAGAGTGCATTAAGGAATTTCCAGTTGTGTCTCACAGGGCGGAGAAAACTGCTGTGAGAGAGCTCTTGGGATAGCTCCTACTCTTGCTGCCTTTAGCAATAGCTTCCTGACTAATCAGTCTCTAAGCTTACCCCAGTGCTTTAAGTCTGTCCCTTCTCTGTTGCCAGCTGCTGACTGAAAACAGGACACAGACAATTACTCTCTGCTGAGTTTACCCGCTCTTTGTTTATCCACCTAACAGCAGTTGCTCTAAGATCATTTTACTGAAAACTTGTTATGGAGTGAGATCTCCTACTACAAAATGTTGGGTATACATATTAATCTTACAGTCTAAGCATTCAATATTATATTATTTGGAAAAGTTATTTATCTATGGGATGGAAAGCAAAGTATGCTGAAGTGGAATTATTTTCTTCCTTTTCCACATTGCAATGACAGTTGATTAAAAAGAACAGTTTGTCTTCATTATTAAAAGTAAAAAAACCGTTCATGACTGTGTCTTTAAGGACACTACTAGCTATATCTTCATTGCTTAGTTTGGTGTCTGATCTTCCTTCGTGCATCTTTTTTATCCTCCTTTCTAGTTATTTTTGAAACTGTATGATACCTAATGATAGTTTTTCTTGTTCCCAAACACATCTTGTCACTTCCTTGTTCTAAGCCCATCTTTCTTGCACATCTATCAGTGCTATAGTACATTAGCACATTCAAAAGTACCACTTAGTTCTAATATATAAAACACTTTACTACTACTTTAGTTTGTAACTGCAGATTTAACCTAATAAAAGGATCATTTTTGACCTGTAACAATGAAGTATAAAATGCACTGTGGCCTAAAAGAGAATATCATTTATTACAGAAACCTTCTACACTCACATTAGTCATAAAGCTTTGATGAAATTGTGCATCTTGAAGAAACTAAGCAGTCAGAAAGTCTGCAAAGTGATCTCTAGCTCAGCTTTTCTGGGAAAGGTATAGTAACACAAAATACTTTCTAATGTTATTTTTCTAATTGGAAGTATAAAGGAATGCGTTCAAAACAGTATGTTTTAGCTACATAAGAGAAAGCTGAATGAGAGACAGATGAGCAATAACTTCCAAGTAATGTACTATCTAAACATTGTAAAATATTTTTAAATTAAATAGCTATGCTGTTTATGCCCTTTTAAAGATCCAGGGGAAGGGTGGTGGGGTTCAAACATCGTACACTTAGATCTCCCATCCTAAACTGTGTGTCACTGAGAATCTGGATTTACTCAGAAATTTCTGTAAGATGCACTTTAAGAACTGCTAGTTCACCAACAGGGTTTTCTTCGTCTGTGCTTCTATAATGCTAGTACATTGAGTAGTTGCCAGGTATTTTCTCTTCTACTTAGCACTTTTCTGCTTTTAATTTAGCCCATTTTGTTTTTAAAAAACCCAAGAGTTACTTCTTATTTTTAGTTTGCAAATCTTTATTCCCTTAGACTGCCTTGACATAGTGAAATTTATTTAAATGTTTGCAGTAAGTAATACATTTCTGTATGTGATAAGAAAACTTATTTGGTCAAGAACACTTTTTAACAAGAATACTAACTGTATTTTATATGGAAATAGTTTGGCTAAAATTAATCTTCCAAGGTCTGATTTTGTCAAAGTGAGTAAGTTAGGGAGAACAATAGGAAAATATGAGAAATCAGAAAGCTCTTTTTTAGCTGCCAATATGTATGTTAGTAATGGGCACACTCCACTGCCTTATACTCTTGGCTTCAGTTGTAGATTTCAGCCTTAATTTTTTTTTAGTTATTAATTTGGAATTCTCTTTACATCAAATTGTCCAGCTTCAAAAACTAAATCAAGTGCAGTAAAATTTTATAATCTGTTAGTTTTCTTAGAATATGAGCATGCTAGTGGAGAAGTCCACTTCAAGGTGCTTTATATTCAGAAAACACTGCAGCATTGCTACCCAAAGCAAGATTTTTCAGATTTTGGAGCTAATTGTATACTTGGTAAATTTGCATGAAGTATGGCAAGAATGAAAAAAAAACCCTAAATAATTTACATTAAAAAAAAAAAAAAAAAAAGTCCTTAAATTGTTTCATTCCATTGAAGCACAGAGTTCCTCTGTAGTAGCAACCTCTGTTGCATGTCTTCAGAAGAAAAAAAGAGTTTCGTAGTTCTCACTCCAGATACCATTTAAAGTATCATAATTGATGTCTTGTAACATGTCCTTGTTTGGTGTATCAAAGAAATTAAAGTTAAGCTTTCAACCTCTGCCATTTTCAGTACATGTAGTTACTTCTTTTAATGAAAGTAGCATACTTTACCAGATGTTTTACTTGTCACTTTTGAGGAGTTTCTGATCTTTGGGGGTATTTGAGCTGAGAAGTGCAGTGCTGGATGTAATATTAGTTCTTATACATGTATAAGTGAGAAGTAGAGTGTGGAAGTGAACAAATTCGCCCAAAGAAAGTTGAAATATCTTTCCGTTTACTCAGTAAATCAGTCCAGGCTTATTAAGTCAACCTCAGAATAGAACTTCTATCAGTTAAACTTTCCACTGGGATTTAAGATTGGAGTGCATATAATACCTCATTACTGATCAATGCATGAGAGATGTTCTGTTGCAATTTGTATTCATGGGAAGGATGTGGACTAGTTTTCATTTCACATTTTTGTAAAAAAAAATCCATTAATTATTAACTAAAAATTGAGTGAACCTTGAAATTCACTGGATCACAGTGCAACAATCCAACAGAAGTTGTCCTGGAATACTCTTTATTTCAAAGTTAGATTTCAAATTAATATTACTTCTTGATGAATTACATTTTCAGCAGTTTAAGGAAACGAGAAATAGGATGGTCTAACATTATTTGTAAAACTGAATTAAAGCTTAAAGGAAGTCAGTAAGACTACCTTACAAAGCAGCGACAAGATATAAATTATCCAAGTGCCATCACTGGCACTTATGATAAAAATTTGTGTATTTCTTTACCAAAATAAAAGTGTACGTAAGAGTTTGATTCCTAATACAATAGAAATAATCATCTTCTAAGTAGAACTTGGGGCATGGTGGCTATTAGTTTAAAATAAAAGTCTTTATATTTTTTTTGCTGGTCTGTTTTTAGAAATAGATTGGTTTGTGCCCATTTCTTTCCTGCTTTTGAATTTGAAAGGAAATAGGGAAATAAATTATTTCACAGAAACAGTGGTACTAGAAATGAGATTGTGTTTTATGTTTGGACAGTCACTTTTTTAATCTAGTCTGGTAATAGCCATTCTCTACATGTTAAGAAAGAGAGAGAAAAAAGAAAGCACTTTGCAGAAGTAAATCAGTAACATATCTTCATTTTTACTCTTTCCCTGCATATAGGAAGCTGCCAAAAAATGTGGCAGCTAACATTGCAGAAGGAGACTTCAAGTGCACCAGTTTCTTGTCGGGACTATTTAATTAACTAGCCACTTCATTGTCCCAGCTGCATTAACATGAGTCAGCTGAAGGACCATTTATATCCATTATTCAGAGTGATGTTTGCATTTGTTAAATTCATAAGCATTATCAAAAAATAGTCAAAGATGTTTTTAAAGGTTTCAAAATTCACAGCAGCTTCCTGACTTAAATGTGTAGCCCAACAGGAAAAAGCAGCATGAAGTTCTCTATTTTGTTTGGGTGAAAAGTTTTGAAGAGTGCTTCTGAAACACTTTATTTACATGTTTTATTTTCTCCTACAATATTTTCAGTTAATTCAAATTCAGCTCAAATTAACAACTTCATGTGCTTTGGGATAATTAAATTACAGTCTCCTCTTATCTTGGCTTACCATGCAGACTGTTGCCCACCCCTATAGCTGCCTTTACTTCATTGCTATAGCTGCTCCGTTATTTACAAATAAATCTTTTCTTCTCCCCATCAGTTGTTGTGAAAGGAATATAAACCACCTGTGAAAAAAATTAGCATATTTGGACCAACTTCTTGCATTTGCTTGTCTGGCTGTATTCCAGGTGTTTCTATGGCTGTGTAAGGGAAGGAATAAGAAAGGTATTTCAGCTGTTTCTGGTTATTAAAATTGACCTGCATGTGCCGTTGGTGAGGGAGGGTGGGTGAGGAAGGATGAAGAAAACCAGATTCTTATGAATCAAGGTGGGAAAGAGAGGGGGAGGCACATGAAGCCGCGGCTGAAGCCCGAGCTGCGGCCGCCGTGTTGGGGAGCATCGGCTTTGAGATGCCCCCGCGTCGTCCGGGCAACCTAGGTTGTCATGGTGACGGCGGCCGCTGGCCGAGTACCGATGGCCGTCGCCCGGGTGGGAGCGACCCTCCAAACATTTGGCTGGCAAACCACGGGCATTGCCGGCAGGTGAGGGGCCCAGCCGGAGGCTGTTGCCGGGTTTCAAAAGCTGTTGCATGTTTAGCAAAACTTCATACTCGTGGGTGTTTGTTTCTGCTGGTTGGCAAAAGGATGCAAGACACACGGCTTCAAAACTACTCCAGGGAAACTAACGATGATGCAGTTAATTTTTATTTTAGTATTTCTGTAGGAATGAGCCTGTTACTAGTAGCACAGACACTCAAATTGCCTTCCATGGAAGAGGCATAAAAATGAAATTATCCCTCTTACTTGTTAATGCGTAGCAATGATCTTCGATGGTAGTGACAGATTCATATATGGTCTTTTGCACAAGCAGTCATTATCTGTCGTTTCAAATGCCTATTGTGCTTCTCCCGCTTTAAATGGACTTTTTAAGCCACGTGTATTTACATACCAGAAGGAATCCTTAAAATGGAAAATTACATTCAACCTTAAAAATTTCATCAAAGGAGGACATCATTTGTGTTTGTTTCTGAAAGGTGAAAATTGGTTCACAGTTAAAACTGGTAATCTTCTTTTCAGGTGACTGAGATTTGTAATTTTTTTGTAACATAAACTGGCTTAAAAGGCAGAATGTTTGTCTTTCTGCTTTTCTTTCCTGTCTGTGCACATATATCATCACATATAACATCAAATTCTTTCACTCAATTCTTTCCTTCAGCTTCAGGAAAATGTTTGAAACTGGTTGTACAATGAGGGTTGTTTTTTTTCCTTTTGGTTTGGATATCTTTTTTTTCTTGGTTTGTTTTTTTGGGGTTTGTTTTTTTTTTTTTTTTTTTTTTTCTCTGTTTTTTTTTTTTTTTGTGGAGAGGAAGCATTGTTGTTAAAGTTGTTACAGGATACCCAGAACAATTTAGAGAAATCCTAGGCTGAAGTTAAATTTGGTAGCTCTGCCTTAAATGAGTCTGTCATTGAACAGCAGGCTGACTGCCATCAAGAAACATTTCTGCCACTGTTGATGTATTTGGGGAAAGGGGAGTTATGAAGTGGGTTACTTGGTGAGGAGTTTGTGAATGTATCACCTGAGAGAAATGTCTGGACCAGAGCTGTGTGTACACACTGTTCTTGGTTTTGGTGGGAGGATAAAGAAAAAGAGGAAAAAAAAAATTACCAAAAGAGTACATTTTTCTGCATTGTATTCAAAACCGAAATTTCTTCCTATTTGACATGAAATATTTGCATTTCTGAGACAAAGAAAGCAAAGCAATAGAGAAAGAAGGAGATGGATGTTATTGCTTTTGCTCAACAGCTGGATTACTTAATCATTTAACCATATATGAGAACCAATATTAGAAACACAGATTCAGTTTTTCTTTCCTTTGCTTGAGAATTTTTTTGAATTTACTAGAAATAAACAAGTCACCTACACACCAGCTTTTATACTCTTTCCCAATCGGTCTGTGTTCTAAGTGTCTATGAGTAGTGGGACAGTCCTGGTGGGCTGAGTCTATCTTAAGTCTCAATAAGAAATGGGTTTGACAGAGTTCATTAAGACATCCAGCTACTGCATTGGATCTTCAACTAACTTTTTAGGTGAAGTAGAAAGTTGTACAGCCTCAGTTATTACAATAACCCTTAGGTCAGGGTATAAAATCCAAGAAGATTTAGATTGATCTGTGGTTCTGCTTTGTGAGGTGCAGGATTGTCTGTGTGGATGATGTGCTAGTAAAATCAAAAGAAAACATGCCTGCAAGCCTTTCTTTTCACATCTTTTGTACAACCCTTCTTTTTGTAATAACACATGAAAACATGCCACAATAAATGACAAATATTTTTTTTATCTGTCTTTGGAGAAACACAATCCCGAGGCACCTTCCCTGAATACCTTGGGAATAAAAGATACTGTGTTTGACATAGTGCTGTAGATCACAGGACCAATACTACCACTTCGGGGTTTTTTTTCCTTCTTTTTCTTTTAGAGGTTTATGTTTTGCTACAGGATTCAAACAACCATAAAGACTTCTGAGGGAACTTACTGTTCCAATTTCACTTCATATTCTTCCAGATAATCTCCCTAATTGCCCTTTTCTGGGTCCTTCATGGGAGAAATTGTTTTAAAAAGATGATGCATCAATTTAGGCAAAAGCAAGATAAATTCTTGTACAGTTTCAGTAAAATGTCTCTTGTATTTTTCTATTTTTCTTTCAAATAATCATGAATATGACTTAAGCTCTGGCGTGCAAATACTAACCTGCCATTTCCTGTTTGGTTTTTTTTTTTTTCTTTTTTTTTTTCTTTCTTTATCTTCTTTTGTAGCCATTAGTTATGGTTAAGGTAAGCACTGAAGAGCACAGCATATGTTTCTAATGTCTCTACTGTATTTTCCTACAGTAACAGAAGGGTATAAGGCAGCATATAGGTTAGGCTTTTAGGCTTTCATTCCAAATGACAATGTCCTCCTTGGTGTATACATTTTATTTAAAAAATCAATTCATTTTTTCTTGGTTTTTACAATGTAATGCTAGCATCTTCCACTGCATCATCAGCCCACTCGTTTCTTGAAATGAACTCCTAGGTTTTGATACATCTGTCACAGTGAAATATAAAGACAAAAGGAGAAACAACCAAACTTCTGGACTGGATACACAATTAAAGACTCAAGTAATTGGTTGGAGGTGATAAGATAACACTTTAGGCATTCATTTGGATAGCAGGTGATAATTTTTGACTTTCCATAATGTAAGAGAGCAGCCTCTTGTTTAATTCACCTATGGCATTCTAAATTTGTATGTCATTTGGTCCTTTAAGACCCGTGGGTTCTTTGATGTCTTAGTCTACCTGTTAAATACAAAATATCCGAGAAGGCTGTTAGTCAATATCATTTGCCCTCAGTACCCAGGGAGGGAAACTCAGAGAGACAATTCATGTGGAAACTGGTTATAACCTCTTAGCCTTGCTATAAATACAAACTGAAGATCCTAAAAGACATTAAAAAAAAAAAAAAAAAAGAGTGTTATCACTCAGGAACGTAAGAAAGGGAGCTTTAGTCAGCCTGTGCACATGGCTTGAATTTGGTTGTTTTGGGAGGTTTTTTTGTAAAGCGGGATGTCCTGAAACTGCCAGGAATCACCTTGAAGTTACTTGGACTCATTTTGCTGTGTTCTTTCATGAATCCTTTAGAGTTTTGCATAGGGAATCCTGTGAATGTCTGTGGTAGTGTTAGCTTTTCTGAAGGAGGAAGAATGGAGTTATCTCTTGATCAGTCAATATTCTCTTTTAGAAGAGTACATACTGTAGTGTTCTTTTATAGAAGAGTTAGGTGTTAATGGAGCTATATTCTGCTGATTTAACTGCATAACATTAACATTATGGACCTGAAATAAGCTTTCTAAGTGATTCAAGTAAAGACTTATTGTAGTCAATGCAAGTATTACTAATCCAAATAGTAACATTATTATAAAGTACCACTACAGAAGTATCATTGTTATTCCAAGGGGAAATATAGTATTACTTATGTCCCAAAATGCAGATATAAAACATTAAAGCATCATTCCCCGTCCCTAACATCTGAACAATGGTTTGCTGGAAAACTGAATGTGAAAGACCTTTATTTCTTAAGGTTATGCTATAACCTGATAAATACCATGATTCAGAGCTTCACAAACTCTGTTGAAATGTTCACCAACCACTTTAAGCAAATAAAGACCGCAGTTCGTTTTGTTGGGGTTTTTTTATTTTCTATTTTTTATCAGCCCTGGAAAATTTGATGTGAAGCAGATTTCTGTGTTAATATATGTAGCTTCTCTGTTGCCATGCAATTCATTGTGCCACTTAATAGATCACTGAATTCTGTAATCTACTACAAATTTATTTTTGTAACTACTCATTTTTTAAAATATTGTAATTATTGTTTTCAATGTTTGTAGAATGTTAAAGAGCTACTTCTTTTATAGTATTGACGTCTTAGCTGAGTATGGTAGGAAGAATACAGAGCTTATCTATCACCTTATTCTTGTGAAGTCTTATTCACTGTTCTAACTCGCACATATAATTATTGTAAGGCCATAATAACAGGTCAGAAAAAGCAATTTCTTTTTGGATCAGATGAAGGTATTACCTAATAAAGAGAGAATTCCCAGCAAAGATCGGTGTAGATACATTATTAAGATTACAAAGCACGATTCTCTTGGTTTTTCCTCCCATCTTTAAAAATGATTGATGCTTTATATTTTGTAAGTGTTGCTTTGGTGCCAAATGTATAGGAGATTCTAAAAGAAATGAGTTTTATACATTAACCTTCCTGAATAGTTTATGTGTTAAAAATTATAACAGTAAAGTGAAACCAGATGGACTGAGTAGAATTGACAGCACCTTTCTGAGTGATGAAATTGCTATTGATTTATGACAAATGCCAGTAAAAGCAGGCAGGGACTGTTTTGTTGCTGTCAGATGAGAACTGAAAGTAGGCAGGTTTTGTTATCAATCATTTGTTGTCGGTGTAAGACAGTGGCAGGCTGTTATAATTGATTTGATAGCTCCGTCTGACTTGTGCTCTAGTGGCCACTGCAGATCGTGGCAATGCAGCAGCGCAGAGAATTGACATGAAAAGGAAGTGACATGACTCCTCAGAGGCAAAGTTGTATGATTTAAAGGAGTATGTTTGTCAAAACATTTTATAAATCAGAATTTTCAAACTGAGATGCAATTTATTGATAGCATACAGTTTTGGGATTAGTCTGGAAATGACTTTATCATATATTGTGGCATTGGCATTAATTTAATAGTTGTGTGACCTAAAAGGATTTGCATGGGTAAAGAGACTTTTTTTTTTCCTCATTTTTTTTTGCCTTGAACAGCAGCTTACATGAGTTTATTCAGTTTAGTCTTTTCATGAAGCTTTTCCCCTGATACCGTATCTGTCCCAGCTATTCCTACTGTGACTGTAGAGTATCACTGTGACATTTTGATCCTCTGTAATAGGATGGTGTTTGTGCTTAAAAATAAACAAACAAACAAACAGAAAAAGACAATGATGTCTATTGGATAAGGCTTTTTGGACCCAAAATTATTTTGTAGTGTAATATCCAGAAAAACTTATGTATTTTTTCTGTGAATTTTTGATTCCTGAACATGTTTTAAATTTTAGGTTCCATCTGAGTTAATTAACAAATACAGATTGTCTTCTTCACCTTTCCCTGCATGGGTAAGGATTACAAAATTAGGAAACACACTGCGGAGAATTATCCTAGGATATCCTAAATAGTCAAAACATATTTTGGTATATTTGCATGGAAATCGTGGATATATCGCCTGTCTTACTTATTTATAAGTATGAAGTATACCAATTAGATACAGACTTTATCCCTAAACAGAACTGTGTTTCAATAATTTTTTATGTATGTAAGAACTTGTGACATGAGAAAGCGTCATATAATTTCTACAAACTGGGGATTTGTGAAAAGTACTTGGACAGGTAAGCAGGCGTAAAGATCAAACTCATTTTTTAGTTCCACTGCAGCGTACCCATAAGAAACATCGTCAGTTCTCTGACTGGAGCAAGGAAAGTATTTTTGCAATTAAAAAAAAACAAGTGAGATATTGACGCTATTCACCAGCATTCAAAAATAATTAATTCAACTACTTTAAATGTACAGCAAGTCTTCTAGGATAACACAGAAAAATAGAGACTATTTAAAATTAAGAGATTGAAGTGTCCCGGTTTATTTAGACAGAACAAAGGCATCACGAGAGTGTATGGGTACATATATGCGTATGTGTGTGTATAAAATGCACACTTTATATATTATATACAATATAAATATATAATTATAAGATATACTATACATATGTTGGAAATGTTTGTGACAGTAAACCTGGGAAAAGAAATGTTGAAATAGCAGACAGCATAATCAGAAGAGCAAGGGGAGATTAGTAACAAGTGAATCTTTGAAAACAGTGTTCTAGTAGATGGGAGGTCAATCAAATGTTTTAAAATTTCATCTATTAATCAACAAGTGAAAGTATATTAGCATCATCATTTAATATAATATGGAACTGGAATCTCTGGAGACTTACATCCTATTTTTTTTAGCTGTGATTTTTTCACAATTATTTGTAACCTTTCCCAGTCTATATCTGTATGCTTATAAAGCTCGTCATCTTTTTTAGATAAAAAAGATCTCTCAGAAAGAGATGCTTATTTGCTCAGTTTGAATTACAGAAAAAACACTAAGTTTTTCGCATTCCTTATGTCAAACATAACTAGATGCTCCCTAAATTCTTTCAATTTTATTAACATCATAATGTTAAAAAAAAAAAAATCATTTTGATTTATGCTGATTGATATTCATTTCAGAGTAACATTATAAATACAATGAAGGAAGAAAAGAAACTGATGGAGATAGAGGGGTAATATTTCATACTGCTTCTAAAAAAAATCCAGTTTATAGAGAGTGTTAGGTGGATAAGCAGTGGAAATCTGCTTCAATTACATGGATATTTTGATAAAACACTTGAAGCTGAGATTTAAAGAAGACACGAAAGGAGTATTGAAGTCTGCAAGGAACCTGGAGAGAGCAAGAAAATTGAAACAACTAGGATTAAAGATGTAGGTAAAGGCAATATTATGTGTATAATCTTGAAGAACTTGAGTTTCTACAATTGAAAAAACTTTTAGTGAGATCACTGTTTCAGCTCCTAAATATGTTACTCTAGGAACAGATACCCAAAAAACCTCGTGAGAAGAGCTTCTGAAGATTTGGGTCTAAATTATTTGGACTTCATACAGTCTGTTTATCATCTTGCATTTTACCTAGATGCAGCCACAGCAAGGCATCAGAGAACAAATCACAGAATGTTAGGGGTTGGAAGGAGCTCTGAAGATCATAGAGTCAACCCCCGGATGTAATACGCTACTTCAGATTACTGAGTAACTGCAATAAATCTAGAAATACTGACTGAAAACCCTATGCAACTCATAGAAAATGATGCATTTGGTTTCTTTACTTTTATGCCAAATTTATATTAAAGAGTAACACTGTGAATCAGTCAATTTAAGCTGTCAAAAAAACCCAACCCCAGAAGGTCTGTCCCACAAAAGAGCAGGTCTGAAACTTGCCGAAGACAATCTGGGTTAATTAGCTGCAACCTTTAAGACGCTATTCCAACATGCTGAAGGTCATGGGTTTTGACATAGGTGAAGTACTGAAATATCAAAACTGCTTGTGTCAAAGGTGGTTGTGCTTAATGATGTATCTAAACTAGTTGTGCCTCGTGTCCTCATCTCGCTATTTTATCTTCTACACTTCATCATTAATGCTGATCTCTTTATGCTTGTTTCCACAAGCGCTGTATTTTTATACCCTGTGATTTGTCAAATACGCTAAGTTCTCCAGTTGAGTAGAATGCTTGCTCATTATGGAGCTGGCACTGCACTGAGGACTCAGTTACTGACACGTAGAGCTAAAACTGTCTGCTCTGTGCTCATGGTATGCTCATTATGTGCTATCAGTTTCTAACCCTTACGTCCTGCCTTCCCCTAGAAAAAAATCTGAAAAATCACTTCAGTTCTTAAACTTGTATTTCTCTTCACACAATTTTTGTCTTCTGCTTGCTGTTTTAGACTTCTACGTCCTCTTAAGATTTAAGGCAAGCCACTAGAATGCAACATTTGTACTCCAGCCTCTGACCTTAAGGGTACAAATTCTAGAAATTCCTCATCTCTTCCTAGATATTGTGAGCCCTGTCTTCTTTGAGTGCAACTATTTAACATGAGCCATATCACAGCAATCATTTCCCAAGCCAGTATTTATATTAAATAGATATGAAACCATTAAAAGGTGAAATCTAAATATACATATCCTGTAAGCTAAATAAGGCATGGCATTTGAGCTTAGTTACAGGTAGATAAAATAAATAGCTTGTTTTCATTAATGTAATTTCACTACTTCGACAACTTGTTAGGAAGCTATAATATGCAGCTACTGATTTTTCTTAGTGTACTTACTCAGGGACTCTCATTCTGGTCACCTGCATTAGGCCATTAACATTTTGGAGAGCATTTCATTAACATTTACATAGTATCTCATCAGACTGTTCTTTGACTTGATATAGCTTGAGACCAAATCACCTCTGAGATTTCCCAAGGTGCTTCTTGCCTCTGAAACTGACATATCAAAAGCACTAGGAACTTGCATGTTTTTCGATTAGAATATAATGATGCGACTGTAATTCAGGCAGAACTTTGAAGGAAGAGCACCAAAAGACACCGAAGGTTCCCTATTTATCTTCTCATTATTATAAGAATATAAAAAAAAAAGAAAAAAAATGTGTATGTAGTGAAAAATCAAAACAGGTGGGTGAGCTGGATGACCTTAAAAACTTCAGAACCCATTTGTATCCTGCTCTGTGTCCTCTGCAAAAGTACATCTCTCCTTCATTCTCTTCTATCCTGCATTAAGAAATTTGACTAAAGCTGAGCATGATTACTTCCTCAAGCAAGCAGCAAATTGCCCCAGAAGATTCAAATTCACCTGCCCTGCAACAGTTGGGAGATGATAAACAGGCAACCTTCCTCCCTACTGGTATGGTCTTTTCACAAAAAAGACGTTACTGCACCCATGCAGCAAACTGAACAAACAAACTTTACAGCTATTTTCTATATAATGCTGTTACTTAGCAGTAAGTTGAGATAAATTGAATCATTTTAAGGCATATAAAAGTTATCTAGTGCCTTGGTGGGGAGGAGAGCAAAAAAAGCTTTCAGTGTTTGAGTCTGCAACATTGTCCATGAATCTTTAGGTTAAGTTTTATTTCTTTTTTTATAAAAGATTTTCATTTTTAGCTCTTTCTTTATTTTTTAACTTTACTCCCCTCTCCTGCCTTGAAGGATAAGGTCATGTTGCATTGCAGTAGATTATATATTTACAGCTTAATACTTTGTGGTAGGGGTTTTCAGGGGACACATTTTAGCTTGAAATTTTAATTGTATGCATTTATACCTAATCTATGTATTCTATTTCTACTTTCTGTGGCTTTATTATTATATTTTTCATGGTTTTCTGTCCATTATTGCTTTGTGAAAGACCAAGGCAAAAGAGGAAATTGGTAAGCTAAGCGAGGTAAATAATGCAGAATGATCTCTTTTAGAAGGAAAGTGATTTGCTTTATTTTATTTCCTTGAATTGCAGTTGGGCAAATGTGATTTCTAAGTTGGTTGTCCTTTTTCTAAAGCACTTGAAAACATTTAACCAGATACTGATTCCTAAGTAAATCCTACCAAGGTACTGAACAATCTCCATCATTCTTTATCTTCCTAAAACCTGATTTTCCCTTTCACCATACTTTTTCTGTTGTCTTGAACAGAGAGGAGAACATAAACGATGTCTCTCCATTCCTAGAATGTTAATTAAGATCCTGTGTTCTGAAACTTTGCAAACCTAAAAATTGCAACATGGTGATCACCTATCACAGTAGGTTTACATTAAGACTTTTTACTAAGACAGCCAATGGACTTCTACTCATCCTCTCCTCATTTTTATGCATGCACGCATATGTATGTATGCTTATAATGTGTAAAGACCCATGGCACTTCAAGGTATAGACATTACTGCATTATAAAATGTATATATCTCAAAATCTGCCCTAGCCATGCCAAATTCTGTCATTTGAAATGTCTCCAAATGAATACTTCAAGTGTTTGACAATAACATTCATTATTTGCTTTAGTTTCAGGTCATTATTGGTTTCACTATGTTAACATAATGCATGTGGTCTGTCTCTGTGTGAAGAAATTACCCAATACTGCTATGAGATTAATGTATATAATGTGTATTTGTGCACTACTAGAAAAGAGTCTGAATGTACTATATGGTTAGTAAAAAAGAGAGAAGGGCTGTTCCTTAGTAGGCTAGTAGTCAGGCACCCAATCGGTGGATAATTTAAAATTAATAATCTTATCCCAATTCAGGCAGAGAAATTATTCCAAATCATCCTGTTAGGCATTCTGAATAATTAAGAAAATATTCTGTCCTTTTAGTTTGAGACTAGTAATTCTAATCTGGGATAGGTAATTCTAAACTATGGATCAGTCATAGACATTTAAAGAGTAACTATTTGGGAAACTAACCATTAAAGTATTATAGTTGGGAATGGAAGTGAGTATGTGGCCTGATCTGAACACACCTGAATGTTTTAAATACTATTCTAATATTAAAACCTTTATAGCCTTTTCTTCTATGAAGTTACATGAATATTTGCTTATTGCATAGTTTACCAGTTCATTCACTGAGTTACTTCTTCATAATTTCCATATTTAGCTCTACAGAACTGTGCATTTTAGAAATTTAATGAAACTGGTTGTTAAATATAGTACTTAGAAGGAACTTCAGTAGCCAGGAAGAAAACTGCAGGGAAAAAAGGGAGTAGAGTTATCATCGGCTCTGATAGAGCCTGAACTGGCACAGTAGTACATTTTGTATTTCATTTTGCATATGAATACATTTTAAGCTTGTTCTGATAAAAAAATCTTACATAGTTTTCCTTCCTTCTTTTTAAGCTCATTGAGACTTCTAACGTTACTATAGCAATCATTTCCAATATTATTTTGCTCATGTATAGCTCAAGTTGATTTTGAGTATTTAAAAATTCTTAGAATATCACTGAGTATGTCTGTTCTGCAGTTTAAAAAACCTCACCAAAAAAACCCAAAACACAACAACTTTGACTCTAGGAAGAAATAGACAAATGCTTCAAGTGTAGAATGCATTGACTATAAAGCTTAAGGAAAGTTCGACTGTGCTTTCACTAGGATGCTGCAGTACACCTCTGTTGTTATGCCCTTATTTTATATCTGTCCAATTTCCTAGAAAAATGAGTTATAAGTAAGAGCTATTTCACTGTTTAGATACTTACACAATTAAATTTAGAATTCTCTCTCCTAGCTCTATTTATTCTTACTTTAAAAAGCTGGTTCACAAACATAATTTAACTGGTAGCACATTGTCATCTTCTCATTGATGATTTAACAAGAATTAAGTGAAGTTTAATGTTCTGTGTGACAGATGAACCACAGGTTTTTTTTTTCAACAAATCCATATAAGCCTTATTAGTGATTATGCTGTACTACTGTGTTTTCCTTGATTTTGAGTAAAACAAAATATGGTTGTATTACTCAGGAGAAATAATGACGTTAACCTTTTCTCATGGTGGATAGCTCTTCTTCCCTTCACTATACTTAAGAATCATAAATCATGGATTGTTAACACTTTATTTAATCTATTTCCCTTTCACACAGTGAGTTTTAGGATGCAGATACCATTCTTGATGGAGCTTTCTAAGAAAAAAAAGTTAGACAAATCTTTTTTTTTTTTTTTTTTTAATTCTTTGCATAGAAAAATTATTGCCAAAGGGAGTATCTCACTGCAGGATAAGACAGGATCTTGGGAATAAGAAGTGTCTTAGGTCGCCTTATGAAGTACGTTTTATTGTCCTGTGTTTTCCTTGTTGTCTTGTCTGTAGACTAAATAGCACAATATTTTATTTCTTGTCTGTTCTCATAGGTTAAGATTTTCAGACAGTCATGATTTTTATTAGTCTCTTGATAGCTAAGAGGAAAAAGTCAACCTCTTTCTTGTAGTTCAGTGTCTAAAACTGGAGAAAGAGGTGAAGTTGATGAATGAGTGAACTAAAGCATCATTTCACATATCTTAAAAGATGATGCTTCTATTCACAGCTCCTAGAAACAGCCTGACATTTTGACTTATCTTGAGCGATTCTTTGTCACTTCTCTCCTTGGTTATGATTACAGTCACAACTTTTGTATTCTTTCACTTTTCTTAAATTGTATCTCTTCTAAAAAAGTTATCGAGTGTAGCTGCAATTTACTTTGAGGTTACTTTACCTAATGCCCTGGGTCTAATTTTTATCCAACTCAGGTTTTTTTGGGGGTTTCTTAGAAAATACCACAGCTAGCTGTGCATTAGTGCTCTGTCACTAGTAGCAGTTATGTTCAAAATACAATTTTAGTGAACGCTCACATAAAAGAAGTAATTAAACTTCTCAGCTTCGGTGGTCTAACCTACTCAAAGCTTTTCTTCCATTTTGAGTAATGAGCTGTCCTTACCTGGTCTTGTCCTCCTTATCAGTATACTTATACAGTGATTTTTTATTTTTTTTTTAAACTTTGTATCTCGTTCTGTGCACTGTGTTATTATTTTGTCCTTACAAAATTGCATTATACTTTGTACATTAATCCTTATTACTTCTATTCAGTTACCATGGTTTGTGCTTTTTCTTCCTAAATTTCAAGTCACAGAAGGCTTTGTGAATTAATCAAGTTGATTTCTTACTACCTTTTCTGTACTTTCTCTGCATTGAGATAATGGGATTTCATTACTTTTGTACTTAATTCTTAAAAACATGACAGTATTTTTGAACCTCCTTTTTCCCAGTATTTTTTGCTGTGAGAACTTTCTTCTGTGCAAAAAGTACTGTGAGCTGTGTTTACAATCAAGATAATAAAACCTGTATCTATTTCTCCTTTTCAAAAGTTTTTTTTTTTTTTTGAGAGTACAAAATATTTTTAACAGTCTAAATTAAAAACTTGGCGTTCCAACCCATTCTTATTAGTAAGTTACACTAAGTAATAATTTCCCTCCTAAAGACTGAATAAAATGCTATATCCAATTACTTGAAAGTGGTCTTTTTGATAAAAAAAAAAAAAAAAAAAAAGAAAAATATAATATTCTGGAGAAAACTGGATTAATTACATCTAAGAAAAGAAAATATATAGGTTGTCTGACACCAGTTCAGATTTCTGGAGTATTTCAAAATCTATTTCTACTAAGATTTCTGGTTGATAAAATTTCTGTTCTCCCACATTCAGTGATTCAGATAGGTAGCTGTTCATACCAATCTGTTTGGTCTTCAGCTAAATCAGCACTGAAGATGGATAGTGTTCTTTTAAATGATAATTTTTTTAAGTTTTCAAATAGCAAAAGTGTGGAAAAAAAGATGCATTTTTAGTGGCATTTGGGAAATACAGAACATTTCATCTGACTTGAATCTGAGACCACCTGATAGGTTAATGATTAATGTGCACACCAAAAGTCACTGAGAACTCCTTGATTCTGTCATATTGTAAACCTATATTTAGCATATCAAATTCCACATATTTTTTGAATGTAGTGAAGAACTTCCCCATCCGTCTTCTCTACTTTTCTACATTCATTGTCCTATGTATTCTAGAATACGTGCAGTACGTTGATGGAGGGAGGTTGTTCACCAGTTATTTTTCTGAGCCATATGTAGTCCTCTAATGCCAGTGAATAAGTATAGTGATGACAAACTGGTCTCATTGTTAGTGCAAAGTACTGGAATCTGTTACGCAATAACTGCACAATAATTTTGTTAGCGATGAAGATGTAATATTTTCCATTAAAATTACCATAGAGAGTCTGATAAACAAGCAGTTAACTAGCTTCACAGCCATAGCAGCTGACCAGCATTAATGCTATTCTTCATCTTCACTGGGTGGAAAATGATTCTAGCATTCAAGGGAATGTCTCTCTATATTGTGTCTAGAAGTTTAATGTTAGAAAAATATTTCAAATGTTTAAAAGAATGTAAAAATAGCACTGCAAACAAGTTCTGCCATGGTATTGGGTTATGTTTCCAAAAGATTACATACCTGTATTGTAGGTGCCACATCTGTGATGTTTGGTTCATGATCAGTTATGAGAGGAAAGAAGTCCCTTCGAGGAGAGTGTTGCCAACATATAATTGGGAAGAAAAGCAGCAAGATGACAAACTAAATAGACCTAGTATCACATAGATTGAATTAAAATTGTTTTCTACTTGATGAAAGTTTATAGTCTGGAAAACCACAGTGCAAGGTGGTTATCTTCAGCAGCAGCAAGGGTCAGATATCAAAGACTGAATTTGAGGATATTAATATAAGCTTAGCTTGACAGAGGAACATGCTAAATACAAGAAAATTTGTTAACCTATTTGTTGAGAAGTTCTTAATATTTGAGCAAAATAAGTTTAATTCTCTATTTTAGGAAGGTTAAAAATGAATCTTAAAAGTAACATTGTTCGTCTTTCAAAGGACTCTATTATCATCTATTTCTCCTTTTGTTGACTAAGCCTCATTTATGGATGTCTTTTGATGTCTTTGTACTTTTTCCCATTATATTATGTAAACATTACTTTGGAATCCTTGTAATGCACTTGATAAATTTTCCTTTGTCAGAATAAGTTAGTTAAAAGTTAAAATGCCTTTTTCTAACTTGAGTTTATACTGCGACCTGGGACTTTGCAAAGCTGCTATTTCAAAGTCTTGGTGTACATTATTAATAAAACTTGTGTTGCCATTAATAGTTATACTAAAGCCTGTTGAGTCAAAAGTGTAATGTATATGCATATATATGTACATACAAACTGTATAGAAATCATTTTTATATGTATGTACATATATATTCATTAGTGTCAAGCATTCGTTTTTCAGTTGTATCAGAGTCAGGGGTTTGAAGAACACTAGTAGTGACAAGCATTCTCTGCAATAGTTACTGCTCAATGTAGATATGCTTTTGTTACTTCTATTTTCCAACTTTAGGAAAACACTGATTATTCCTATTTTTTTTTTTTTTTAAGGGAATGAAAGGAGTTGTGACATTTTTCCCTTTTGGATTATAAACACTGATTTTTGTATCTAAATCACGTATTAGAATTCAGAGCAGGTCAGTTATATCTGAAATTCACTGACTTTAGATTCACTTGGGTAAAATAATGTGGTTAAGAAAGAACTATTACACAAAGAAACTACCATCAAATATGATTTTAGGTAGCAACTGTTGTTTGGTTGGTTGTTTTTTCTCGAGTCTTCAAAAGAAAATTAAGTCTTTTAATTAAATGTTACTGAAAATATCTAGAAAATAATTTTATATTATGAAAACCATTCTATTGCTGATTAATATTTACTATTGTTCATATCTGTGATTCAGATTTTTTCCTAAATTCATTTTTATGCAAATTTACAGTGCTAGTTCATTTTCAAGCAATAATCATAGTTTAAGCTTTGACTATCAGTTTCCTCTTGTGACAGTTCTACCAGAAGACAAGCCCAGCTTGCCAAGTCTAATTACAGTAAAATTCCGATTCCCTCTAGCTTTGTTATTGGCAAGAATTTTGGCCATGGTGGAATAATGCTGATGGCAAAGTTGTATACAAAAAAAAGGAAAAAAAAAAAAAATCCAAAACCTTAAAAGATTTGGGTTTAAGGTTCTTTGAGGTAAAATCATGTCTCCAGCATTACCAGATTATTTCTTATCAAGTGCAGAAATACCCTAAATTATTATAATGTGAAGTTCTAGCTCTTTGCAATAAGAATGTAAATAATGTGGCACCAAGTCATATTTATGACTAATGAAAGCTGTTATTCTGTAATCAGAGTGATGCAGAGCAACAGGGCAATTCATTAGGAGAAATCCAGTTAATAAATAGCTAAAGCATGCCAGTTTGGACCTTTTCCTTTCAACTTCAAAACATATACTCTGTGTTTGGTTTATTATGCCAAATAATTCTTTCTAAGGAAAAGAAGGCAGTAAGTAAGGTTATTGTTGCTTGATTTTTGCTAATACACAAAAATGCAGAGAGGAGATGTCATTTTTGGCTTTGTTATGAATAGATAAATATGCTTGCAATGTTACGCTTGTTAAACATACTGTACTTGTGATTTTCTACAATGGGATGTTGATTCAGCACAGCATATAAGCACATACATAAGTCCCTCCTGACTTCAAGCACCTCTATTTAAATTCAGCATTCAGCTAAACTAGATCAGGGAGTTGGTAATGTAAATCGGGCAATCTGGATTTAAATTATATGCTTCTAAACTACATCTTCTGTAATATTACTAATGTATATCTAAAAAAATAAAATATTGACATTTGTGATTGATTTTTTCTTTGTTTTGTATCTGTAAGACATGATGAGAAGAAATAGAAATTATAAAAGTTGAATTTGATTTATTTTTCTATTTTGTACAAGCAAGATATATAGGGGAAAAAAGATGACTGTCACAGAAGCTAATTTTAAGCTTTATATTTTTGAAGACAGGTTTCATCTGAAATTTAATTTGCAAATAGCAAAAACAAACTAAGAAAAATAATATTTTAAGAAACTGAGCTGACTGGTATAAAAACTTCTTGAGATGCTTCCTTCCTACTAAAGAAGGAATTCAGAGAGATCCAAGTACTTACAAAGCAATTTGTTTTATTTATTTTTGAAACAGCATTTTGTACAAAGTAATTTGACCCAATGCTAATGACAAAACTGTGAATGTCATTCATTGTGAACATAAAAATTATTACATACTGAAATCTTACTGTGATTTTAATTATATTTGCCAATACATCATCATTTCCTTCATGTTTTCATTGAATAGCATTTCAGGAATGTAATTTTTTAAAAGGTGAAACAGATTTAGCTATCAAGCTGTGCTACCAAAGCTCAGATTTGTACAATAACTAGAAAGGTAACAGTTGCGGGTTTTTGGTTACAACACCTACTAAAGGCAACCTGAGTGGTGTGAAAACCAGGTAGTTAGAGGACATTTTCATTTACACTGGATTGAAGCAAAATTTAGATTAGGTTCCAGTCTGATTGATTGCACTTCATGTTCGTACTATCATTTTCATGTTAGAATAAAAATACAGGGAATATGCAGCCAAGTGAAAATAGTACATTAAAAAGGAGAAAGAGAATTGAGCTTCCATAGTGAATTACAGATGCTAGGAAAGGGATAGATGGTAGAATTTCAGCTGGTGGCTGCAATTTCAAGTGTCAGTTATTCATGCAGCAGAGCAAAGATGGAGCATCAGAGCTGGGATGGCACCAACCACATGTTTTGTCATTTTCTAAAATCCGATCAGCCCTTGCAATAAATTACTCCTTGTTTTGCAGTACTGCTTGTATGGATGGGCCAAAATCAATGTAAAAGTCTTAAATAAAAGCTTTATGGAAACTTGTCTGAGGTTTCTCATCTGTTGCATCATGTTTCCTATATGGGAACGTCACTATGTAAGAATATCATTCCTTTGCATAATAGTATGAAGTAGACATGGTGCCATCTGCAGGTCCTTTCCCAAGTTTAGGATTCGGTTTAGCTTTATTTTAAAATATATACACCTACAATTGTTTCACTGTCTCATTTATTCTTTATCATTCCCTATCCCTAATTAGCAAGCCTCAGTGAATGCACTTTTAAGACAGATAGGAAATGATTGTCTACTCCCATCTCCTGTTTCAGATTTTATAGATGATGATTCCTAACTGTAACCTGGCTATAGGACAGGTAAAATTTAAGTGTTCATGTCAGTGAAAGTAAATCTTCTGCCTATTACAGAGTACTTGGGGAACTTACTTGCAGTGAATAATTACAGCAACAGACATGAAACTCCGGTATGGATTGACAGCAAAACTGTAGTTTGCTTATACAGGAGAAGGATTAAAAGAAGGATCAAATGACCTGATTGTCATATTTCCACCTCTTCTCCTAGACAAAGCAGGATCTTAGAGCTGTGTGAGAGGCCCTTTTCTTTTTGACAAGTTAACTGAAAATTCAAAACTTATTGGCAACTACACTTGATTTATAATCTTGTTCTGTTTCTGTGATATACAAGTAGGTATATTTGTGAAATACTCTGTCAAACTTCTCTCTAATAGTGTATGGCTATTTTTGTTAAATATATTCAAATTCTGTTCCAGATGAGTAAATCCTTTGTGTTACATGCTTTATTCAAAGTAGGTCATTTTAATTTCCACGAATTGTGAGTGAGCCAGGTTTATTACATCTTAAGACAGTTTACTAGTAAGGAGACTCTTCCTAGTTCATGGTGAGGGAGAGCTTCTTTAAGTCTAGTTCTACAGAAGTCTGTATGGTCTGTCACATGCATGTCAGGCTACTAAAGTAGAGATGTTTATGCTTTTAAAGAAGTGATGTTTTCTATTAAGACATCTTCACTTCTGCATTTAAATAAGAAATCCAGCCTTGCAGAATCATGCTGCAAGTTGTGATGCATTAAATGAGCAGCTAATTCTGACACCCTGTATAGTTTTTCTTACTTGTAAATAACTCCATCTTCAGTTGTTACCACTTTCATTACACCTGCTATCCAAAATGTGTGTCATCTTTACAGGCTCATAGTTGTTCATTCTCTACTATCTCCTTCCCCTTAGGTTGTGCAGGATGTTCTTATTACTTAATTTCTGCTTTTCTGTCATGAGTCTGCCTTCCCAAATGTTAGTGTGTCTTGGTAACTGGGACTTTCATAGCCGCCGTGTTTATTGGAAACCTGTGATCCACTAGATTAGATCTGTAGCTGTAATTATTGAGTTCTTTCAGATGTTTTTATAAGCAGAACACTTCTAAGTTGGAAGTGTGATTTCGATTTTAATTGTAGGGAGGAAAAAAAAACCCAATGATTCTTGAAATATCTGAAGGTTGCAATATGTACATTAGCTTGGAATGATTTGCACATCTTAAAGCCTTTCAGTCATATTTAGGAATAGCTCATTCAAACAGATATTGTTGAGCTATGTGCTAAATATAATACTCCAAATGGGACACTTTTATATCAACTTTCTCAACTTTGTGACTAAACGAAGGAGATATCACTCTCTCTAGTCTAAGAAAGGCTAAATTTATTATGCGTTAGTGTCCCAAATAATGTGAGTAGTGATTTTCTGTAATTTTCACAAATTATAAAACTACTACCTTGTAAAATAAGTCCCTTTTTTTTTGTTCTGATGTAGTTTTAAAGGAATGTTTTAGATGTTTGAAAATTCAAAATTGATATTGTATAATGCAGTGTTGCAGAGCAGAACCTCTACTGAAACAGTAGACTTAAACGTGAACAGCTTTTGTGGTATTGCTGTGAAGAATGACAGTATGTGAAGTAAGCAGGACTGCTAAACTAGATGGCTTCTTTGGTTGTGTTTCAGAAATAACTAAATTATTAAATGATACTTAACAGTGTTTAGAAGATGACCATTAATTATCTGAAGCAACACTTTTGTTCCTAAGAGGTCGTATTAGCTGATCTAATATAAGAAAACAATATTCAGATGTGCAGAAGATTTTCCTTTTTTGTAACCCTGCTCAGGCATAATAATCACTTTCTGTAGGAACCCTTTGTGTAATATTTTACTTAATTTGGTAGGAAAAGCAATTCCATTTGCAACTGTAATCAATACAGTTCTGGCTTGGTATTTCTTCTTTATCAGAGGAACCTGAAGCTTAAAAGGATTTATTATTTTTTTCCAACCAGCTTCCTTTTTTGGGTGGTAAATTGAAGTATACATTCTTTGGACTTCTTTATGGCTGATTTCATTGGTCATGTCACTGAAAAACTATATTTACATGTCTCCCTAAAATCCCACTGGAAAGTTACTGGCAAATCATCTAATCCTAAACTGTGTTATGTAATGTTTAAGCAGAATCCGTTTACCTTCACTGCAAGCTGAGCAGTTCTGCAAGATGTACTACTGTGTTTTACCTGCTAAGGATTCACCTGCGTAGCTTCAATAGATCACAAATTTGATCACATAATTTAGCAACTCTGGTCCATGCTTTCACCACCAAGAGATTTTTTCCTAATGTTATTTACTGTGATAGTTACAAGTTCTATCTCTTTTTTTTTCTTTTTTTTTTCTTTTCTCTTTTTTTTTCTTCCTAGTAGTAATAGGCGTCTCAATTAATAAAGACAGAAAAATGTTTTGCATTGATGGAATTAAGCGTACCATAAATTGAGTAGCCTACCTTGTCACATTCAAATTGGAAAAACAAAACAAAAAAAACACTGTCAAAAATTCAATTTAGCATTACAGAGATTACTGCGGTATAACAGCCCCTTTATCTGTAGTAGTGTATAAAAGCACTTCTAACAGTGCATCAATTTTCACAGCCATTTGGTAGATTAGAAAGCAATTGTAAACAGAGTAAAACCCACATTAACTCCTGTCAACAGCCTGCCTTTTTCTCAGTTATGGATTTGTTTGAAATAACAGTGAAGTCTAAAGTGATTGCATCAACAGCGCAGATTGTATTATAAATATGAATGAACCCATTGTAATGGACTGCATAGTAATATATGGCAGGCATTTGTCCTCCCCATCAAAGTAACAGCTTTTCTAAAGGGAGAATGGCTGTGACATAAGGAAACATGTCACTCTACAAGAAATTGTTCTTCCTGTTGTGAAACAGTACAAGTATCAAGTGATGTAGTTAAACTGCCCCTAATTTTATATTTAAATTATATTTATTTTAAATTAACTGAAAGCTATTTATTAAAAAAAAAAAAAAATCTTTTCAAATGATCAGTTATTTCAACAACATTACTGTTGTTTATGTTGGAAAATTATTTTTTTCTTACTGCTTAAAAGCAATAAATGCCATTAGAATAAAAAGAATACTTCCCCCACACACACCCTTCTGAATAGGAAGTCATCAGGTAGTGCAGTGATAATTACAATACACTGATTTATGGCCAGTGATGAAAGTTATCTTCAAAGAGTTAAAGATTCTTCATATGCAATATCATCCAGAGCTAGGTGTGTTTTGCATTTTTTTTCATTTCTCCAGAGGGTTATCTTCCACAAGATGTCTAATGTGTTTAACTAACAGTGGACACTGGACATTTTCCAATGCCTGTTTCTAAAAGATGTACTAGTGCATATCTTTTTAATTGCTTCTGTCTATTAGAGGATTTTAGGACATTTTCTCTCCTACTACTCAACTGATTTTGTTAGAAGACTGGCTGTCAATGAATTGTGATAGAGCTACCATAGTCTTACTTGCAATGGTATGCTTTCTACTATAAAACAGTGTTTCTCTGTAGTAAAAAGCATAATGCTGTATATTTTGCTTCAACTTATCTAACACAGGATATTAAACATTGAAGACCAAATTTTCAAAAGAGGACATGTGTAATGTTTTGTGTTCATGGAAGTAAATCCTGTTAAAGTAGTCGAAAAGATACAAATATGATTTCCTTCAAACTATCAGGATGAAATATGACTATTTATCTTATATCGGCTGTTGCATTTAATTGTTGTTTTTTGAAACATGGCAATTATTTAATGAAACATTTTATGTGAAGACTTTAGGAAACTAAAAAAAAAAAAAGACCTAAAGTTTTGTCTGAGGAAGTTAATGAGTTTCTCCACAGAGTTAGTGGCGCTTTTTTTTTTTTTTTTTTATAAATAAATATGTATAGTTGTAGCTTCTAACCTTCAAATAGTTACATTTAAAGAAAAACAGTTCCAGGAAGGGTGATTTCACATTAGTGAACATTCTGCTTTACCCTCTAATAGCTCTAAGAAAATATTTTATTTATGTTTTAATAAATATCACAAGATCATGTAATTAATGCATTTTTGAGAATAAAATACTTAACAGATGCTATATCTAGCTCTATAATATTTCAACACAGTAAAAAAAAAATCATGCTTTGGTAGTAATAATAAAGGACATTTAATTAGGCTTAAAGAGAAGCAAAATGAAGCATCAGTCAAAAAGTATGCAACATTGAAGAGGTTTTTTCATAGTCATGCCATTTAATTTCCATTTTTTCTACAATGTTTTTTAAACCTAGAAAATGCAGGTGATTGAGTGCTTTCCTAAACTGGACCCAACATCCTACTATATTGTAACTTTCTATTGTTAAATGCGCCTATTTACTGATTTTCATGTCTCCAGGTCTGCACAAAAATTAAGTGCAATTCTGAGTCCTAGATTTATATAATCATAATTTTAGATATCTTGCCTTTCCCTATATGCTATCAGGTGCAGCTGAAAATTATTTTCCAAACCACTCATCCGTTATAAATGTTTACTTTCCAAGATGCTTTATCATCTAATGCAGTTTCATATATAGCCAGTGCTTTACATAAATATACAAAAATAACTATCTCACCGGTATTTTATTATTTATCTTACTATTTTGGTTTTTTAAAAAGTCTTAAACACCATTTAAAAACAAGTGAAACTACAAATGAAAACAGTTGGTTGAAACTAGAACTTGCAAAGGTCTCTGGGTTAGATTTAGAATGAAATCCTCACAAAAAGAATTGCAGTTGAAAGCAGTCTGTCATTACTGAAGTAATGCAAGTAGTACAGAATTCACATCACCTTTAAATCAGTCAAGATTCACTATTCTTTGAAGAGACAGAAGTGTCACCCTGGCAGGACTTCCAGTGGAAGGTTTACCAGTCTCTGTCTGGGAAGTCATGTCAGTGCATCCTCTATGGCCAGCCATCTGCCATCCATAATGCTGCTCTCGATGTCTGTCTGTCAGGTACTTCATTTAGCTACTTAAGCGTCCTTCTCTGTCCAACTTAAACCACTTCTGCTTGAAGAAAAAAAAAAACCAAAAAACACACACACAGAGAAAAAACTGTAAAAGAATATTGTTCAGAAATTGCTCTTCAAAGCTGGCAGTTCTCAGGTTTAGACACATGCTAAAAAGGTAAATAAAGTGTATGATCTAATGTAGGTGTAGTCCCCTTAATTACATGGGATCTGATTTGCTTGCCTTCACTATCTATTTAAAACTAATCTAAGCTAGTCTCTGTCTCTAATCGAAAGAAGGTAATAGATACCTACAGTATGTGCTTTTAATTGTTCTCTGATGATTGCCTTTTTCCCCTCTACATTGCAATCTCTTTGCCGCTATTGTCCTGCAGAGTCAGGCATAAGATGCTGCACCAGGGCTACCATACTCTACAGTGATTTTATTTTAGTGAAATACAGCACTAGTGGGTGCATAGGATCTGCTGACAACATCCCACATTTGTTTTACACTCAACAATTATGTAGTTTGTGTAGTTAGTACAAAACAGAGCAACCTCCACCACCTACAAATAGTTTATGTACTTGCATATGAAAAAGGTGTCTCCTAAATTTTAAATACCTTTCACCTAGATCTTTGTGTATCACTGTCCCTCTTACATTCATGAAAGAATGTAGAGCTGTGTATAACATGATGAGGAAAACAGCATTTCTATTTTAATTTTTATGGGCATAGGTCATTCAGATTTGTTTGTTTCATACCAAAAATATTTGTGTGTTGGTTTTGAATTATTATTCTTGCCTTTACCCTGTTGAAACCCTAATGCTTTTCTTTACCAATTATTTAGCTTTATGTTTTATGGAATAGTTCAAATGTAACATCATATTTAGTATGTTTACAAGTGAATAGCAAATAGCCTTTAATATACACATAAAATATGATTGTAAGATCCAACGAAAATATTTTGTTTACTTCATATTTTGAATGGCAATGACACTATATGAATAAAAGTAGTGTTGAATAACAGGTGCTAATTTCACTTTTATCAGTGCATACTATTTTTATCCATATATATAAAATTTTTTCCACACTCTACATCAGCACTGTTAAGAGATTATTTTTTGAGAGAGTTCATAAAATATTTTCATGGGACTCAGAACACTTTTCCTTTCTTTCATCAAATAAGCTAGCTTTTTTACCAAACAAAAATTCAAACACACAGGACTGAGTAATTACTAAAACTCAGAGTCGCCTTGCCATAAAAATCATCACATTTATATCTTCATAGATAAAGACAAAACTTAAAAGACTTAGTCCTCCATGGATGTGAGGCTCTTAAGTTTGAATGTACACTACTGGGGTTTACAAGTTTTGTATGACCAGGACTACATCCAAGCCAACTTCAGTTTAACACAGTGATGATTTTCCTGTGAAGGGTACAATTCCATATAGCAGTAAAGAAGTACAAATCATTTATTTTATAGGCTGATTTTAAATTCAGAATATGTTTCACACTTTTCAGAAACTTGCAGAGCTACACAGAAATATGGGTTGTTTAGGAACTGAAACAACTATAGGATCTATGTATGCTTAAGAAAAGGTTAATGAACATGAAGGATTTTTAAAATACGAAAGAATTCTGATAGCTAGTGGCTAAGCAGCATACTTAATAATGGCAGCTTTCACATCTGCAGTTCTTGGTGGTATGTTATACACAAAACAGAGTTCCCCTGTTTATATCCAAAATTTTCACTGTAGCAATCAGAATATATGTTATTTCAGTTCTATTCTTTATGCAGACAGAAAAAGCTTTGTGAAATTCTACAGCTTGTGTTAAATAGAAAGTGAGATCAGTATCCTTAATGTTCTACCAGGCCTTAAAATCACCAAATCTGCACTCTATTCTCCTTCATAAAGAAAAAAAAAATATATATATATATATATATGATCTTTACAATCTACTGTCACTGTCCAGACTGGGAAGTCCGCCTTTTATGCAGACTTTTCTGCAGCCAAAAGTCAGAAGCTTCCAGACACAGAAGTTACCTTTAGATATCTGGAGTGTAGACATTCGCATCCGAGTTAGTTACCACAAGCTCTTTTTACCTGTTTAAAGTATCTACATTAGGGTGAAATGAAGCGTGGTTTAGAAGTATTTGTTTCTTCTCGTTGACTGTGAAGGGAGCCTAAGGCAACCAGAACAAATTCATTCGGTCCAGTGAATCTCACACTGGAATCAACGGCCTTTGGTCAGACACAAGGACACACAGGACTAAGCATGCTCTTGTTTCAGATAATTTTATACAACACTGAAGAAAAGAGATGGTTGTGTTTCTGGTAGTCAACAAATTGTATGTATTTCATAGTTGCAGTTATAATAAGCCCACTTAGAATTGTGTTTCTGGTTTGAAATTTAGCAAAGAATATTTCATAATATTCATTACCACAAAACCAAAACAAAGACAAGCACAACATTTAAAAAAAAAAAAAAAGGTAATTTAAAGACAAGGAAAATGCACGTACACAAATATACTCAAACTTTTGGTTTAAGATGTATACTCTTAGGAAAAAAAAAAAAAAGAGTTATATCTATACATCCACTTCAGCTCATTAAAATTTTCCTGATTATAAGCTTAAGTTATAGAAAAATTCTGTGTAGTTAGCTCAGGAAAAAAAAAAACCAAACAAATATTTTCAAGATATAATGTTAAGATACATGTTCTCAATTGCAGTAACTGAATTCTTAGAGGTAGAGGATATTCTCCTTTTCCCACCCTTTCCTCAGTTAAGATCTTTCTGGAGTAAAAAGTAGTGGAGCTAGTAGTGTTTACAGAACACGTTCATTCTCAAAAGTAGTGTCATGATAATTATTCTATATAATGTGTTCCCTAAAAGGTATTTTTAGTGTCTCTTTAGAATATAGTGGAAGGAAGAAAAAAATATTTTTTCAAATTGTGCAGTAATTGTGTCTGTATATGATGTGAGAGGAACCTGTGGACATCTTGGTCTGTATGGATTTATAGACATATAAACTGTATACTTACCTCATGGCCCAAGAAACCTTTTCAGATTTTCTCAGTGGTCTTAAATTTTTGACGAGTATCCACAGAACTTCTCTTAAGTGGTTTTCTTCCACTATCTTCAGTTGCATAGGTAATAACAGGAGGGGGGAGGGAAGAAGAAATTTCTGAATTTATTCTTCTGAGCAGTCAAGTGGTTTCCATACAGACTAACTTGGTTCTGGAAATAGGCTGCTTTATGGGGTTTATGGTTTTGTGGTAGTCATCTACAATGAGTATAGTTGCTAAGTAGTAACTATTGGTGATTCCACACAATTGATAAAGCTCACCCAAAAAGCAGATTGAAGAGTACAGACAGTAGAAAGAACGTTTCTGCCATGAACAAGACTAACGATGGCTGATTTAAAGACAGTTCAAGTATCTCTGCATATTTACATCAGAGAAGAGAATGCAGAATACATTGCTTGGATGTGATCATGGGGTATGTACTTGGAGCTAAAGTCCCCTGGTAGAGGGGTATATGCCAATTTAAACTGATACAGTAAATAACAAGAGCCTAAAGGGGGGGGGGCGGGGAGGGGGGTGTGTAGAACTGCATTCTGCGGTTTTATTGGGTGTGCCTAGAGTGGAATTAACCTTCTTCATGGCAACCCACATGCTGCTGTGTTTCATGTTAGTAACTAAAACAGTCATTAGTGTGACTGGTGGCAACTACCACACCAGTGATCTGGCTATTTGCTGAGCAATGCTTGCACAACATCAAGGCTTTCTCTCCCTCTATCCCCAGAACACACACAGGCTGAGAGTGGGCAAGAGCTTGAAAGGGGACATAATTGACACAGCTGACCCAGACTGATACTCCATACCACATGGTGTCACGCTCAGGAGTAAAAACTCAGGGAAAGGAGGAGGAAGGGGGAATGTTCGTGGTTATGGTGTTTGTCTACTCTAGCCTTGTTTTCCAGGAGGTGGCTGAACGTCTGCCTGCCAATGGGAAATAGTGAAATTGCTTTGCTAGCATGCACAGCTTTTCCTATCTGTATTAAACTGTCATTATCCATGAGTCTTCTTGTCTTCCTTCTATTTTTGCCTCACCCCATGGAAAAGGGGAGTGAGCAAGAGGCCAGATGGATGTTTGGCTGTTGGCCAGGGTCAACCCAACATGACTGTAATTATTTTTTAATGTGTTAAATTACAACCTTAAACATATTTTGAAAGGATTGTATTTCTTCACAACTTCCTTCAGAAAGTCCATTCACAGGTTTTGTGCTTTAATGTGTCATAGTATGGATAATATTTAGTTCAATGCCCAAGAGTAACTGAAGAAATAAAAGCATTAATACTAATTCAGCTAAACTTCAGTTGTCTGTGCTGTAGTCTGTTGTCCTCTGAATTCTTGCACTGTTCAAGCATTTCCATTTAACGTGAGAATGCATTTGACCGTGCGTGCTGCAGAGAAATAAGTTAAGCATATATTTTTCTCTTTATGACTGACTGGACTTGTGTATTATTATTTTAATTACCCCTCAGGCAATCTTCTGATGTGTGATCATGTATAGGTCAATGTTCTGCAAGTCCTTCAACATGACAGTTCATAGAATAATTATCCTGTCATCACACCTTGATTCATTGTTACGTCGTTTCTTGGGCTTTTTCTCTTACTCACATTTGCTTAGCAACCAGATCACACTTCTCTTATACTTATTATTCAAGTAATCACCCTCTGCAGCACATAGATGCATCAATTAAAGCTTTACAATGAAGTATATTGTTCTGTGTAGAATCCTCAGGTGTCAGGGATTACAAATTGATTTTAAATGGTGCAGGCCTTCAAATGGCTAATCTGTGTTTATATTAAACAAGTATACTAACAATTCTAAACAAAAGAAGTGATAGGTCACAATCAATAGGAAATGGATGATAAAATTAGATTCTGTTCTTAAAGTCTGTAGTCTTTTTTAGAGTTTTTCCGATTTACATGCAGCTCTGAAATGTCTGAGTGCCGAACGTCTCTTTTAGATATGTTTTTTCAGACACAAATCCATTTTGTACCTGCTTTTTTACTCTTACCTGTATTCTTTGTAAACATTTTCTGGCTAATTTTCAGATTTGGGTAAATTTCACAGGAAATTATTATTAGAATGAATCTCGAGGACCCAGAAGCTGTCAAGATGGTTCAGTGATTTAATGTTGGCATCCTGCAGCTTTGACTGTAATCAGCAGATGCTCTGGCATTACCATAAATGTTTTCTTAACCATCTCTGTCAAGAAAAAACAGAAGATTTTTCCTGTTTGGAGTCTATTGTTTCTGATTAAATTTGGTTTGGCTTCTTTTGCATAATTAATATACCTTGATAGTCTCTAACCATTTGTTTTTAATATCACATTTTGAGCTAAACACATTTGCAAGGCTGCTTCATAAGTCAGAACAGACAAAGGAAGACCAAGTGTAAGAATCCTTTGTTTTGCTGGCTTGGGAGGTCTTACTGCTTTCTTCCTTGATTCCTCAATGAGTCTAAAGACTTTGGGTTTTCAGTCTCTCTTAGAATAATTTTATATTCTATATAATTTTTTCTCTCTAAGTTCCTCTGTGAGAAAGAGATTTCTTCTGTAAGCACAAAGATGTGTCGCGTCTTAGATTTCATAAAATTTAAAAAATCCTCTCTTACATAGCAAGATTAACTTCTGTTAGCTGATTATCACTGAACAGTAATTGTGTTCAATTGATTAGGAAAAAGAGGAAACTGGAAATGCTACAGTTGGCTTCTGATGTTTAAGTGGCTGTTTAAGAGTCTAATTATTAGAATATAGGGCAGTAAATATGTTCATCACATGAAAAATGCATACCATTAATGATAAATACAGCATTTTGAATTCATAATGACTGGATTAATTACCCATGACAATGTGTCTCAAATTTATCTCAAATGATAATTCAGTGATATTTTGAAAGAGTCAGTAAAACCCATCTTTAAAAAATAATTTTTCTTTTAGACTCTTTTGAAATCCTGGTCCTTTTTCAAAGCAATTTGTCACACTTGCAAAGTACAGTTGTTGGTGTCAAATACACGTATGGCTGGATCATGTGCGGAGTGAAACATTTTTTTTATATCTCCTCTCTCTCCACACATGAGCAAGGCCCAATTACAGTCCATCCCAAAGAGAGGAAATAATTAAGTGAAAGCACATAGCATTAATTAGAGCTTCACATAAAGAGAGAGAGAGAGAAGAATTGTCAAAGGAATATAAATGCAATCTTGCAGAGCAAGGGGAAGATGAATCACTTTTCCTCTTACTTTATTTCTCAATATTTAGTTTTCTGTGAGGATCTTCTTGAAAATATACTATTTCTTGCTACAGTTTCAGTCTCCCTGATAGTCTGCATTTGACTGTTTTCTGCAGAGCTTTGTCAGAGGAAAGAAAGGACCGCAGTAATAATGCTTGAACAGTTACAGTTACATGAACTAAGATGATTTAGCTTTATCCCATCTGCCGTGTATTCATGAAGGCAATCCTGGATGTTAGTTTACACAGGTTAAACTTCACAATCGGGTCTGGTTCTGTTCTGTTGAGAAGCACCCATGCTATTAAGAAACACAGATATCTTTACGCTCACATCAATGTTGTGTAAATCTTTTCTTGTTCTACTTAGGATTTGGAGTTCCCATAAGTACTTCTCCAGGTTAGTAAATCACTACACTCTCACTTGTCATAGCAACAATAGCATGTAGGGCTGACTCTCTGTTGCCTTACTTCCCTCCAGAGACTTGTTTTTAAAATGTTTTCAAATCAGAGGAGCCTGAGAGCATTACAAAATTCTTGCAGTCTTTTGGATAATCATGAACGTCAGCCCACTGTGACCTGTGTGAGCAAGAATTGCCCCAGGACATTGGTCCAGTACCCATGAAAGGAATATGAGAAAATTATATTTCTACTCAACTATTAAAACTAGCACCCACCTAATCTACGTCCAGCTCTAGCCTTTCATCTTTATGCTGCTCCCAAAACCACTTGCAGAACTCTGTAGATCCACCTTTTCCATAGAAGCAGATTGATTCCTCGGGAGAGAAGGGCAAGAGGTGATGAGGGAAAGACAGTTTTTCCCATCAGTTTGATCTGACAGTACAAAATATTTGTGCTCTACCTTCAGGCAATACAACCTACCAATACTCTGCTTGCTGAAATAAACCTGGAAACAGAAGTTTGGGCTACAAATAGGAGATACAAATTATATGGTTTTGTAGCAGTTGTTAGAATAGCTTGTAAACACTTAATATCACAAATACTGGATAATGATTTAGTGGTAAACTCTTAAGGCAATTACTAGACATAGTTATATAGTGTGGGGGGTTTTTTTAATGTTTATGCTAAATATTAAGTACTCAATAGAAGCAACAATGTTATCTAGCACTGCAGTGAGTGGAATGACATAAATATCAGGTCCGTCTTTAAGACTTGCTGTGTTGTTTGAATTTGTTGAGGTTTTTATTTCCCAGAGGTAGGAGGCTTCCTACTGTGGTTTGGGTTTTTTTCTGCAACAAATGGTAAAAGACACAAATTGTGTCTTCCTTCCATTTTGGTTATTTTCATCAGCATATTACTTATTGCAAATTGCAGCTGCCAGTGGTTTTACTTTAATGGCACCGGTCTTTATGCATATTCCTGAAATTCTTTATCAAGATATATCTTGGAAGCAGTATTGATCTATGGGTAGAGGCTATGCAGACAGGCTTGGAGACTAAATGTGTCTACTGCTCACAGGCATCAGTGGCAGTTTAGTACTCGGGAGCTACATAAATTGTCATCAGCTGAACGGAGGATGGCTTTAGGCTATGGACCTATATGTATCTTGTCACAGATCACTAGCATGCAGTCATCATTTTTGACTCTGTTAACTCTAAAGAGGATTGGAAATGGCAAGCTACAATATACCTGTGAACAAAGTAAAAAAAAATGGGTAATAAACTGCATTTCAGCAGTTTAAAATAGTCTAAATATGTTAATTTTCAGTTTTATCATTGTAATTTCCTGACTTATAAAAGATAAAATGTTGTTGTTTATCCTATTTCTACCTTGGGAGAAATGCTATAAACACCCAAGCTGCATAATATTTCTGGTCACTGCCTGAAGACCCACTGCCGCTCGGTATGCATGGAGATCAGTATTTTTTTACCTCCTTGGTCCCAACATAAATAAGATTTGTTTATTATTTATTAATAGTAAAGTTATGCCAATTTATTTATCCAGTTTGAAAATAAGACACACATTTTTTTAAGGAGGATTCAAACCATGTGCTCTAAAAATCAATAGTCACCACAAAGTAGGTTTCTATTTTGGAAGGTTCCATTTGCAGTTTCCTAGAAAATTCCAAACGTGCCTTCATATGGGGAAAAGATGAATGAGAAGACACAGCAGATCCACTGTAATTCTGAGTGAAATAGGGAGGATGCCAAGCTCTCAAATCTGAATTAGCCATCAGACACCTTCAGAGATTTCTGCTCTCACATAAAAAAACATGGGAGATTTCTCTCAGTAGTCTGATCCACACTTGTGTTCTCTTTTCATCTTGATGGGCACTCAAGACTTTCATTAAAATCCCAGTAACTTCAAGTTTAATTTCTTGTAACAAAAATCATTGCCAAATTGGAGGTGAGAATATATTAGTTTAAACAGAGAAATTGGTCCCAACTCAATGCAAATGTAAAGTACATTTGGAAAAGATAGGAAAAAGATTGAATGGAGTGAGTGATCAACAGGAGCTTAAAGGAGTCTTTGAGAAGATGTAGGTAGGTGAAGGATTAAAAGAATTTTTAAAGGCTTTGCTTTAGGGCCAAGTAAAAGGCAGCTGGTCCGGCATAGTTCCTCTCATCACAAATTAGTTTGCTCACAGTTTGTAATTGATTTTCTTTGAAATTTACTTTCTATATATTCTCTATGCTAGCCTCACTTTGTGCTGATGTACTCTATTCTTGCTTTTGAAATGAACAGGAAAAAAATATATTCACTATATATGAAAACTTTATCTCATCTAGATTGAACTTACTAATTAGTGTTTATTCCTTGTGTTTCACACCTTTTTAACACAACACTCAAGTACAGCAGCAACTATTAAATGAAATGTGCATAGAAATTATTTATTTTTAATGTTCCAATACTCAGTAGCACTTTACTATGCCTTATTGTCTGCTTTTGATTAGTCAAGTTATGAACATTTAGCTTGAAATACAAAGGTGTAAGAAATTGCTTTACCAAGCAAAGATTAGCAAAATACAGCTACCACTCCTTTAGGTGTTAGGGCTGGGGCTGCATAGTGTAACTGAAATAAGTCATAACAATACACAGCACTCCTTTAACATTTTAGGGATATTCTTCAATCCTACCTTTGTCAGTCACAGAAATCATTGAAAAAATATTAAACCAATAAAAAATGGTAATAAAAAGTATTTAAAATATCTTCCATTATACTATCCATCAAGGAGCTATCCCATTTTTTTTATGAGTGATGTTATATCATAGACGTGGACCTTCTAGACAAAGCAGTCTTTCATGTTATGTCTAAATTCTGCTTCTGGGTGGCAAGGCAGGCTTTTACGAAAGTTAATTACATCGTTGTGTTCTAACACCAATGCCAAGGTGTGGGAATGGATTTCAGAAGGCCACCTTTGGGCTGTATAAATGACATTAAGCAAGGATGGGTGCCTGGAAAATGCACAGGACTCACAACTGTCCAGTATCTTAAACTCTAATGGGGGGTCACTGCAGGAAATGAGACCCTCATTTCATACTTGAGAGGAAAACAATAATTCATTATTTTCTTGCTGGTGTTTCTGATAGTAAAAAGCCAAGAGTTTGAAATCTGGAAGTTTAAAAGGACAATTTTCAGAATTGATGGGGTTTTTTAACTGAAAAATTTAAAATAGAGAATGCTAAAAGACAGATGGAGTTGTCTTAACCTTAAGCTGTTGTGGTGGGTTGGTCTCGAGTGGCAGCCAATCTCCTACCCAGCCACTCATTCAGCCCCACTTTGGTGGGGTAGGATGGGGAAGGGAACAAGAAGAACAGGAGCAGGAAAACTCATTTTTTTAAAGATAGAGAGGGAAATCACTAACCAGTTATTGTCAATGGCAAAACAGTCTTGACTTGGGGAAAATTAATTTATTGTTAATTTTAATATATTTATGTGTGTGTGAAAGATAAAAAAAAAAAAAACCAACCAACCTGATTTGGGTATTGGGAAACAAAAACAAAAGAAGAATCTGGAAAACACACTCCTGCTTTCTCAGGCTCAGCTTCTCTCCAGGCCCCTCTCCTTCCCCCTCATCACTGCAGGTTACACTCGGTCCCATCAGTGAGGCAACTAATGGCACAAAATGATGACTGGCTCAGCTGTGCCCTGTGGTGGGTCCTTTGGAGTCATCTGGAACCCACTATGTCCAGTGTGAAGCCACCCCTAGCTCCTCCTCACAGAGGCCATTGCTGCAGCCCTCCTGCTACCAAAACTTTGCTACCTACACCCAGTACAGCTATCTACTTTACAGCTGAAGCTAGATGCAGCTGAAGTGGGGATTCAGAACCTCCACCTTGTCCAGAATTTGAAAACAGAAGTCCTCATAATGTCTGCCAGCAGTGGTCATATTCAACCTTTCAAAATATGAGGCTAAGTAAAAGTCAATCATCTAAACCATAAGCCAGTATTTCCCACTTGATATCAGAAAAACTAGTTCACACTTAGAGACCATTTTGCTGTTTTTCTCATATCTTTGTCAAAGCACCAGGGATGCTTTATGCTTTGGTATTGGAAAGGTAACCCTTTAGGAACATCTTCAGACTAACTTCTCTAGGGCTTCTGTTTATTTAAGTGGAGCATATGAGCATGTACATGATCGTTGCAAGGCCCGTGGTATGTAAACATTGCCTATGGACACTTGGTAATATTGCATTAGGACATGCATGATGATGCAGTCAGTGTAAATTGTGGAAGATGGACTGGACTTCCAGACAGAGGCTGAACTGCTGCAAACATTCCAACTTGTGAGAATGCTGTACAGCTGCATCCAGAATCAGCACATCACACAGCTGTCAAAAACACGTGCTCTTTTTCCCTGCTGCTTTGCTGGGAAAACAGGTGAGCACATCACCAGAATGGTGCTGTAGCTTTTCCCTGACTTTTGCTTCCATGCTTCAGGGACAGGGAACCAGATACAAATCTATGGCACCACACTGAGGGGCCAGTGACAAGGATTGTGGCTAGGGCTGTTACTGTTTCTAAGCCAAAGACATTTGACATGTGAGCATGCCCTCAGAGTTTCTTCTGGCACAGGCAAGTCATGACTTATAATGTAAAAATAATTTGCATTGGTGGTAAGGTTGGTATATGTGGGCTTCAGAAAATCTCAGCATAGACATAGCTTCAGGAATATAATGCAGCACATGAAGCACAAGCCAGAGAGATCAGAAATATTCCACTGGGGTTTTGAGCATTTTTTTTCCTGCTAACTTGGTAAAAGATGTAATGAGGTTGTAACTGTGATTGTTCTTTCGTATGTTATGATTTTGTCATACCCCATATTGAGATGTATGACTGTAATACAAGCATATAATGCCACGTGATGCAGTGATCCTTCTTGTATTTGCAACTTTATTTTTCAATCGGTGTACAAGTACTAACATAAAAACTAAATATGTCCTTAGTATCAAGACTTTTATTGAAAAACTATGCAATGAAATAAAGCATTTCAAAGTCCTTTTTATTTTTAAAATTCTGTATCTCTGCTTTAGTGAGTCTCTTGTAATCATTTTTGTTCTCTATTAGAAGTAATATATAACAGTATTATGCAGGGCTTAAAAATCTCCAACTGATCATATTTTGCTTCCCCAAGTTCACAGCATGTGGGTCTCATACCACTGATTTTTTTTTTTTTTTTGTTCACATGCTAGCGCACAATTTCCTTTTTCTGAATATAAAGTATATAGCCTTTAATAGATTATAAGCATATCATTATAAGTTATTCTATGCTAGGACACCATTATAAACTACAGAAAGCTATTAAGCTCAATTTTCTGTCAACTGAATTTCCTGAGCATTCCTGTTAATCAATGTAATTTTAAAAGACTTGTATCTAGATGATAGTAGCTATTTGGCTCTAGGTTATGTGAATATGATTTTGAAATGGTTTTGATTAACAACAATGTTCAGGAAATTTGTAACTATGAAAACTGAGTTTTAAAAGGTCTGAAGGACCCACCAGAGTTAGATATTGAACAAGGGAAAGAAAATGAAATCCGGACACTGAGGCTTCAGTCCTGTACAATGCGATCTCTGCCTAACCCCTGCCTAGAAGCATTCAGTATCAGTAAAGTCAAAACTATTATGGGTAAATGCCTTCTTACCCCAGCACTTACGAAACTTAAACATGAATTCAAAATTTTTGCCTTTTTTTCATCTGCAGTGTTTTGATACAGGTGAATTACAGTTTTTGATTACTAAAAGTGACCAAACATTAGAATTTGTCTCAACTACTTCCAATATATACATCAAATTAATAACTTCTGTCTTTATCCAGTGATTTTTAATGTATGATTTCTTTTTGTCTTGCTACTGCTGGAAGGTACAACTTGCTACAGTAGGTGGACAAATAGTGCATCTCCAGAAATGTAAGCTTTTTTCTTAACAAGACTTCATGTAGAAGTGACTTTCCATGAGTAGTTTTCTTTTAACTTTATTATATTCAGTTCTTTAAAAGTGTATTTGAACCAAGGTGTGTGTGGATATATATTTATTTGAACCAAGGTGTGTGTGGATATATATTAATTTCTTTCTGCAATTTGTTTCAAATATAGTTTACTGCCAAAAGCACAACCCAAATTCCTGTATGTCCACAATATAATGGTTAGAAGTAGTTTAGGAAAAGGCTGTTAATACCTGTATGGTTTGTGGATTTTCTGTGGGTACCCTTGTTCTAGAAATAAATTGTGACCAATATCACTAAGCCCTCTTCTTGCTGTTGCAGGCAGACATATCAAATATCATCTTCAGAAGCAGATCAAATTCCTGCTTATAACTGGTTACAGTTTTTTGCTCTAAGTTCTGTTTATGTGCATTCCAAAACTTCATTGCTGTGATGGTTCAAAATATTTTAAATTCTAATAGAAATATATTATTTGCTCTCTATTCTTGTGTTTACTTTGTCAGTTAATTTTGACTTAGGTCATTTCTTGAAAGTTAATAACTTGCATGTTTTATTGCCTGTATCACACTGAACTCAGGAAATCAGTTCTTCTACTGTTGTGACCAAAGTTACACACTAACCTGCAGCAGCTTGCAGCGTTGTAGTTTTCAAATGATATGCAAGGTGCATGACATTTTAAGCCACTACCTCAACAGTTATATGTTGAAAATGCACTCCTTTGATTTTACCACCATAGAATGGAATTTGAGGGAGGTGTGGTAAAAATCCAAAGTCATGGCAGTGGTGTCATGATGGGGTACCAAATCACCACTGCATGCACATTTTGATTCAGTGTGTGAAGCAATACAGGGTGTTTGAGAATGTGGGGTTAACAGCAATTAATTCCTGCTTGATTAAAATTAAAAATTGTCAGGTAGACATTAATATTTCTGAGGAATTAGTGAGACTTTTTAGCTTGCTTAACACTTAACTAATTTTAAACTTTGACTTAAATGGAAGTAATCTTTCACTCTGATAAGAATGCACCCAGCAGTTAATTCGCTAGGTCCATATTTACCAAAGTGAAATCTAGGACTCTAAGTACATATGTATGCTTTCTGAACCAGGCTTAGCAAAGTTTGGTATTTCTGAATGAGTTTCACAAAAGCCAGTTTACCAAGCAGGGCACTGCCTACCTGCACATCCAGTGGTACTGGGCATGCACTTAGGCATAGCAGTGCTGTATAGAAAAGTATGACTGAAAGAACATACACAGTAAAGATGCCACCTGATTTAGGAAGCAGCTGAAATAACAACTTTGAGATGCTAAAGCTGCATTTAGATAAAATATGTGTGTCCAAATCTTTATATTTTGTAGCATGACTGAGACCAAAATGTTCTCATTATTGAAGAAGTGCTGCAAATCAGTAGTGTAAAGTGGCATCTATTTAGGACATAACGCTTTGTGATTTTTCCAGTGAATTGTGGCATCTTCACTGCACAAGGAGTTACAATAGATGAATCAAGGACTACGTACATAAACTGGCCAGTGATTAAGACACTTTCCTAGTCCCATTTACTGTTGTAGGACCCCTCAGACTGAAGGGAAATACTGTCTCTTCAGTTTGAATGCTCCACTCATTAGCCTATGCCTAGAAAGTCACAAATGTCAACACAACTGCTGTTTGTTTTAAGGCAGGGAAAAGACACAGCTGTATCCAGCTTTACTCAGTTGCTATCCCCATGCAACAATCCCATATTGGAAGCAGCAAATTATGGGACACACCTTTCTGCAAGGCTCAATCAGTTACCGAGTTTCAAAGCAGGACAACAGTTTATCTTAGATAGATCCCAACATCTACTACTTCTTAATAGCTACCTTGCATCAGCTGCCTGCTTAGACTAGTTGCTGATCCAAATCTCATTTTAAGGCACCTTATTCTGCCCCTCGCACACAATGAGAAACTGGGGAAAATATTGCTGGATTTTACTTTGAGGCCTCAGTTCATAAGTGTTTGCCACCTCTGTTATCAGGTCTAGTTCATCACACCCAATCGATCCTCATGCCTGGGTATTTTGGGGTGAAGACTCTGCTGAACTGCAGAGTGGTTAAAATTTTGTTGTTGATACACTTGAGAAGCTTACTTCCAGAGCCCAATTTACTTTTGCCTTTTTTAAAGGCCAACACCTATAATTAATCTCTGCTTATATGGCAATATTTTTTCTTTTACTTAAAAAGAAAGTGTTGATTTTCAAAACACTGAATATTTTTCCCATTGCTCCTAGATTGAATGTAAACAAAAAGGGCTATGGTACAGCTAGTATTTTGTATATTGATACAGCTAGCATGCTCTTATCAGCCTGCAAATACAAGTTCAGAATCAATAAATATAAACATTTAAGTAGAATGGCATATTTAAGAGTCTACGTACCAGGGATTTTTTTAATTATATATGATGGTTTTATTATATGTAATTATAAAGAAGAGTTTATACCCAATCTTTGGCCTCCTGTGATTCAAGAAAACAGAAATGTATGCTGATGCATCTTCAGGGTCAAATTATTTTCCACAGTATAATATAGAAATTACATTTTTCAGATAAGTGAAAAATTTGAATATTATAATATTTTAATTAGGAATTGTTTATCTGATTTCAAAGATGATAGGAAGAAGGTATTATTTTTCGCACTTGCCAAAAGGTGATTGTACTTATAAAATTTGCTGAGATTGTCCAAGAAAGTGTGTAAAATCCTCATCCATCACCAAGAGCCCCTGGTCAGGGAATGACAGTGCAGTAAATATCTTCAGCAGCTGCCTTTTAATGTACAAGCTGTTTTCGGTAGGAATTTTCAGCACTCACATAAAACACACTGTCATGAGTGACTGCCTGTGCTCCGGAGTCATTACTACTGGGATGATGGAACATCTTTCAGCGAATAACCAAAAAACTTTAAATGTCATGTCAAGTTTGTTGAAGCCATTTTCAAGCCTTGCTCAAGGTTACATGAATATTGAGTGCACCTGTTTCTAAAAAGTTAGAGAGGGACCACTCCTATTCTAGTTTTGAGAACAATCATTTGATTTGAGGGGAGAACAATAAAAGAAATCCATCTATTAGTAAATGTCAATCCAACAAAGCTCCTGGATATTAACTGACTGCAACTTCATCTGACAGTCAAAGCCAGTAATGTTTAGCAAAAAATAGCAAGTTATGCAAATTCTTAAAATTACTTAGCTGCCTAAATGATCACAAAGGAAAGAAAAATTATTGCAATGGATAATTAAATTGACATAGGGGTTTTTTTTAATATATTTTACAATCTGAACAATTAAAAAAATACGTAAGAAATGTATTAACTGGATAAAACTTTGGAAGACACCGAGAGGTGCTGACTACTCTGTTTTTTTCTCTGACTCCAGTAAGAAAGAAGGATCTTGTCAGGCTCTATCCATGTTTTTGTAGGTAATATGGATGCTAATCTGATGAAGTCATATAAAGTCTGTAACTATTCCAAGGGGCCAAGCCCACTGCTTTTGAAGTGATAATATTTTCTGTCTTGCCTCCGTGGCTATCATTACTCCTTCTAATACCTCATCTGCATGTAAAATTTCATCTGATGGAGAGGTCTTTTTATATTACAAAATATTGAAACTATTTTAATAGTGAAACAAGGTTTGTTTGGTTTATCTTTTGCAGAGAACCAGAAAGGACAACTAGAGAAGTCATGTTCACACCACAATATCAGTTTAAACTTGACAAGAAGCCCAGTCACCAAAGCGGTTACTTATGATGTTGAAACAAATTCTACGGCATGGAACAAGGCTGTTGGGAGGAAGGATGCCTGTCATGGAGAAGGCAACAAAGAAAGGAAAATAGATCATGTTGGGTCTCCTTCTAAGGGAGAAGCTATTCCAGAAGTAGAAGCTCTTCTGGCAAGACTGCGAGCACTATAGAATAATCATACAAAGGATTAAATCAAAGCTTAAAACAAGCTATAATAGCCTACATCTTTAAAGATACACTAATTTTCTATTACTGACATTACATACTTCTGAATTCCTAGCCTCTCTGTGGATGAATGATCTACTAATAAGCTGTTTCTTTGCAAGACCGTACAAAATGACACTGTAGTTTTGCATAACTGCAAGATGATTTTTATTATATGTTTTCACCTACTGAGCATATGAAAAATATCAGAAGAAAACAGATACTAAACGATTCCAAGGCACAATCCTTTTAGAGGACAAACTGCTGACCACATGTTTTGAGAGCTTCTCAAAACACAAATATCTTTTAAACACTGTTAAATCATCATGGCTGGGAATAAGGCTTGTTAAATAACAGAAAAGATATTATATTTTCTACTTCAATTTCTATACTTAAGAGGTTTTATAGCACCTAAAAAGTGTCATTGTAGCATCCTTTGCAATTATAGTAATAGGAAATATATATATAGATCAGCCATATTCCAGTTTGAGTTCATCGAAGAGCACCAAAGCTTACTGAATTACATATGTATTTACAAAATGGAAATCCATGGACAGTAAACAAAGAATCTATGCAAATAATGTACTTAAAGTGTGATTAATATATCACTGCTGTTAAGCTCGCTATGATTATTTTATCAAAATAATATATACCATTTCTGTGATTGCAAGGTTTTGAAGTTGTGTCTGTGTTGGGGGAAAATGTCTTCACAGTTATTTACCACTGTAATATTTTATCTTTCCACATGTGAGTTAATATGTTTCTATAAAAGGAACATGTAATAGAAAAGGCTTTTACAATTGTTTTTTCACAGACTCATTTTCCAGTAGCCCATAAAGTCTTATTTGCTGACACAATAGGAATCTTGCACATAATTGTATCTCTTTTATCGCACAGTCATTGTGCATTGTTACATGTTCACTATCGTATTTATTAATTGCACATCATAAAGAATTGCTACCTATGTTACCAAGTAGGAAGCTACTGTTAGTATCTTTGCTCCATTATTTAAAGCTTCCTTATTGTAAGACTGTATTAGGTATCTAATGTCTTTCTCCTAATTTACTCTTTATTTTTCTTTACAAAATGCTGAAAAATATGTCTTTCAATAGGAGTCAGTTACACGAAACCAGTGTTTCAATGCTCCAGTGCTTTTTATATCTTTGTTTAAGTTGCCTTCATACTTCCTGCAGTAAACATTAATAAAGTTAATTAGAACTCGGAAACTGAGCCTGGTTATATATACTGCATGGAGGGTTTTTCAGCCATCGTGGGAATCAATGTCATGTTTCTGGGGCTGTTGTAACTGTCATTATACACTCTAATTACATTTCCCACCTTGGCTGAAAAAATTAAAAGGCATAAACAGAAGTCAGGGAAAGACACAGAGAAAGCTTATCAGACAATAATTTCTTCAGCTCTCCTTGCAAACAGGCAAAGCTTTGACAGAACCAGAGGGAATGGCCTCAAGCTGAAACAAGGTAGGTTTAGACTAGACACTAGGAAAAAATTCTTCACAGAAAGAGTGGTGAGTTACTGGAATAGGCTGCCCAGGGAGGTGGTTGAGTCATCATCCCTGGATGTGTTTAAACATCTAGTCGTGGTGGGGGATATGGTCTAGGGGTGAACTTGTAGAGTAAGGTTAATGGTTGGACACGATGATCCCAAGGGTCTTTTCCAACCTAAATGATTCTGTGATAAAGTCGTCATACAAGGCCACACCTTTGGTAACTTGTAATTGTGTAGAGTAACCACAGAATTGGGGTTTAATGCATCTTTAGTGAATAACTAGAAATACAATTACTACTACATCTTCCACAAAGGTCTTTTGCACCTCCACTGTTAAGACTTACTACTTCTGTTTACAGGGTGCAGTAAAAATTACTACCTTCAAAGTACAATATGCTTGATTAAATAAAATAGTATTTCAAAAACAGAGAAGATGCATGTTGAAGGAAAAAACCTCCAACATTCACTGGATATGTTAAGGTACTGAGGATGTGCTAAAGTAAAAGGGCTGGGAGTAGAGAACTGTCTCAGATTTTAGCAGGATGACCTACCAAGTGAAGGTGGAAATATAAATTCATTTTCCAGAACACAGTAAAATTCTTCATTTTAATTAGTGTGTAATAGTCCACAACAGAAAACAGACAGTTGAGAACATTACTATGTGGTTTATCCAGAAACAAAGTTACAAAATTATCTATCTACTGAAATTTTCCATGAACAAAATGGTAATAAAGTCCTACCATCTTCTGATTTTAAAATAAACATTTACATTTAAAATGATAGATTTTAAGCTACCTTTTCTTCCAGTCTTAAAAACTTACAGAAATATATTCCAGGGCTTTTAGTCCTTCTAAGATGTTGTCTTTCTGAATTAATCCTTTCAAGCAACCATAAGTTAACTCCAGTTTCTTTTGTATAACGGGAGAATAAAGAAAGCTATACAACTTCACAGAGCCACAGAATGGTAGGGGTTGGAAGGGACCCCTGAAGATCATCTAGTCCACCTCCCCTGCTAAAGCAAGTCTGTCTAGATCATGTTGCAGAGGAACATATCCAGGCAGGTTTCAAAAGTCTCCAGAGAAGGAGACACCACATCTCTGAGCAGCCTGTTCCAGTGCTCTGTCACCCTCACAGTAAAGTTTGTCCCTTATGGTGAGGTGGAACTTGCTGTGTTCCAGTTGGTGCCCATTGCCCCTTCCCCTATCACTGGGCACCACTGAAAGGAGACTGACCCCATCCTCTTGGTGCCCACCCTTTAGATATTTATAAACATTGATAAGATCCCCTAACTTCTTAGAACCCGTGAAAATACAGTATGTAATATTATCCCCTCAGTATTTCTTTGTTGATGTACTCAGAGTTCAAGTACACAGTCCAGTTGAAGTACACGGTAAGTTTTCTTTCTCCATCCCATCATTCTTCCCTTAGAAGCAAACAAATACACAGGATGCTTTAGGCATGAAAAAAAATGCTTTTATTGCCTAATGATTTCAGGTAAAACTAACTGTGAAAGTATTATGTCTGTATTCTTTTTCTAAGCTTTTATGTTTTTATTAAAGTATAAAAATCAGCTTCTAAATTATATAGAGTAAATTGCTTTAATTAAATTTAAAAATTAATTCATTTATACAATTTTAAATTTAGAGTTAATTCAATCTAACAATACTTTGGGGAGACCTTTAATGGTGTGTGCTAGTTATTTTTAGTAAAGCATTTTTTAGTAAGTTTTAAGTCTATTCCTTAAACTGAGGGATTGAGCTATATACCACTTGTGCTAGGTACTGAAGAAGGTTTCATATACTGTGCAAAACCCTCTCTGTCAGTAATTCACACCTGAAAATTAAATCCTTATAGAAAGACCTTCCTGATTTCTTCAAATGTAGCTGTTCAGATAAAAGCATTTGAAGTCATCTTGAGAAGTACATTCCACTGCTCCTTCTGTACCTGAGCAGCAGACAGAAGGCACAAACACCCACAGCTTTTCTTACCAGTAACACTTAAAGCTCTAACACGTCTTTTTAATTCCTCATATTCATTTTGGATGACTTTTCATTTCACTCAGAAAAATAATTTTGATCACGTCAATTGTTACTTTATATGTACTTTATGTGCCAGTTTACTCATGGCAGCGGTCTAAATTCATATGTCGTATTCTGATGTTTTGACTTTATCATGTTAGGAATGTTTGTGATCAGTCTCTTCAAGCTGCACGCAGCCAACCTTGACACCTGCCTTCAACTGTAGTTACTTTTGGTTCCCTGATAATTATGGCAATGTTACTGCTGAGACTGAAAAGACCACATATACAGGAAAAAACAAAAAAAAAAAAAAATCAGATATAGTTGTTATAAACAGCTTTCCTCCAACACATTTTTCCTTGTTTTACCTCCTATGACTGTCCAAAGTCACTTTCCAGAAAGGAATGAGTTAATGCTGAGCAGCTTGAGGTACTGCAGCCCTTTAGGCTTTTATAATAAAAGCTGAAAAAGATGACATTTACTGCTAATACTTTTTCCACATCCATTTCTAATGAACAGGACCAAATTATAATTTTTACACTAATCTTTCCAAGCCTTACAATACTCTAACTATAAAACAAATGGGCAACAAGCAGGGGTCAATAAACCCTAAGCCATGGCATCTAAAACATTATAATAAGCAACCAGGGTCAACTGAAAGAGCTCAGAAAAAAAAAAAAAAAAAAGCAATTACATGACAACATTGTTTCCTTCAGAACAAAATAAAGCATTACTATACCATTTTCTTTCTTTTTAATGTTATGTGTGAGTTTTATACAACTTAACTACAGCAGAAAAATAACTTCAGTTAAAAGTTTAAGAAACTGTCTAGTTTATAGGGGAAAAAAAAAAGTATTAGTCAAATTGCATATTTTAACAGTTTTCAGTCTAATTTTATGAGAACTTTCCTATATGTAAGAAATTCTAAAATTACTGTCTGCTTTTGCTATTCAATTAATCAATTTGTTTTAAATTCATTTGGCATATGAAGCAAGCACATTTTCTTCCTTTCCAAATATACTTCCCACATCACACTATTGTGTGTTTTACCTGAAGTACAGCATTAAGATCAGGGCTATACATCTCACTGTAAACCCATCCCAATAAAGCGTTCTGGTCACTCTGGCACCAGTGATGAATAAACAAGAGCTGGTCCAGGTACAGTTTTTCTCTCCCAGTTACAGAGATAGCCAGTAAGTTTCATACATTAGCTGAGTACATTTTAAACCCCTGTGTAGTTTTATTTCAGTAATGCAGCTTTTTCTATTTGTGACCAATGCAATGGCATACACTGAAGACTTATTAAGGGAAATATTTTCCAGCAGCATATCAAAAATACACTGAGCAGATGACTTGCATGCAACATCAGTCCTATATACTGTAGGAAGCATAACACTTGAATATAATCCAAACAGGAGCAGATAAGGTATTTCACTCCACTGAAAGAAAATGGTTCCTTTCATCTAAATGAGCTTATTCCACTGCTGATACCAGAATTGTATGCACTTTGAGAGGGTAATACACCCCTATTTTTACATGTGTTATATTAGCCAGAAAAATAAACTATGGAAAGACAGAATTGCAGAGACTGGGAAGCAGAATTGATTAATGGGCTGCCTGATTTCACTTCTGGGACCTGAAATTGTATTGAGTACAGAATGAAGCAATTGGGGGAGAAAAACTAGTCTCATCTGACATCTTTAAAGGTCATGAAGGAAATGATGGTGGGTGATGCAGAGTTGGTGTGGCCACAGGTGTCTTGTCTATTTGAAGACATATATCAGAATATTCTCAGAATAGCAATGCTGTTGGGCTGTTAGTTCTCAAAGCCCTCAAATGAATAAAAGGAAGGAAAAGTCTGACAGAGATAAATATGAGCCCACATAAAACCCAAGAATATTTTCATCTTAAATCCTAAGTGTCAGTCCTTTTCCTGTTCACTTGGATAGCTAAAGGAATAGCATGAGGAGGGAGATAAGTCCTCATAATGATCATACCTCTCTGTTGCCATGCTGGCCAGTGCTTCCTTTGGTAAATACAGTGGCTGGCACAAAGAAGGTAGTGCAAATGCAAGTCTGCCCTCCTAGTGTTTCAGACTGGAGAAAGCCACAAAGGCCATGACCAGCAAATACGGACTCACTTAATGCATGGGATCACAATAAAAAAAAGCCACAGTTCTACAGCCACACATTAAGTGTAATAAAAAAAGCTGTCTTCTAAAATGTTCAGGTGTCAAAATGGCAGCAGAATGTGCACCTGATGTCCCTAAAGACACCTATTACATCAGCTCTCCAAGTCTGATGGCTCCACGCAAGTTACACATTCAGAAGGCACTTTAATTCTCAACTACTTAGGCTTCTTTGTTATATATAGTTCAACCTCTAATTGAAATTTTCAGTCCAAAGTCAGCCATATAATCTTTACAGTCTATAACTCTTATTTTTAAAAAAAAGGCTATTGTAAAAGCTCTGCTTAATTTGTTGCATTTTAATGTAAAGGTTATTGAATGTAGTTGAAAACATGCAGTGCAACAAGACTGTTTCCATTAACTAAGACAGAAATAGCAATTATGCAGTCTGTTGATCGAATTTTTTACTAATGAAAGGTACTTTCTGCTAATGGATAGGAAAACAAAGCAGTCCAGTCAAACAAGTCACCTTGATAGTGTAATACAAGACCCATCAATTTTGCACACCACTTCGTCAGTAATGAATCTTGGAGCACAACCCATCAGCATTGTTCCTGAAAAGACAGCCACTGAGGTACGGGAACCACACAACGTGGTTTGGAATGAAAAATGGGATGAGAGTTTTCCACCCCTTTAAAAGTGCAATTGATTATGACAAATTTATCTCCAAGGTGCCTGGGCACTCCATTACAAATGCTTAGACAGAAAAAAATATGATCCCACCACATAGTTGGTGTTGCCATGCCATTTCATGCTGCAGCATCATGGTAAGATAACTAGAGTCCTGTTTCTCTCTCTATCCTTGAATCCACTGACATTATGGAGAATCAGGGGGAATAGTAACCATAGTAGTAAGAGAATTTTTTTTGTTTGTTTGGTTGGTTTTTTGTTGGTTTTTTTTGGGGGAGATTTAACAGGTTCAACCTGCAAACCTACACTACAGATTAGCTCCTAAAGCCTCAGGATGACAGGGGAGAAGAGCCAAATTCCTCCCTATCTCCTCTGCAGGGAACATGGGGCACTGTGGTCCACAAGGAACAGAATGAGCTGTCATTAACTTCAGCTTCAGAATACAATTTTCTGTTCCCTGATTACCAAATCCCCAAAGAGGGATGAGAAGTTTTTATTTTTCTCAGAAAAACTACACTACAGTAAATCTTTCCACAAACTAATAAATGGTTCAATAGAAACTAGGTAGAGCATCAAAATCAGCAAGCAAGAACAAATTAAGCCCTTCCTGAGAACGGCCATGCAGGAATATTTCTTTCCTTTCCCTCTTCAATATCTTTAGTACTAAATACACAAATCTATATTAAAAAAAAAAAAAAAAAAAAAGTCAGAATCACTTTTAATTAGATAAAACCGAGAAGATTCAGTGTTCATCCTGCACCTTTTACTGGGATGCTTTGATTAGCATAGTTTCAGCACCTTGTCTTAAAGAATTAATCTGTCCTGTTTTCCAGCTCAGAACAGAAGTCCAATATATGAACACAGATGGCCAAAATGAGGACCTAATCCTATGAGGTCTCCTGCATGTCCTTGCAAGCACTCACCATCCTCAGGCTGCACAAAAAGCATTCTGAGCAAAGGGTTACTATAGCCTTTCAGGATCATGTCCTAATGAATAAAATATACAAGGGTGACTTGCGTAAAATCCCCTCCAATGTGCTGACAAAGGTAAAATAAAATATTCCTCTTAGGATTTTTTCCTGGCAGAACAACCTGACCCCTGTGTGACTGGCCTTGAGGAAGGAATGGGTAATGCTCTAACTAACCATTCAACTGAATTCTTGGGTAATATTTTGCCAGATGATTGGCGTATTGCACAAGTCACCAGTGCAAAATAATAATTTTCCATATATGCAGCAAATATATCTCCTACCACTGTAAAGTTTTAGATTAGTGTATAATACCTTTTTAACTGCAAGCATCTTGCATGTGAACTGCACTGTTTATTATTTTTTATTTTGAAGTGCTTTCCATTTTCCATCCACAGATTTGTTTTTCACAAGTCTCCCGCAAGCTGCACATCCAGCGTTATCCCAGAAATTCATCTTTGTCCTTGCTTACTGATGAAATTTTACTATTATGTAGTAATTGCAGTGCCCTGAACTCTTATCCCCCTAAAGATTTAATATACCTTCAAAGTCAATGGTTGTTCTTAAAGTGGTATTATTTTATCCATACAACGTAGCTCACTAAACTTGCATTTTACCCCCTTGTTCTTAGACTTTAAAAGGAGACTATAGCAATCTGAGACTCAGCACCTACTGAGAAGAAATCAAAGGCTCCTGTTGACTTCAGTGACTGCTGGAGACAGCTCCTAAATGGGATGACTCAAAAGTGTGTCTCTAGCCTGGAGGCAGCTCTGCAGCTGGTATTGTGGGGCTTTATTATCTCATTGCTTACAGCTCCAATCTGTGCAGTTTTTAAGTATAATTATTATTTTCTAGCTGCCAGCCCAATAAATATGATGTTGAATAGGCAAGTTGAATTCCTGTCTGAAATTTTAACCAGCAAAAATGATCCTGCAATCAGATTTCATGTAACAATTATGTGCTGCTGTCACACTGGTTTCTCAAAGAAAGAAAAGACAGGATGTCGGACAAGAGTCAAGATGGGTCTTGTGTAGAGTTCTCATTTTTCTTAAATGAGCCACAGCCATTAAGTCCACTCAACAGAAGGCACGTGGTTTACAGAACAGCATTCCAGCTAGTAGATGAACCAACCGAGGAACAAAGCAACAGGCAATCGGTTTTGAAGACCCTGTTCTAGAACACAGGGACTGTGTGTTGCCTGTTGTGTCATCCCACAAACTGTGCATGGGCATGTTGGCATGGGTCAAAATTTTTTCAGGGACAGCTTAACATTTATATAGTAGGTGGGATCATGGGCTTTAGCCCATACCATGACCCCTTGTAGAGTACTATTTTATTCAGAGACTTCATGAAATTGAAGCCCACACTCTAGCATGCTTATAAAAACAAAGCACATTAGCACGCATCTTCTGCCCATCAGACACTCAGATGTATGGTACTGACTAGGAGTAAGAAATCTCTGAGTGAAAATTCCTCTGTATCACTGACATTAGTCATGCTGGACAAAACTAACTCCTGCCTTTAAGATGCATCAAGATCTAGTGCATGGCATAGTACGTAACTTTACCAAGAAACCTGTCAAGTGTTTTTTGCAAGCAAGAGTCACCAGAAGTAGTTTGTATGTATGGTCATCACTAACAAGTGGAAGAAAGTTAATCACAGTAAAGTTAAATTAACATGAAATGCCTGACTTGTCTCTTTCACATTTGTTTGACAGTGGCATATGCTCCAGCTTTACACATGAAAGCTTAATTACAGCATTTCAGGTGGCAAACCAGTTAATTATATAAAAATGAGGCCCAGAAGTCTGTGATATGACACCTCTCTATGCTCCCTGGGAGATGTCATGCACGAAAGAAGATGCTTATTGTTAGCAACATCAGACTCAGGGCTGCAGGAAAGCACTGCCACTGAAATCTAGGGTGTCTGCACATAATCCAGCTATAATGGAGAGAAAAATGCATTTTATACAAATTGCTTTTGCTAACAACAGAAGTGAAAGAAAAGCTGGGGTTTTTTTTTACCTGGAACAATACACAATCTCTTGTACAGGCTTCATATCTTAACCCTAACTTCAGATGTTGCTGATATAAAAGTCCCCAACAGAGATTATCTTTCATCCTGGCTTTTCGTTATCATTCATCCTGGCTTTTCTCCTATACAGAACAGGGCAATTTGAACTCTTTTGACTGCATACATTGGGAAGACAGAAACCAGTCTGCTGCCATGCTTATTCCCTCCTTTAACTAGAAAGAGAGCCTTAGGGGACCAGCTCAGATGTGGGCAGATAAATCTGAACATTTGCAAATGATTAGAGAAACCAGCGTGCTACCTAAATCTAGAATAAAGGGAAGATGGAACCCCAGCTCAGCATTGTGTCATGAACTTCACGTGCTTTGTTCTTTCTTGCCAGGCTTGAAATGGCAGCTGTCTCTCCTACACTCAAAAGGAGAAGGTAAACCAAGCCCTCTTACCAGAAAATTCTCTCCTTTAATGGTATTAGCACTTTTTTTTTTTTTTTTTTCCCCCCAGAACCTACGAAAAATACCTGGACAATTCTTTTCCCCAGAGCCCTTCTGTCTGCCTTGCACTTGACAGTATGCTAGATATACATCCTGAAGGCTGCAGCACTAACTATGATCCAATAGAGCGTACATTTTAATCTGGACCTTAGTGCTATGGTGTTATCTGCTGTCTCATGGATTTTCTGCTCAGTTTCGCCCTTGAAATTAAATGCTCACCTTTGACCCATCCACCAGCATTCACTCGTTAAGCCTATGGCAAAACAATGAGTCACCTAAAACCAATCTATCAACAAAGCAGCAGGCATTGCAGGCTGAAGAAAACAGCAGCATATTCTTTATAGCAATCACATAGCAAGGAGGTGTATTCTTTTGCTCTCCGTTCTGTATGTTTCTGCGACTTAAATCAGCCTTTGTCTGGTACGACAGCTATTCATGGCCTGGATTATATTTGTAATAAGCAACTTCTGAAAATGTCTCAGCTTTGCACCTGCCTGCAGTCACCTATAAAACCTGTTTGCCATTTCATATTCTACAGCTGTGAAAATTCTCTCTGAAAAATAATATATATAAAATGTACATTGCAAGGCTGTATTTTCCCATTAGGCTTTTGATGACAAGAGCAACTCTTTGAACTTCACTTGCAGGTTTATAACATGACTCTAGGTTCTTTGCGAAAATAAAAAGAAGATACAGCTTAAGAGTTACATAGTGAAGGTCTTGCTATCTGTGTTTTTTAGAGACTTTATCTCAGAAAACCCTGTGAACATAACAGGATAAATTACTTAAGCTTGCAAAAACAAGAACGTCTCAGAATGCTGACCTCCCAGTTTCACCTTTATCTCACCTAATTATATCGACATGCAGAACTGCATAATCCCTTGCCACAGTATTCCAAGATGCTTTGTAGATCATAGATGCAGCAGCACACAGAAAGCCTCTGGCTTTGTGGCAGTTTTGTACCGACTCGGGGAAGGCAAAGGGGGATTGTCTAGCGTCACGTTCCAAAAGGATGAAGAGTGCCACTTTTGCACAGAGGGCTTCTGAAAGGCACAGCTGCCTTCAGATAGGAAAATACCTAGTGTAGCATTTTTTTTTATTTTTTTTTTTTAAGTAATGGGAAAAGCAAAATGCACAATTCTTCAAGATTGCTGCAGACACACGGCATCAAGACAAGAAGATTTTATTCCAAAGCAAAGATCTGTGCATTACTGAAGCCAGAGAAACCTTTATGCCAGCAACTCACAAAAACCCCTGAGATTTTCTGGTGGTAACTGGAATACTGTTAAGGGAACATAGCAACTACAACAAACCCTCTCTGATCCCTGAAGGGGAATGCAGAGACTTACCTGTCTCTTGCAGGCTACATACTCCACTGTGGGAAGTTACGTACTATGGAAATAATTCAGTTCTGTAAACATGTCTAGCACCTAGCTGATCTGTCTTCCTGCTGTTTGTCCAGTCATGTAAACATCTCTTGTACACAACATCCTTTTGGCAAAGAACTCAGCCCTTTTACTCTCCCTCTGCATCTCCTTTTGTTTATTTTGAACCTGACTCATACCAATGCCACATGCTGGTCTTAAAGCTTGTTTTGCAGGTATGGAACCAACCTCACTGGAAGTTTAGGAAGAGCCACACACTCCAATGGCTCAGCAATTCATCATCATTTCCAGAAAGATGCAAAAGAACAAGGGTGGTGATTTCTGTCTCTTTCCTAAGGGCAGAAGAGGAACGTATCTGTCAACCAGACATGGCATCCAGTGAAAGCTAGCACCAACTGCTACCCTCTGCTGCTCATCTGTACGGTATTAATAATATTGACAGGAATCACCATGGCAGACCAAAAGTGACTACAAGGAACTAGAGCATGGGCAGAAAACTTGCATGTGCCACTTGTCTCTGGCTTTCTCATGTGTGGTCTGTTGTTTAATGAGTAGCTGGGAAAGGATTCATTTAATTTTATTACTGTATTTCTATTTAATAGAGGACAGAGAAAAGAGGCAAAGCCCACCAGTAGTACTGCATCCCGATCTGGATTCCTCAAGTCAGTGACCTGTTGAAGTGGGACAAGAGGAGGGCCACAAAAATGATCTGAGCACTGGAACACCTCCCCTGTGAAGAAAGTCTGAGAGAGTTGGGGTTGCTCCATGGAAAACTTATTGCAACCTTCCAGTACTTAAAGGGGGCTTATAATAAAGTTAAGGACAGATTTTCAGCAGGGCCTATTGCGATGAGGGGGAACGGTTTAAAACTAAAAGAGGGTAGATTCAGATCAAATATAAAGATATTTTACAGTGAGGGTGATGAAACAGTGGCACGGGTTGCCTCGAGAGGTGGTAGAGGTCTCATTCCTGGAAACATTCAAGGTCAGGCTGGATGGAGCTCTGAGAAACCCAATAAAGATGTCCCTGCTTACTTCACGGGACTTGGACTGGATGACTGTTAGAAGTCCCTTTCAACCCAAAGCATTCTATGATTCTTTCTTTGATTCTATGATTCTCTAAGTAAACTGATCTAAAAATGAGGGGATATCAGAATACTTCCATAGGGTCTATAGAAAAGGATGCTTAAATCAGTCTCCAGAGCAATTCAGTTACTGTATCCTAATGCAAGTAAACAGGAGACACTGGAAAGTTAGATGGATGATCCAGTCCGTAACTGAACTGGCACAACACATTTTTGTGGATAATGCCTACCAGCAGGAGAATAATGACTAAACAACATATTAGAGTTCTGGAAAAGAGACTTCAATGAATTCAGAGATTTGCACAGTAAAATTACCTGTGGATCTGATCCAAAGAAAATAAGAGTTAAAGAATGCATTTCCTAAAAAATATATCCCAACAAAACAAATCAAAACAAACAAATGCAACAAAACATAAACCAACAAACAAACCCCAAATAAACTATGGGGATATGTACAAATCTGTAGTGCAAAAGGCTATCAGATACAAATATAAGTAAGTTGGATTTGAGAGCCAGAAAGTTTTCACAATGAGACAAATTTCAGTCAGGCTTCCAAGGACAAGAAGAAAAACATTACAGAAACACAAAGAAAAAAAAAAAAAAAAAAAAAAAAAAAAAAAAAAAAAAAAAAAAAAAAATAAAAAAAAAAAAAAAAAAAAGGAAAATCAGCAATGCAACATGAGATTCAACGAACAAGGAACATGGAAGATAACAAGAAATTGGTTTGTAAGAACAGAAACCAATTAACACAAAGATTAGGTGCTGGTCTGATATTCAGCAGAGAAGGAAAGCTATCAAGAAACAGCTTAAGGAAAGATCTTTAACTTTCTTGCATGCCTTCACTAAAAAGAGAAACTGTGATCAAATGTCTGTCAGTTCACAGGTGCAAGTAAGGGACAAGACCTCATTTCTGAATAGGGAAACACAGGCTAGGGAGCTTTACAGGCCTAAAGAAGTTAAAAGCTTTCACATCAGCTGGGGCTGAAGCGTTTTTATTCCGTTTCATTCAGTGACCATCCTTGAGAACTCTGAAGGGTTCTGGAAGTGCAAAAAGGATAGGAAATGGTGATCATGGTGCTTAATAGAAAAGAGGGAGAAGTCATAGAGCAATACCTCATAATGTCATATACCCTGGGATCCACGTGGTATTTCATACTATGTTCCATAACTTTCTCACAAGAAACCATGGACTATACAGAACCAGCCACAAATAGTTACGAAGTTGGTTAAAAGAATGTATTCTCCTGTAGGCAGAAATAATCTGGTGTGCAAATTAAAAAAAAAAAAAAAAAAAAAAAAAAAAAAAAAAAAATGAAACTGTCAGTATCTATGTCAAAACAAGTAGTAAGAATTTTTGTAGACCCAAAACAAGCACAAGTGACAATAGCACCCCATTTCTAACAAAGGTAATCATCCTAATGAGGCTTGTAGATACTTGTAGAGCATGACACACCCTTGAAGTAGCCAAGTCTTTTTATTCAGCCCTAGTAAAACATCCCTGGAAAGCTGTGTCCAATTTTCCAGCACTGCATTTCAATTATAAGCCCAGGCACAAATCCTGAGAAGAGCAAGAAGAAAAATCAGAGATCCAGCAAACATGACCTAGAAGGAAGGATTGAAAAATTTGGTGTTGTTTACCTAAAGAAAAGTAAGGAGGGATACAAAATAAAGTAGGGATAAATATCATGAAGAGAAGAGGAATACTGCCTTCTCAGTGCCTTTGATGGTCAGGATGAAAGTCACAGACAAACTGAAGTGAAAGTGATCCAGACAGACAATAAAGAAAACTTTCTAGACATATGGAGAAGGGCAGTGATTCTTTCATATGTCCTGCTCCCACTACATGCACGTCTTATTGGCAGAGGATGTGCAGTCCCCACATTGCATTTCTTTTAACTGCTTAGTCAAGTATCTGTCAGGATTTCCATAATTAGGGTTGAACTGGACGTATGGCAGGGTGATGGATTAAGTAAGAAATCTCTTAAGATCCCTTCTTGCCCTCTAGTTTTTTCTCCATCTGAGAAAATGGGACTTTTATCCTCTTCTTTTGTGATATGGTAGTCAGAGTAATCCTCTGACACCTAACCTGAACTGCAACTGCTAACAGGAAGATGTGTGGCCCATATGCTATTCTTTCTCTGGAATCTAACCATGATATTTGACCTCCCTGCACTGAGCAGATGTAATGCTAATGCAGAGCCCTGTCCATGGCATGTGAATACTGGGAGGGAAATTGGAAGAAAGAGGTCTATTTCTGTCAGAAGAGGCAGCACATGGTCCTGCACCCCAGCTATGGCAAAGGCTTTTACTGAATTCAGTTCAAATACCTGAAGGTGAGGGTAGAAATTTCAATATCTGTACCTAATTTTTTCCTGCTAAATTTTGCTTGCCTTCCTTTGCTTTCCAAAGCTCAGTCTGAGCAGAAGGCTGCAAGAAAAAGGGTTTGTGTGAAACAAAAGAAACAAAGGATAAGACAGCAGTAGAGCTCTGAATGCTACCTAATACTGCTCAAACAAATCTGTTATTTTAGATATTTAAAGGAAAAAAAAAAACCTGTCTATTTGACAAACCAAAGTGGTTCCAAAGAAACGATTACAACCTGTCATATCAGGTCAGCCTGAAAAGAGTTTCCATACAGTTGATGATTCTATAAATTACATTTACAGTCACTTCATTTCCCAGCCTGAAGCAGTGCAGACTAGGGCAAAATGAACAGTGACAAAAATGTGCAGGTTTTACACAGTGGGATTGTAAAGAATAATATGGAGATGGGAATGAACTTGATCGAATAGCAATGAAAGATTAATTGTGTGACATGTGAGTAATTGGTTAATGGGACTGGGTCAGCACCTGATGTCTGATGGTTTGAAAAGGGGATGAGAATGCAGCTTCAGCTATTTGAAAAAGGTTTTGCAGGCCAAAATGCTTTCAGCTCTGTAACTTGCAGAGTCTGAGAAACTAAATAAATCTAAATGTAAATTACAGCGTTGTCTGATAGGCAGAGATTTTTTTTTTGCTTTGAGACTGATATTCATATTGTCAGTGTTTGAGGCACAGAGAGGCCAGAATGGGCATCCAGAAGGGAAAAATGCAGCCCGAGCAAATGAACCTGTACGAAACGTGATGCATTAACCTGGAAGTAATTAAAAAGAAAGGGCAGGGGGTAGCCTTGTTAGTGACTACTCAGTGTGTAACAGGGAGCCATTATGATAATATGGGACTGTAAAAAACAAGGCCTTGTCTGGTCTGCAAGGACATTAAAGAATGAGTGACACTTTTCTCATGAAAAGAAGGATTGCCCCATTGTCCTTCACCAACATTTTCTCTGCCTTGTCAACAGCCTGCCTGGCTATTGCCCTTCACTGCAGAGTTGGCTGCATTTCAGTTGTGCTGTATTTGTATGCTTTGGAAAGGTAACGTATTAACTCAGAGCAACTCCGAGAAAATTCTGATGTAAAGAATATTCAATGAAATATGTAATATCCAACTCTCGAAATTACTCAGGAAGTTTTTTGTTTGTTTGTTTGTTTGTTTGTTCTTTTTAACTACAGTACTGTAAGTCCACATCGTCTCTGTAGGAAATAAAAACTTCCAGGTGATCCAAAACAATTTTCTTCAAGCGTTAAAGATCACACTCATCATGATGTTCAGTGCTTCCTGAGAAAAGGTTGGGGCTGAAGACTTCCTTCTCAATGTCTTGCAGAGATGGGATTTTAGATCTGGACTCCCACATTTGCTTATGGTAATAAGAAGTAACACCTTAGTTCTAATACTACAGGCAAGAACTTGCCACTTTATTTGATCATACCAGTTATTAAGGAAGCAGCAAGGCATGCAGGGATAAAATCAGAAGAAGTCATTTCCAAAATGGTTTACAAGTAGCAAAGGACATAAAAGGAGCCTAGAAAAGATTTTACAAATAAATTAGAAGTGTTAAAAAGACAAGGTAAAATATAGGCTGATTATTCAAATCAGAGGAGAGCAATAACTAATGGTACAGAGAAGTCTAAAAAATTTAATCTCTTTTTTGCACCAGCCTTCATAATGTATTATGATTATGTGTGATCAGGTACTTAGAGCAATGGTTTTACAAGGAGAGAAAACCATAGGCAAGGAGAGGGATAGAATAAAGAAATAATGCTTAAATAGTTTAGAGGAATTCTTGTTAGTATTCATCAAATAAATACCTCCTAAGGTACTGAAGAAATGAGTCAAAGCAGACCCTGAACTATAAGTTCTGGAGCCTTCACAGTCTTCAAAAAATTGTGGATACAAGGAAGGTCCAAGTGGTCAAAAGGAAGGTAAATATATCCCCATATCAATTAAACAAAGAAACCCCAGGGAACTGAGATTAATTAGTTTAACTTTTAAACGTGGTGAACGCAAGAACAAATTCCTGTATAGCATCTTACAAGCACTGAAAATAGCATTCCTGACTCTTGTTGCCTCCTTAGACGTAGTCGTGTATCAGGCAGGTCTAAGGTGACACCTGGCAGGCTGTGTGGTGACATAAATCTAAGTAATGTGGCCTCTTTAGGAGCAGATTCCAACCATGAACCAGCTCCAGGTGCCTTACAACAGCGTCCTGGACAATGAGCACTTTGACAGACACTAGTCTGAAGGGGTAGACTGGGATGAACAGCCAACATAGAACTCTGAGGAATAAACTGTGTCAGAGCCATCTCATTTCTCTGATGGCATCTGGTAGGGAAGACAGATCTTTTGAGACACTGACTTTACTAGGGCCTCTGCCATTAATCTAGATGACTCTTTGGGGTTTTTTTTTTTGCAAATTCCATGTAATTTAATCTAATTGCATTCGCTACGTAACTGTTCAAAAAGGCCTCACCCAGTGAGTGGCTGTAAGTACTTCACTGATAAAATAGGGAGAACATTTTGCACCAGATCTTGAGAGATCAATCATAAATCCAGTTCTGTTGCAGGGTTACTTCTAACCGGTTGGATTACAGAAGAGACTACATTTGGAAAATGTACAGATGGTACCTGGCCGTGAGGCCTTGCAAGCATTTGGGATAATAGGATTAAAGTCTTAAATTATTCTGTAAATAGGAGACATAGTATGAAATAAGCATGATGCTGTTCAATAAACAGCAAAGGGTAATACTTTAAAGGATTAATATAATAAATATGTGGAGAGCTTGATTAATCCAGTAGTGTACTGTCTAACAGTCATAATTTGAGACAACAAATTACCAGTGTAATGTGCTCTTCTTTTGCATTTCAAGCTGTATTCACAGTAACCGTTAGGTAACCATACACAAACAATTATATCCTGCGTGACCACACTCCACCTAGATTGCTATGTCCAGATTCAGGCAACACTTTTCAGTAGGGAGTTGGAAAGAATGCAGAATAGTCAGTGGAAAAGAGTTGAAACAAGAGACAACACATTTGTAAATGTAAGATGTGTGAGGAATGGTTCAAGGATTCACTGTACAAAAGACTAGATCGGGGAAAATAACATGTATTTTTTTTTACATATATATATATACACACACATGTTCACACACATACATAGTTTCATATACTTTATGCTTACACATACACACATGCACACACAAAAAGGGGGAAATGCCAGTCATTGCCCAAATTCACTAGAAAGAAAGACAGTTCGCAGCACAGAAGAAGTGGATTTGAATGTCACCAAATTATTAGTTATGACAGGAAGCGGTGGAGTTCCCACTGTGCCCCCACACCAGAGTAGGTGAGGGAACAGCCTGCCTTTAAAGACAAGACAAGAGAGAATACCTGTTCCTGTGGTACCTCTTTAATAATATAAACCTGCTAATATGCTGCAGGGCATTGACACAACCAAACATATGTACAGCAAAAACTTTGGCAATGCACCATGCCTGGAGTGCTGTAAATCTAAGATATTTTAAAGACAAGTGTGAGTCTCCTAAACTGAACTAGAATCAGCTAGTCCTGAAACATAGTGGTGTTCTGCTAAAAAGCAGGGTAACAGGAGGCAGTCGGAGTCCCAGGCGAGTAGTGCAACAAGGCAAGTATCCCATTGTTAAGATGAATTTTACTTCACTTGTAATCTTTTTTTTTTCTTTCAGCCTTTGTATCTATTCCTTTGACATATATAGCCTGAATAATGACACTTCTAATTTGTTTCATTAAAAAGACAGCCTACTTTCATGGGATGAACTGAGTGTCATGGAACAAACCAGGGTGGAGATGATAAACTTGGGATGCATTGTCTCTGGAAATGAGGGACCAGTCTAAGGCAGTTTGCCCAGGTCTGAGTCCTGAAGAGGTTCAGAGGCTGGCTAATACACATTGCAGGGAGCCAGCACAGGATGCTTGTGCTGCAAGTTGTCACCCTTGGAGACGAAAAATATCAGGCAATGAGTGGGCAAACAGCTGCACATTCACCCCCAGGAATGACACCTATCATTGAGGATTTTCAAGGAAAAGGTTAGACAAACATCAGTGCAAGGTAGTCTAGGTATGGTGAGCCCTTCCTCAGAGCAGAAGGATAAACATACTTTCTGACTTACATTTATCTAACTAATTTGCCATATGGCACTCCACAGGACTGACAAAAAAATGCATCCAGAAGCTTCTACTAGTGCAACCATTCCAACAGTCCCCCAACTTCTTCTATGGTCCTACCTGGCCAATTTGTTACATTTTGTACCTTAACAAGGTCTTGTTAAATGAATTTGCAACCAGTTAACAATATACACATTTTTATACCAAATTGCCATCCACTCAATCACACTTGGGAAGCGATATCCTGTTTCCCAGATGGTCTAGACTGGACTTCAGGTTGTTTTTACCCAGGTTGTTTTTACAAAGCATGATTGGTCCTATGGCTAGATCTCCTACTGGATATATTCTCTACATTTAACATCCTGTGAGATCCATAAACAAATGGATGAGCTGTCACTGTTTTCAGACTGTGAATGCAAACAGGATCCCAGTTTAATTCTCATTCTTCCAACTGATCTCTGCCTTTTCCCTTGTAATAGCAAGATAGATACATTTTTATTTTGCCTTTTTGTATTACACAGGGGAAAGCACGTATCACCACATCTTCTAAGATACACAAAGAGTGGAGGGTGTCTATTTACTAGAGATTTCAGTCCTGCTGTGCACTATTACAGTGCATCTTCACAGATCATAGCAGGTCACATCTGCTGTGGAGATCATTCAGTGCCACTAATACATGGTTTTGCCTCACTTCCATGTTCTCTGAGCAGCACAACATATAAATTTCATTTTCCTCAAAGCCATCTGATTTATTCATCTTCCAACCTGTTCTAGAAATTGTTCAAAAGGTAATTTTACTCCTCCCACCCCAAGTATACAGTTTTTCGGCATTTTAGTTTAATTTTTTAACCATTAATTTTTATCCATTAATTTTGGTTTCAAAAGCTGCAGTGGATGATCTCCTCAGAAACATGACTTCTTGTCAGCCAATCTTCCCATTTTTGTCTATTTGCATCAGTGTGACATGCTGAGAATGGACATTGTAATGCTCATCTTCTAGCAGCTTCTCTGCAAGAACATTCTTATTTCTGAATAGCATAGATGAATCTGTTTTACAATATTTCCTTTGTGCCCATTATTTTCATGCGGCTTTTTCCTATCGACCACCACATCACTGATGAGGTCTGTTCAGCACAGCACAATATACCTCAAAAGTGGCACTGGTGCGTCTGCAGTGATAGCTTATATGCTGAATGAGGACACCATATTTCATTTCACAGAAGAAATGTTCTCACTGAAATTCTCTGAATGCTGCAGCCAGCATAATGTAGGAACTATCACAATCTAGTCTATTACCTTTTCTGTATTTTTTCAGTCTTGCTGGATGTACCTCTGATGCTGCTGGTAGCACAGCCCCACCTCTCCTTCCTGTTAGTCCTCTCAGCCATCAACCCATCAACCCTCCAACCCATCAACTCTGTTGCCTGCTGTGAAGCATCAGCTGCAGAAAGTAAGGAACAGGAAAAAAGAGAGACAGAATACTATTCACAGCTACTCAGTCCACAGCAACTGCAGGAAAAAAAGAGTAACGGGGTAGGAGAGAGTAGAGGAGATGGTGATAAGAAACTGTCTTTCAGTCTCGTGCAGACCAAAGTCTCATACCCTCCTTGGTCCAGGACTCGGTGTCAGTATCCCTCTCTGAAGGCGGGGGAGGAGACCGTCGTGACAGGAGTACAAAGCTTCTGTGCAAAGGTCTCACTTCCATGGAGATGGTGAGGTCCTCAGACCCTGAAATGAACTCAACATTAAGAAATGTAATTTCCCCCAGATGTTTAGTCACTAGAGGGGTGTTCACCTCTTGTAGCTGGACTTCTGTGCAGTCAGGATTGCAAAAGACACTAGATCTGCTGGTGAACATGAAAAGGCAATGCAGTGTTAACTCAGGGCACTCCACCAGATAGAGATATTTTGCATTCTACTTCTTGTTTTATTTTATTTAGCCATGGTCTAACATAAGTGTAACACATTATCCCCTGAGTTGAGTTTTAACACTTTAGCTGGGTGGCAGAGGCACAAGGCTAAAGAATGGCTTCCCCATGTTTCGGGGTTTTTTGTTTCTTTGGTTTGGTTCAATTTTTTTGTTGTTGCTTTTGGGTTTTGTTGTTTTGTTTGGTTGTTGTTTTTTTTTTCTTTTTTGCCAGCTAACCACAAGACTCTTGCATGCCTAGCTATACAGCTGCCCACATTCGAGGGAACGTTTTTAAGTCTACTTAACCAAAATGCTCCCATGTTCTTGAAGCCAGGGCATAATCATAGTTTTTCAGAGACTGGTGTCCAAGCTGATTTAGCCCGAACGAAGGTTAGAATGAAGTTTACCTATTTCCTGGGTTCATTCCACTTGTTGATTTCTGAAGGCATAAATTCAATTATACTTGAATTTTGGAGTTGTTTTTTCAGGTGACTTTGTTGAGGTTCTTACTCATCTTCCTCTGAATTTGTGACAATAACCAAATGGCAACTGCATGCTCCTGTTCCCAGAAAAGGTAATTCTGAATTTACATTACATAGGGTGGTATTTTATGACTCTGGGATACATAATCCTGATGAACTTTTGGCTTCAGTCAGAACTTAGTTAGAAAACAGGTTCACAGTATCTGAGTACAAAGACAAGCATGAATCATCTCCTAAAAACACACAAGTTTGAAAAAAAAAAAAAATGGAGAAACACAATCATAATTTTATTTTTAATTTTAAAATAGAATTTTATTTTGTTTATTATTTATATGAATACAGCCACATAATACTGCTTCACTACCACAGCTGTGCTAATACTTCTGTAAACCAGATTAGCTCCAGCACATTGAGAATACCTCCTCCATCTCCTTCACTGACTCCACTTGTGTGGCCAGTGAACTATAGCTGTCTTGGGGAGGAACAGCTGGTCTGCATGATCATTGTTGGTCATTTTGTGATGCCTAATCCTGTTCTTAAATCCTTATTTTGTGTGTGTGTGTACAAATCTTTAGTGCAAAAGCCTATTAGTAGCAATGCTTTACTCCCTCAAGTGTGTCCTACCTCCGAACTGTGGCCTCTACAGCCATGATCCACCTACCCTAAAACAGCTACTCAACATACATGCTGCAAGGCAACTCATGGAAAAGTTTCTAGTAATTAAAGTTTAACATCATTTCAAACCACAGATGATGCACTCACACCAATTCTCTGGAGCACCTCTGGTATTTGGAAACAAACAGGAGTCTTGTGTGTAAAAACAGACTTACCATTTTAAACAGGTCAATGAAGACTTGGGCAAACAGAGTCTAGGACCAGGCCTCTGTAGAAAATTGCAGATTTGTTGTTCTCCTGAATTCTGAACTGAGATGGAAGTTACACAGTTTTCCAAAGTAATAAGTACACCCAGCAGCTTGCCAGGACTCCTAATGTAATCATGACTTTGCTCTCCAAATGTACATTTGCCAGGTTTCAGAGAGATAATTTGATGTACAAAAGGTTTTTTTCACCCATTCAAAATCTTGTCAACAGTTACCAAGCCAAACTTAGGGGCATTTTTGAAGGCAGATTCTATTCAAAACCAATGTACTTTGGAAAGTTCAGATAAGCACTCAAATTAATTTTGCTCTACTAAAATTCCACTTCTCATTGCAGAAATGACACTCCTTCAAAGAGTGCTACAAGCAGAACTGAACTCTGCAACATACATATTTCTTAATAGAAGAAAAGATGTAAAGTTAGTCCAAAACTAAGGTCTAGAGATTACAGAATCAAGCATTTACTTCAACAATGAGTTGACAAACATTCACACAAATATGAATGTTCTCCCCTGTGTGAGTCTAATTAGGTGCTCAAATTGGAAATCATTATTGGACAAGGGGTAAAAGCTTTAAACTGAAAGAGGGCAGATATAAGAAAGAAATTCTTCACTGTGAGGGTGATGAGGCATTGTGGATGCCCCATCCCTGGAAGCGTTTAAGGCCAGGCTGCATGGGGCTTTGAACAACCTGATCTAATGGAAGGTATCCCTGCCTATGGCAGGGGATTGGAACTAGATGGTCTTTAAGGTTCCTTTCAATCGAAACCATTCTATGATTCTGTGATTTAGAGCAAATTAAGTCAAGGTAGTATTGCACCAAGATTGTCGTTTAAGATGAATGAATTCCCACCTTCCTTGTAAGCAAAAAAATATGAGCAAAACATGTCTTTGTTATGAATCAGAGAATGCTAGCTAGGAGCATCTGCAGGAGTATTATCAACTGTGCATTTTTAGAATTACGCAAGGAAGTATGGAGCACTGCAATCAAACCTGTTGCCATTTTCTGAGGCACAGAAAGCATTGGATAGAACTAGCACACAGGAGCTAAGTGTTGACAATTCTGGAAAGAAAATGAGGAAAGCAATGACTATGACCCGCACTGGGGAGGCAAAATAGCTGTCTGGACTGAGAGTAAATCTGAGATTTCATCCTCCAAGAGAACCCAGTATACAATGCCATGCACAGTGAAGCACACAGACTACTGATCTGAATTTGGCAGTAAAAACTAGGCTATAAATGATCTAATTTATCTCAATTCGTATCAGCTTAGCGAATTTGGAAGAGGTTATATGAATATAGGTAACAAGGGAGTCACAAAAACATGGATTTTAAAGTCTTTAAGCAATAATGACTTTTCATAATGCCCGATCTTTTTAATTGATGTCCCTCTGGTAAACAGTGAGGAAATCACAAGGAATAGAATAGGATTTTGCTTAGGAAAGGAAAGAAATAAGTAAAAGGAGGCAAACAGTTTTTGTATTTCTTTAATAACAGGAACATTGCCCCCAATCTCACTATCAAGATGAAATACAGAGAGAGATACCTGTGTTCATGTTTACAGTAGAACAGTAATCAATCAATCATCAGACATAACTGATTATATACTGTGATATACATTAAGCACAGTGCTAAAATGCCAAAAAATGATATTCTGCTGACATCAGATGCAAAAATAATGCCCTTAAGGCAACAAGAATGATTCATACAGGAAAAAAATGTCAGAAAGACAGTATGGTTTTTCATGTAAAAGCATTTAAATCCCAAGGGATTCAAGAAATAATAAAGAGTGTAAATAATGAACAGTGTAAAGAAAGATAATTGCTATCTTCTTTCTTCTTTTCTCAGCATAAGACTAAAATAGCATCCAGCTACACTAAAGGACAGAAAATCCAAATCTGAATAAAGAACAACAGATTGACTGAATAGGCAAAACAAAAGAGTGTGACAAGCCTGTGGAACGGATTGTTGTAGGATGATCTTGAGATTAATAAAGCAGCAAAATTAAAGGAAGTCTACACATAATCCTATTAATGAAATTGTCCAGCTATAATGTCAGGCAACAAAACCAAACAAAAATAAAAAGGCGGAATTTAAAGTTTCAGAACTGACCCATAAGGAGAAAACTTATTAGGAACCACATGATATTCTACCAGCATTTGTTACCCAATAAGCAACTGGTACCAGCTGCTGTGTAAAGCAGACTAACTTGCAAACACAGACACACAGATGCCCACAATTAAACAGTGTCAATACCCTCAGTATGACAATTCCTAAAATTAGTATGCCATGTCTACATTCCAGTACAGTTTACAAGTTATTGTTCCTGATAGTTACATAAAATGTAATTTTTCTTAAAGGCCTGTCAGCAGAAAGTGGTGGGATTTTTTAAGTAACAAATAAACCAAAGAAGGTCCTTGCAGTGAGAAGAATATTGGCAGCAGATGGAGTGGGGTTATCATTCCCCTCTGTCCAGCCCTGGTGAGATATATATGGAGTTTTGGGTCCAGTGCTGGGGTCCCCAGTAGCAGAGTGACAGAAACATGCTGGAGTAAGTCCAGCAAAGGGTCATGGAGATAATTAAGGGACTGGCACATCTATCATACGACGACATGCCAAGAGAGCTGAGGATGATCAACCTAGGGAAAAGAAGGCTCAGGATAAAACATAAAGCAAAAGAAATCTCACACAGATTACCGATAAAGGCTGTTGAAATATGATTAAGTCTTTTTATAAAATAATGTTGGTTAGGATACACAACTGCCATAAAAACCTCAATACATACCAATAGTTACAAACCACTGGGATACTGAAGATACTGTTATTTCAATAGACTGTATTAATAATATGTGTGAGATTTGTTTTGCTTATAATTTCCATTGGTTTTAGATTTCCTATTATATGCTGTAATTTTAAGGAAGCTACCTCATTTCATTACCTCTAATGGAGATAAAAAGTATGCACAGAATTTCATTAACATCCTAGGAAAAATGGAATTTAGAAGTTACAAACTGCACACAGAGAGATGCCTAATCAAACTCATGTGTTTGAGTTATTCCCAAAGCAGATAGTCCCAGGGACCTCATTCATTAAATGGTTCCTCTCATTCCACCACCATTTCTACTACAGCCCCACTATTTCCATAGTACAAACCTCCAAGAAGTCCACAAAGATATTCCAAAATGATAACCAGGTCCATAACACAGTACAGAAACAAAAAAGTTATGCTGCTAGTTATGTGCTCAACTGTAAACCAGTTGAGGTTATATTAAAAAGGGACTTGAATAAGAAAAGACACCATCCCGCAGGACAAATCTTAAGCCTAAACCAAAGATCAGAGGGTTGTTTGAGGTTTTTTTCCTCCTTTTTTTTTTTTTCTTTTTTTTGTACACATGGTGAAATGCAGTGTGCGGCCTTGGACTGTCAGTCACTGCTTTTTATTATCTTTGGATTTATTGCTTGTTTTGCACTTAGACACTTCTCTCATTTTTCTGTCTGAGCATGTTTGTAACATGGCTAAAGTGATATGAGAAAATTCTCATCTTGTTCTTTTTTCTGAACAGTTTCTCTCTAAATAGCAACTCATATCCTGCCTTTCACCATTCATTACTGTTAGATAGTAGATAACTGGCCTCTGTGAACTGAGTTACTGATCTTGGTCCCATTCTACCAAAGTGCAGAAATGCTGTCACAACTGTCATTGGTTGGCACCTTATTTATAGACTCAATACCATATTAATCTCATGGAAAACTGCACCACAACATTGCCTTTAAAAAATGTCAGTAGTTTTTCAGTAATGTGGTGGCACCACATAGTGTTGTCAAAGAGTTATCAGATATTGCTTCAGTGGTTTTATGTTGTATTTCATATAATATAAAGGTACATCCCAGGTCATTCCCTTAGCCATGGATAAGAATAAGATTTTAATTACCTCCAAGCTAATAGACTTCCTTATTCTGAGTTTTTCTGTTAATGAATGCTGATTTGTGGTACGCAAGCAAAAAGTCAGGAGTATTCTTTCAGAAAAAGAAATCTTCACTCTCCTGATAAATCTAAGCTGTGTGCACATTGATCCCATGCTTAATCAACCATATGTCCCCAAATCTATGACAAAGCATTAACCAATATATACTGTAACCTAGAAATACATGCCACAATTTACACTACCTGAACAACCCCAGTGCAGACCATGAGTAATATGATCATCACAAGGGTGTGTAAACCATGCTGCATGAGTGGGATGAAAGACTGTCCACACAATTTCCTACCTGTAGCTGTTCTCTCAGAACCTAACACTGCAGTCTGCCTCCCTCTTTGTAATGACAAAGTGGGTCTGAGAGGCCATGCTGAAGTGGTGGTCAGGAGACAAGCAGCTGAGATTTAAAGAAGTTCCCAGTCCAGATTGGTTGGTTTCTTTTCAGCCTGATGGTTTTGTTGCTCCAGGCTACAGTGTGGCCCCAGTGAAAGTAATGTTTGCAAAACTGATGGGCTAGTGAGCTGTAGAACAAATGCCTGAGGACAAAGATATTTTCAGCTGTCTTCGTTACCAGCTAAAAATGTTCACCGAACAACACTGAACATCATCGTGTCTGGGAGAACTTCCCTTTGGACTGTTTCCATCTTTCTTCCCTGTAGTCAGTGACCAGGCTGATCTCAAAAGATGAATCTTGAAATGGATCACTGGCCAGACATTCCCATTTCTCCACTATGGTAGCATGACAAGTGCATCTGGCATCTGTGAACCCTTCTTCCTTCAGGGATTTGTGACTATTGAGCTGACTGAAGCTTTTTCAGAATGGCTTTTTCAGAACAAAGCACTCCCTTTGTCAAAGGTGCACACATGCAGAGCAGAGAGATAAAAATAAATAACCTTCTCTAGATATTCTCTTCCTCCCTCAAAGTAAATTTTCCTTGAAGCTTTGATGTATTCCAGTCAGCCCAGTACATGCAATATGCTTCCTTCAGTTTATGCATCCCTTTCTTTGTCAGAGAATCCTATCCAGGTACTGGCTTCATCTTCATTCCTGGTAAACCCTGCCATCTCTTTAAGGCTTCATTATCTCCTCCAAAACTAGAGTAAAATTTCCCAGCCTAGCTAAACCACTCTTCAATAACTAACTTCTCCAGAGAGAAACTCCACAGTGTAATATTCTATCTTTTGAATCTTCCCTAGCTTTCTCTGTTTTCCTAGTTTTACATCTTAAAACCTTTAACTCTGTCTAGGCAGGCAGGATAATCTCTACCCATAAATGGAGGTTTACAGGGTATTAATAAGCAATCAGATCAGTATCTTTTCATTATCTGCCAAGTGACACTAATATAAAATGCCATTCAGATACATTTTTGAAGCAAATGGGAGCAGAGCTCAAAATTACTAACTGGGCTCCAATTACTACTAATTTAGCATCTGTGCTGTGTGAAAAGAAATGATAAGGAAGTATCCAGAAGAATGCAATTTCCTATGTTCTCGGGAGAGCTAGATGGCAATAAGTATGTGCATATAATCCCCTTCTACTTCATACCTCAGTGGGGAGTGCAATTTTTTAGGATATGGTTAGGCTCAGGTTAAATTCCTCCCTTTCTTTGAGGGGACTTGAAGCCAGTGCAAGTACCTTACAAAAAATTATCCGGTGAGGAAAAGCACAAGATTATGATAACAGACAGTAGGATATCTCAGTGTGTGAATACCTGCACCTAAGTTTGTTCCAGTTCATGTTCGATTAACAACAAATGTAAAATGGACCTCACTGGGACATAAGAGTTCAGGTCCCTCCAAGGAAAGGAAGAAACTGAGACAGGTTTTCTGCATTTTGAGAATTTTAACCACTGCTTTGCTGGAGAAAAGGCTGTTGGTTACTTTCAGCTTTATGAATATCAGCTGCTGGAAAATCAATTACTGGCACAGCTCTAAGTGTAATATAGAGATCATGATGGGTCACAGTGCTGGGATCTGGACATTATTTTGCTAAAGTTCCTTGTGAATAAAGAAGGCAATTTCTCCACAGCAGGAATGCAAAGTTCAGTTATCACTCAATAATAATGGATGCATTCCTGAACAGGACTGTGGGATTTGGCTTTATAAATACTGGTAACTCTAGTACTGTGATGCTGATAGTAAATCTGCTGCTGATGGTAAATTACAGATTTCTTGTGAATTCTACTAAAAAAAAAAATTTTAAAAAATCTTCTAATCTAAACCTAAATGAGAATATTTACCCATCTCACTGATAAATTTTCATTCAGAATCCTCATGTGAGTCACACTATGTAAACAATGGGCTTTTGTAGGTAATATATTAATATATGGGTATTACATTTAGAAAGTGCATATCTTTTAACATGATCAAACACAGAGCTTAGTCACATTAATATAAATGAAAACTTGATTGTATTACTATTTGCAGTCATAGTGCACTGTACTGATAACAGACACGCTAGTGCACACACTGTAGGTTATGCAGGACAAAAGGATTTTATTTTGTGAGTCTTTGTTGTTGAATTTGTTACCAAAAAAAAAAGCCCAAACCAGAGACTTCGGTTTGTAATGCCATTTTTTCAGTGAAAAGTCTCAAAAAATATTGTAAATTCCTGAGAAGCATACGATGAAGAGAAATATCTCTTCCCCATATTTATCCTGAGTCTTTGAGTTAAAAAAAAGAACAAAAAGATGCCTATTTTTTTTCCTTTAAAAAGTCCTCTGTGCGATGGATGGGTGGTTGTTATTTCCATAGCACCTGGGTGGGCATCTTTTCAATAACTGTAGCAAAGACATACATACAGCAGAAAAAGTGCTTAGAAGTTATTGCTGATAAACATTTTCAGTAACAGATAATTTTTCCCTTTCAACATTTAAGGGTCCTAAGTATTGGTTATTATTTGCTTGATGAACACTTCATATTCTTTTTCAAAAAACGAAAGCAATTTCACAGACAGCTGTAAGAAAAACTAAAATGTTTTTGGATATTTACTGTACATATTTGTCAATACATTTATGTTGTAGTCTTTAAATTCTGATCTTTCTCCAGAAAGTGTCTGGTACTCTATTCTGCCTAGTTTAAATTTCCATGAAGTACCATATTTAGAGGGTAATGAGAGGTGGATGTGGTGTATCAGGTTAGTCCACATGATCTTCTTGGACTGACAGACTGAACAACCTCCTATGTATTTATAGCCTGGCCTAATAAATCTAGAGACGATGGACAGCAAGCTCACAAGTTTACCTAGGAGCCTAAACACCCTGCCTGTCATGCTAAGCCAGTAAACAGCAGCTTGAAAACTTGTGTTTTGTCCTCAAGCAGAAAATTAAACACTGTTACCTGAAAAATATCTAAATATCTGTGTTAGATCATACACATTGAAATCCACCTATATGCTGGAATGGAACCAGCTTTGCCAGCCACTGACAGAAAAAAACTAAGCATCTTCTTTTTATTTGTATGCCCAGGTTCATTCAAGTTTGCAGCCTTCAGTCCAGCAATGCTCTAAACTGGACAGAGCCTGGCAAAATTCACCTAATATCAGTAAACACAAGTCCTTGGATATCAATCTCCAGTTTTATTTCTAGATAATTTTTTATCATTTTCACCTAAATCAGGGGCTATGCATACTTGAAAAATTAAAATTTACACGTAAACTTAGGTGTATTTTCTCACTCATCTCTAAGGCAAGTAAACTGGCCTTTTTCACAGAAGTCATTTTTACTTGTGAAGGCAGATAGTAGGATAAAATAGTGTTCTATATGAAAAAAAAAACAAACAAAAAAAACCCCAACAATCAAATGCTCTAGGTATTAAAATAAATTACAACTTCTGCTTAAAAATTGAATTGTCTAAGAAAAAACCCATTCAAAATAAATAGCTAGATGGATTCCCATATTGATGAGAATATACTATAAACTATGCTGCTCAGCAATTGTCAATAAATGAGAAAGTTATGACTGTTACTGTCATTCTGCTTAAGGACTGGACTTGAACGTTTAGCTGACAGAGGAATCTTCCCTCATTTTACTTACAGAAAGACTTTATATCTGAGGAACGTGTATCTTAGAAAAGTACTTGGATCTGTCTGGAAGAAACATCAAACAAAAAAGACGATATCTTGAAAACTGAATACCTTACCAGGCTGATTTTGAGTCTACTATCTGGAAATGAAATTTGAAATACATCCTTTGCAGTCAAGATGCTTGATGTGACCCTGAGGATACATGATGGTATTTGGTACCAGTCACTGAGAGATCCGTCTCTGCCTCAGGTTTTGGACTGGTAGAAGCAGCCTTTCCCTCAGCTTATCACAGATGCATACTGGACTGTGAATAGCATTAGTGTATTTACCTGCAACAACATATTCATATGATATGGAGATATCAGGCAAAAGGTGGAAAAGATACCCAACTAAAGCTTTACAAATGCAGATTTTGTCTCTGGTTACATCACTTTCATGTTCTGAAGTGCATGGCATTTTTACTAAAGAATATAAGAGCAAAATCAAGCTGTTCCTTACATACTGAGGTAAATTCTCTTTTTAGATATATGGACTTCAGCATTCTGCAATCCCTGTAACATTTTGCCAATATACTGGAGGGAAATATGGTCATGGAACAGCTTGGTAAAGATAAAAATCAGGTAGCATTCTTTCTTAACAGTTTCAGGGGCTGCTAAGAAAACACTGAAGGACTGTTTATCACCTGAAGATAGAAGTCCTCAAGGAAATTCTTATAACTGAACAATACAAATAAATATAAAATCCTACAAATCTCAGAAAGATACCAGAATACACTGCAGAAATAAATACATGACTGAATAAAAATAACAAATCCACCCACTCACTAGGGTTATGAGAATAGCCGGGATCATTTTAAAGCAGGACATTAAAAAAACCCAAAAAGCTCTATGAAAATCATGGGTGATTTAAATTTATTATCTGTAAACAACTCATTTACATGGAAGGAAAAAACATGTTTTAGTAATCCTGAGACAGCTGGAGTTGTTTCTTAAAGCTAGGCTGAAGATTACATTTTTTTTTTGATTAATCATTATTATTTTCTGTGTTTTATCAGATATAAGACTGAATTGTTTGTTTAATTCCAAAGACAAATACTAAGGTGCTTTATAGATAAATGCATAATGACAGGAAACCTGCTCTAAAGAACTTGCATCTGGTTTATTTAAAAGTACAAAAGCCTAAGAGAGCATATCACTGCATTTAAGTTATTCACAGGGTGGGGGTTGGGGGAGAAAAATATGTTTCTTCTGTTAAGCCCAAGAGAGCTGTCAGCTGTTAAGACTGTGAGATATGTATTTACTTTGAAGGTGCAGCAAATAGAGAGAGAAATCCAGACAAGGGACAATCTAAATAGCTAGAACAAATGAAACAACTGAAATAAAAATCCCCTAGAGGACTCAGCGGTTTCCACAGCTACTCCAGACACACTGACACTTGTGATTATAATGAATTTCATAACAGTGCTGACTTTTCCTACTAGAGTTTGCAAAAGTAAACTAGAATAACAACAGGCTGCTACACTTTTTGCCTCTGAACAAGGCCAGGTACAGTGGGAGTACTTGACCAAATCTTCTGTGATCTTCTGTGCTCTCAAGGCAAGGAAGGACAGTTGAAGGTGGAAGCACTTCCTAGCTTCACAGCAGCATAAAACTTTTCAGCAGAGATTGCAAAACACATTAGGCATAATCCTATCAAAAAAACCTTATTATTGCTTTAGAACACTTTTTATTAATGCTGCATGTTTAACTTTTAGTTTGGATTTCTTAGGTTATGGGTGTCTAGGGTCAAACTGTGTGAAATTATGCATGCATTTCTGCCTGTCCTTCCCCTTACTATTTTTGAATATAGAGATGTATTTCAGCAAAATCTTACAAAAATAAGTGACTAAGAAGGATCTCCATTATTGTCTCCTCCCCTCCAAGAGAAAAGCTGTAGATATTATTCAAAGCCAACAAATTTCTGCAGTGAATAAAGTACATTGGGAATGCTCCAACCAGCAAAAAGCTACAGCTGAATTAGATCAAATGATTCAATGAGAAGATCAGATTCCTTTGGATACCAGGCTTTCTTCTCTCTGCTTCTGATGAAACTACATTTTTCCTTGCTTGCTTTGAAAAACAGTGGTCTTCATGTGTTCTTGGACCACTAGCCTGACCCAGTTTTAGAGCTTAAGGTAGATTCCTGAGAATTGAACACCTTCCTGATAAATTCTAGGAGTATGGAAGTAGAAGAGGGCAAGATTTTATAACAATGAATAGGAAATCAGTAGTTGAATTCCATGAGACATTGCTAACTGACAGCAATTATTATAGACAGTGGTAGTCAATGGACAGTTTAAGTTAATACTGTAAATATTACTTGGCACCTTTCAAATACGAAAGTGAAAAGTCAACATTACTTGTGATCTAGGGTGGTGGCCTACTGACTTATTCCTACAAGGTGCTGACCTCTGGCTTAAACACATGAAGTCCACATAATTGAACTCATCCCTGCAGAAGCTATAAACCTGTTTGTTTTATAACTAGAAGGCTGGATGGGTACACATAAACATGCACACTTATATGCTCATCACTGTGAATTGTTGGAAAAGGTTTTGGTTAATAAATTATAATTATTTCTTCTAAGTAATGCACATGCACCTAAATCATAGGTAATTTTTCAAAAATAGACATGATACAGTGAAAACAATGCAAGATTAATAGCTTTCCCCAGTTGCCAACCTCTCCCAACATCATGCAGATATGATGAAAAAGCCTCTAATAAAACAGGCAAAGACTCATTTACATATTCTCTGCCCTGATGTGAAATCCCTTTTGGTTGATAAAGTCTTTTTTCTCTCTAATGCTGTGTAAACTCAAAAAATGAAGATTTCATTCATGAAGCCTAATGAAGACCTTTCCCTTAAAATATCTGCCTTTTCAATTTTTCCAAGAATTATTTTAGTTATATTAATTTTTGTTTGTGTTGGGGCAATGCCAAAGGAATCTACCCATGAAACAGAAGCTAGTATGAGGTCAGAGCAATGAGAAGTCTCTAACTACCAAGGGTCCTGACACAATTTTCGTTATTCCTCTTATTCCTTCCTGTTAATACCGTGTGTGCAGAACTGCAAACAGCAAGCTAAACTCATGATGGTTATGTTGGAAAGAGGGAATCACTGAACAGCTTCCTCCCTAAACCTCTCTTGTAAAGGGGGAATCCAACAAAGGTGATACCTGATGACCTGAGAAAGAAGATGGCTCAAGAGGCACAAAGACACCTTAACCGTATAGCTTCAGGTCACTTTACAATGACTATTGACTGAAGTATAGCTAAGTCTAGACTTAGCATACTTAGGGCTTTAAGCCCTTGAGTGTAAACATTAACTATTTGACCCTAATCAGCTGAATTTTACATCCATGCATCAAAATTACATCAATAAATATTAATACTTTACCCAAACTACTTATATGCAACATGTATCATATGTCCCACTTATAGATTTCCTTAATCACTGCGTAAAAATAATTTTCCTGTGGAGAAAAGGAAAAAAATCAATGGCTTCTTAGCAAAACAAGTCTCTCTCCCCATAAATGAAATGAAACAGAACATTAACCAGGGCTGCCAGACAGACTTTCACAAAAAAAAATCAGTTAAAAGACTGGCAACAGCTGACACCAAAATAGGAATAGGACCTTTCTACTTTGGTCATGCTTACCTCTGTAATTTGCACATCAAGAGACCCTTTTATTTAAAAACCTTGAAGCACCTGACAAACATTAAATTTGTCAGTTAAAAGCTTCCAACATGTTATCTCCCAGTACCTGAAGGAAAACTGAGGCACAGTATGATTAATAATTAAAAAAAAAAAAAAAAAAAAAAAAAAGTAGAAAAAACCCCAAACAATATAGAGATGGAAGCATGATCTTAGGTAACTGACTTTCAATCATTAGCCAAAAAGTTCCTTTGTAAATGAGATATATTTGCCCTCCTAATGAGCTGTCAAAGTGCAACAATTCTGATTATCACAGCACAACAATTACTTTTAAATTATGTTGGCATTTCTGCCTAGCTGCTAAGACTAAAAGACACACAGGAAGCCAAGCTAACTCTATAGCAACCTCTCTTGCACCCTGCTATCACACATTAGAGACTAGGCAAGTTGTTGAGCTAATGGTGCCTGTGGAGATTAACATCACTTTCTCCTACTATTACTTTATTTTTGAACTCTGAAATTCCAACTGAGAGAGACATATATATCCATGAAGGAACAATAGAGGAGCCTGACACTGTCAGAAGTCTCCCTACCCACTTTCCTCAGGGAACCTTCACAGAAAATATCTTCATGAGGATTTTGCAGTCCTGGACCAGTATGGCCAGAATAGGAACACTAGGAGGTACGAGCAAGATGTGGGTGCTTCTGCACTGTGGGCAAAACTTCTCTGTAACAAGATGCTGCTGAGAAAAAAGCATTAGTTAGCATGTTTCTGTGAACACAGTGCTTGTGTGTTCTTGAAGTAAGCAAAGTCTGTCAGGCTCTCACACAGGTCATCTTCCTGGATGCAACCCTCTATCATTAAGTTGAGTTTAAAAAGGCTGGAATATTATTTAACTACTTAGGCAAAAAATGAAGCCACTTATCACCATATTGCCACGATCAAAGAGTTGACAAAGAAAAGTTGTCTTCATAAGAAGATTTAAGGTTACTGATGTCCTGTGTGTTTTTTTTACTCTTTTGAGAAAACTGTTTTAAAATGCAGATGTTTCAGGGTTTTTGAAAAATCCTAAAGAGTCTGAAAAGAAGTGACTGCTGTGAAGTTGAATCACTGAGATAGTGTAATCCTCTATTATGTTCTATCACTTTCAGATTAATTTAATCTCTGTTGAATCCTGGAATACTCTGGAAAATATCTTCTGAAGGAAAAGCACAGAAATCAACCATTTTATTAAGAAATTATAGATTCTTGATAGTAGCATTGTCTCTCTGATTTCAAGGAGGTGTCAGTATGTATCCCAATTCTGGAAAAGATCATGGCAAATACATACTTTATGTAGTGTCCTGGTTTGAGTTAGAACAGAACTAATTCTGTTCAGCAATTCTATTCTTCAGCTCAGTCTCTTCTAACTAACTGCACTGTCTGAAGTTAACAGCATAGTTTTGCAGACAGTGTCTGCTTCTGGCAATGATAATGTTCGATGTTTAGGGTTACTACCAAGGACTGGTGTGCAGAAAGGCTCCTACTTATACTTGCTTCTATGGAGACCAAGGTCACTGCTGGATCTTGTGTACCATGGTGGAGGATGCAGAAAATAAAAGACCGCTCCTGTGGGGAGGAGCGGACAGGTGACCCTAAACTGGACCAATGATCTATTCCATCCTATATACACTACATTCAGTATAAAGTGATGGATCACAAGGGTCAAGTTCCCTTCTTCAATGGCTGGCATCCAAGGAAGATTCTGCCCGGTTTGCCTTTGACCCCAATTCATGTGTTTCTGAATACAGTTCCCAAATCCAGCTCCTGAATCCAGTTTCCTTCTGCTACTGAGTCCATTCTGAGAATCCCTCAGTGACTGCTCCACAGCACCAGTGGTGGTGGTGATGTAATTGCGATCAGGGGGGTTGGATTCGATATTTGTTTTGTATATATTTTTATATATTTAGTTTTCTATTATTATTACTTTAATTAAATCTGGTTTAGTTTTCTTTTCTGATCCATTAATTTTCTCTCCCTTATTACCTTTCTCTTCCATTTTGGGAGTGGAGAGGGGATAATAGAGAGCATCTGTCATTGATCTAGCAGACAGCCCAGCCCTAACCTGTGACACAGGAATATACTCGCCTGTGAATATTTACCTTTATGTGACAACTGAGACTGCAGTCCTCAACTCTGTAAAGAGATTTGACCTATGCCTTTGACTAACTAGTTTTGACATGTACAGGGACAGGTAAGGTAAAAAAAAATATGGCTGTCAGAATGTGAATGGGTGTACAGTAACACTCTTTGTGAACAGAAGCCTTACAAACTCCCTTTGCCTCCCCACTTACAGTAGAAGCAAGTCTGAAATAGTAAAAGATATGTGCTTGTAGATACAGTTCTGACCCAGCTTTTAAAACCTGGCCCTTAATCTCCTTCCTCCCAGATCCACTTAAATTTTCAGCAAAGCCTTTCAAATATAGAGCACTTGGAGTAGGTTTTCATACCTATCTTCTTTTCCACCTCCCCTTGCTGCACTAGTGTCTGTCCTTGCAAGGAGATGAAGAAGGTCAGGGGTACTCACTCCTCTCTTACATCAGAGGCCATGCCAAAGAAACATAACAGTTTCATGCCACGTTCCCCAGCTGCAGGAGTCTAAAGGGCAGTCTGACTCTCAGTCACTGTCTTGGCAGAAAAGAAGAACAACTCGTACTTACTGTCTGAGAGAGAAGGGAGCTCTGTTTAGCCTTGGTCTCAAGTTTGATGATCTCAGGCTTTAAAAAAGTAAGACTAATCTGGAAGCTTTCCAAGCAAACACTATCTCAGGATTATTGCACCTCACTCCATATCTGTCATTCCCTACATCTTTGCCTGCCCAGAAGTCCTGGTCTGTGACAAAAGAGCTCCTCTCTGTCTTAAAACGTCTGGTATAGCCCAAGAGAGAGACATTACCTATCAATGTGTTGTAGATTTCAACTATTCAGAAACTTTTATGCTGTATCTCTCAGTACTTCAAAGGGAGAGAGACATTTCCAGTAATAGCAGAGGGTCATTTTACCAGTAATCCTAGTAATATAAGAAATCCCTATTTCATCCTAGTCAATCGAGTTGCGTTTGTGATAACTGAACACTGGCAGAAAGGGACACTGGAGGTTTAGCTATGTCCAAATGTGAATGACATTTTTAATCTAAACAGTATCAGAATGTATTAGGAAAGATTACAGAAAGGAACATGGAGAGTGGCAGTGTTAAAAAGTCAGGTGAAAATCTGAACTGAACCTTTCCATTTCTTCATCTTGAAATTTGTAGATGACCTGCTTGTCAATACAGAGTCTGTATTTGTCCACCACTGTCCAGGCAAGAACGACTGTAATAACCACTGACACAATCAGCTCTGTTAACTCTTGCTCATCTTTGCTCTCATTAGGCTAATGAGATAATTTCAAACTGATGATGGGGGTATGAGAAAGAGGTTTCCTTGGGCAGAGCCAGCATTTGTACAAGTAACAGTCGCTGAGCTCAGCCTTCAGAGCTGGACCGTCCCCATGGCAGATCAGCAGAGCAGCAGAACTGGGAGCACAGGGCTTTTTTTTTACCAAACCTGGGATCCACGTGGGCAGCGGGGTGACCTCCTGCACTGAGCCGGCAGCTCTTGTGAGAGAGAGGCAGGTGACGTGCGGGCAGAGCCGCAGCCTCAGAGGGGTATTTAAACACCTCAGGAGGGATCTGTGATCCCTGCGCATTTATCAAGATTGATAAAGGGGCCATGGTGAGATACTGGGGCATTTCTCAGGAGTCTGCGTGTTTAGTCACTTGGGCAGGTCCAGCTGGGGTTGCCATGTGCCTAAAAGCTGTTGCCAAAAGAAATGCGGCAACCCAGACAGAGGTCCCACACGAACAGGTAAGTGTGTCCAGGCCCCTGGCTTCAGGGAGGGCCAGAGTCTTGCACTTGCAATGCATGACTACAGAGAGACAATACCTGTGCTCCGTGCAAGCAAATAAATGACCTACTCAGTCTTGGGGCAGACCTGAAAGAGGAGGTTGAAAGTCTGAGGACTTATTAGGGAGTGTGAGAGGGAGTTGGACTGGTGGAGTCACTTTACCTTCCCTGAAACAGTCCCAACAGCCACACAGAAATCAGGACACTGAGGGCTCCCTAGCTTCTTGCCATCTTGCTGAATGGGATGACTTGGAAGGTAGGGTACACTGGAGACAAATTCCTGCCAGCTGCAGCAGGTGTGGCACTACAGTAGACAGTGAACCTCCCCAGGTGCCCCTGCAAAATTGATTTGTTGCTCTGGGTAAACCAGATATCAAGGAGAATTATGTTCTGCAAGGGAAACCGAACAATGGCAGCCATGACAGCTTGCGTAGTTTGCATGATTCACAGAGTCTAAGACAGAGCAAGACTAAGATCAAAACATCTGCAGTTAAGAAAAGAAGATAGGTCATTGTCACTAGAGACTCTCTTCTAAGAGGTGTAGAAGGTCCTACATACACACCTGATCCACTTCTTAGGGAAGTATGTTGCCTCCCTGGGGCCAGGGTTAAGGACATACTAAGAAAACTTCCTACCCTAGTCTGTCCATCTGACTACTACCTGTTAATGATTTTCCAAGTAGGCAATGATGACATCTCAACAAGAAACCTGAGAGAGATGAAGAAAGACTTCAGGGCCTTGGGATGAATGGTGAAGGGATCAGGAACACAAGTAGCATTTGCCTCTATCCCATCATTAGCTATGTTTGATGAGGGCATGAACAGGAAAAGCCAGCAGATTAATGCCTGTCTACGTGTCTAGTGTCATTGCCAGGATTTTGGGTGGTACTTTACAAGACCCCAAGCCTGCTGACTACAGATAGAATATGCTTGTCTCAAAGGGGAAAAAGAATCCTGGGGCAAGAACTACCAGGGCTGATTGAAAAGGTCTTTAAACTAGACTTGAAGGAGGATGGGGACGGAATGGGGCTATTCAGAGAGAATACTAATGCCCATGGCATTGTCAATGAACAGGGGAAACTGAAGGCTATGACATCCTGAAAGTCAGATTTGGGGACTCCAGGTACTTCATCAGGGGCCCAGTTCAAATGCCTTTATGACAACGCCTGCAGCATGGGCAGTAAACAAGAGGAGCTGGAGATGCTTGCGTGCCTGCAGCACTATGATCTGATCAGCATCACGGAGACATGGTTGAATAACTCCTGTGATTGGAGCATTGGATTAGAAGGGGATAAGCTCTTCAGGAAGGACAGGCAGAGGCAACAAGGAGGGGGTGTTGCCCCCTATGTCAATGAACAGCTGGAATGCATGGAGCTCCATCTGGTGAGTGATGATGAAAAGACTGAGTGCCTATAGGCCAGGGTGAAAGGAAGGAAAGGAGACACTACAGTGCAGGTCTGCTACAGACCACTTGACCAGGAGGACAAAGTAGACGAGACCCTTCACAGACAGATAGGCGTTGCTGCTTGTTCACAAGCCCTAGTCCTCATGGGGGACTTTAACCACCCTGATATCAGTTGGAGAGACAAAACAGCAGGACATAAGCTATCCAGAAGATTCCTGGAATGCACTGATGATAACTTCCTCCTCCAAGTGATAGAGGAACCAATGAGGAGAGACTCCATGCTGGACCTTATTATCACCAAAAAGGAGGAGCTGGTGGGCAATGTTAAGCTCATGGGTAGTCTTGGGTGCAGTGAGCATGAGATGATGGAGTTTAAGATCCTAAGGGCAGTGAAGAAGTCTGGGCTCATCAAGCTTGAAACCCTGGACTTTGGAAGAGACAACTTTGGCCTCTTCAGAAACATAGAATCATAGAATTGTCAGGGTTGGAAGGGACCTTAAAGATCATCTAGTTCCAACCCCCCTGACATGGGCAGGGACATCTCCCGCTAGAGCAGGTTGCTCAGAGCCCCATCCAGCTTAGTCTTAAAAACTTCCAAGGATGGGGCTTCCACCACCTCTCTGGGGAACCTGTTCCAGTGTCTCACCACTCTCATGGTGAAGAAATTCTTCCTAATGTCTAACCTGAATCAACCTATCTCTAGCTTTAATCCATTCCCTCTAGTTCTATCACTGCCTGACAGCCTAAAAAGTCCCTCCCCAGCTTTCTTGTAGGCCCCCTTCAGATACTGGAAGGCCACAATAAAGTCTCCCTGGAGCCTTCTTTTTTCTAGACTGAACAACCCCAACTCTCTCAGTCTGTCCTCATAGGAGAGGTCCTCCAGACCTCTGATCATCCTCATGGCCCTTCTCTGGACACGCTCCAGCGTGTCCATATCCCTCCTGTCATAGAGACTCCAGAACTGGACACAGTACTCCAGGTGAGGCCTCATGAGAGTGGAGTAGAGGGGGAGAATCACCACCCTCAACCTGTTGGCCACGCTTCTCTTGATGCAGCCCAGGATACGATTGGCCCTCTCGGCTGAAAGAGCACACTGATGGCTCATGTTGAGCTTCTCATCCACCAGCACTCCCAGGTCCTTTTCTTCATGACTGCTCTCAAGCCAGTCACTGCCCAGCCTATATTGGTGCTTGGGATTGCCCTGACCCAAGTGGAGGACCTTGCATTTGGCCTTGTTGAACTTATGAGGTTGTCATGGGCCCACCTCTTCAGCCTGTCAAGGTCCCTCTGGATGGCATCCCTTCCCTCCAGTGTGTCAGCCACTCCACACAGCTTGGTGTCATTGGCAAACTTGCTGAGGGTGCAGTCATGATGAAGGTGCACATCCTTGGTGGTGTACCATGAGACAAAGCCATGGAGGGATTGGAAGCCCAGGAAAGCTGGTTGACTTTCAAGGATCATCTTCTCCAAGCTCAAAGGCACTGCATCTCTAAAAAGAAGAAATGAGACAAAGATGCAAGGGCGCCTATATGCGTGAACAAGGAGCTCCTGGACAAAATGAAGCACAAAATGGAAATCCATAAAGAGTGGAAGCAAGGACAGGTAACCTGGGATGACTGCAAGGAGACTGTTCATGAAAACAGAAATCAGGTTAGAAAAGCTAAAGCCCTAATGGAGTCAAACCTGGCCAGAGACATTAAAAATAACAGAAAAGGATTCTACAGGTATGTTAGAGAAAAAAAAGACCACACCAAGAGAGAATGTGGGGCCTCTTCATAGGGATGCAGGTGACTTGGTTACCAAAGATATGGAGAAGAATGAAATACTCAATGACTTTTTTTGCTTCAGTCTTCCTTGGTAACCACTTGAGATACACCACACAAGTCACTGAGGGTATTAGCTGGGTCTGGGAGAGTGAAGAAACATCCAGGGTCCAGGAACACCTAGAGAACCTGAAGGTGCGCAAGTCCATGAGATCTGACGAGATACATCCAGGGGTCCTGAAGGAACTGTCAGCTGAAGTTACTAAGCCATTAGGCATCATATTTGAGAAGTCATGGCAGTCTGGAAAAGTTTCCACAGATTGAAAAAAGGGGAAACATAACCCCCATTTTTAAAAAGTGAAGCAAAGAAAACCCAGGGAACTACAGACCAGTCAGCCTCACCTCTGTGCCAGGTAACATCATGGAGCAGATCCTCCTGGTTTCTGTACTAAGGCACATGAAAAACAATGAGGTGAACAGTGACAGCCAATATGGCTTCAATAAGGGCAAATTGTGCTTGACTAACCTGGTGGCCTTCTACAACAGACTTAAGACTCTGCTTGATGTGGGAAGACCAACTGATGTTATCTACCTAGACTTGTGCAAAGCACTGGACACTGTCCCACGTGACATCCTTGTCTCTAAGATGGAGAGACATGGACTTGATGGATGGAGCACCCTGTGGATAAGGAACTGGCTAGAAGGTTTCACTTAAAGAGTTCTGGTCAATGGCTTGATGTCCAGGTGGAGACCAGTGACAAGTGGAGTTCCTCAGGGATCTGTTCTGGGTCCCGTGCTCTTCAACATCTTCGTCAGCGACATGGACATTGGCATCGAGTGCACCCTCAGCAAGTTTGACAACAACACCAAGGTGTGTGGTGCAATGGACTCACTTCAGGGAAGGGGTGCCATCCAGAGGGACCTTGACAGGCTTGAGAAATGGGCAAGTGCAAACTGCATGAGGTTCAACAAGTCAAAGTGCAAGGTCCTGCCTCTGGGCTGGGCCAATCCCAGGCACAGTTACAGACTGGGTACAGAGTGGGTTGGGAGTAGCTCTGAAGAGAAGGACTTGGGGGTGTTGATGGACAAGAAGCTCAACATAAGCTTGCAGTGCACTCATCCAGCTCAGAAAGCCAACTGTAGCCTAGGATGCATCAAGAGGACTGTGGCCAGCAGATGAAGAGAGGTGATTTTCCCATTTTACTCTGCTCTTTTGAGACCCCACCTCAAATACTGCATCCAGTTCTGGTGTCCCCACCATAAGAGGGACATAGATCTGTTAGAACAAGTCCAGGGAAGGGCCACAAATATGATCTAGGGGCTGGAGCACCTCTGCTCCGAGGATAGGCTGAGGAAGCTGACATTGTTCATCCTGGAGAAGACTCCGTCGGCACCTTATAACTGCCTTCTGATACCTGAAGGAATCCTCCAGGAAGGCTGGAGAGGGACTCTTCTCAAGAGTGTCCAGTGATAGGACAAGTGGAAATGGTTTTAAACTGAGGGAAAACAGGTTTAGGTTGGATCTTAGGAAAAACTTCTTCAGTACAAGGGTGGTGAGACTCTGGAATAGATTGCCCAGAGGGTTTGTGGATACCCCCTCCCTGGAGGTGTTCAAGGACAGGTCGGATGAGGCCTTAAGCAACTTGTTCTAGTTGAGAGGCATCCCTGCCCATGATGGGGAGGTTGGATTAAATAATCTCTGAGGTCCTTTCTAGGCTAAGCCATTTTATGATACTATGATTCTATGAACAGTAAAAAGTCTGACTGTCAGTCTTGAAAAGAGAATATTTTTGATTCTTTTTTTCAGGGAGTATGTTGAATTCAAAGCTATATTCTCTATTTCTGTTACTGCTGTTTGGGTGTAGGCACTTGCATAATACTATTTTCTTCCAGTAAATGAGGACAGAAAAAGAAGTGTTCTGAACATGTATTTATCAGAAAAACTAAATGTGCTGTTAAACAGGTTGTGAAATGTTAGACTTTAATAACGGGAAAGCAGTCTGAGCAGATGTAAATGAAAGTGTGTGTATAAAATACAAGAGTGCTAAATCAATGGGCCAAGCACTAAACTGATGTAGGCCCAGACAGACTAACTGCATTTCATTTCCTCTTAAATGTGAGCAAGTGGGATGATAAGGTCACTTTCTGTATGTGTGGCATAGATGTACATACATTCAGTGTGGCGGATAGAGGAAAATATTGATACTTCATAAGCATAATCGCTCTTTAATATTTTCAGTGAGTTAATTATGTTTTGCTTTCATTATTACAGTCATCTCAGGGATTTTTTTTATTTTTATTTTTTTGTCTTTCATATGAGCTCCTTTATTATATTACCACATTTTGTACTGTACTGTATTGTGAACAAAGAATGGCCTACAAAACGGCATTTAAGACACCAGAAGAACAGGGTAGCATAAACTGACCTATTTAAAAAGCACCCCTTTTACTTCACAGAACAGCTACAATTGGTATTGCAGCAGCACTCTTGAAAAATGCTCCAGCCTCCCAAGTACTGTACACAATGAAAAAAAAGCACTGCTTCTGTCCCAGAGATCTTATGAGAAAGCTTAAACAACACATTAGAAATACATATTTTAAATTAAAGTATTTAGAAATCAAATGTCAAAAAACTCATGCTATTTTCTATAGCAAAAAAAAATCCAATTTGCTTTCTAATTCAACAGTTAAGCTTCCAAAGCCAACAGCATTATGTGACTGTACAAGTGCATGAGATTAGAATTAGAATTTCAAGAACTTCAGACTTTGAAAGTTCTTGAAAATTGTTTGGTTTATACCAACCCAAGTAAATTAACATAATACCATGAAAAAACCCCAACCATCCAACTGAAACAAAAAAAAAAAACCCAAACAAAACCCAAAAAACCCTCTAAGTCTTCTGTAAATATCTGATACGCTTTTCCATTAATCATGTCAAAGTCTGTTTTAATATACTTGAACCAGAATAATACCCAAATGAATCCAGCTTTCCATTAGTAGGCACAAAATGCAAAAGACACTGGGTTTGCAGAATTACTCTACAGAAACTGAAATAAATCAGAAATTAACTTTAAGAAAAAGCATAATTCTGACAAAAGTACATTACAATCAGCATTAACTGTATTGATTGGTCTATAACACTGCACCATTTACCAATGCAATCTAAAAACATCTGTTGTTCTCTAACTGCTTATTTAGGTGGAAGTTTATGAGTTTTCTATGCTAAGTGTCTCTCTTTAAATCACTTTTTCTTGCAAGTTATTGAATTAAAGAAGAATACCTCTATCTTATAATTAGCGCCACAACCAGGAAGAGAGCAACAAGATGGCAATAATAAGGCTTTAAAGGAAAGTATATCACAGTAAAAGGAGAAGGAAGTACTATTAAATTTTCTAATTGTAACCAAATAATGAAACTATTTTAAGAGATTTCAAAAATGTCTCAGAAGTTGTTAAGTGGCTTATTTTACCTGTTATGTGCAGGTATGACTAGAAATTTTTGTATCATATACACTGCTCTGTATTGAGTTCCATGGGGTGGAGGTTTGCAGTTACTGGTAGATCCATTTTGTCTATTTGATGATCTCTACTTGAAAAAAAGAACAGAGGTAAAATAATACAATAATCTAAACAGAAGATAGCCTTTTTGGCTTCTGAAGAGAACAAACTACAGATAATAGGTGCGAGGAAATGATGGAGACAGCATTTTGCACAGCCATATCTGTCAAGACACATTTTCAAAGTAATCACTTGATTTCAGTCCTTGTAAAAGCATAAACTGAGCAATCACCCTCAAAGAAATCAGAGACTCCATCATAAAAATCAAATGAAATACAACATCCTTACCTTTCTCTAATTTCTGTTCTTGGCCCGTGTTCTGGAGTTAGCCATTTTTATTTCATATCATTAAAGAGGAAATTCACTATAACTAGGTGGACAGACCATGGGCAAGAATAGAGGGCTATCTAAACCAACACAAAATTTTTCACAAGGTTAAAATGGGAAAGAAATTGATTGGATAATTCTTTAATCACTGTGGAAACAAATTAATTGCATTTTAAAGCATTTGATTTACAAGCAGTTTCTAAAGCAACAGTGGTTAGTGTCCATCTCTGCCCAAGGTAATGGGTAGTGACTGCCTGAAGGACCCTTGGGTAAAAATAACAAAGAAACACACTCATATCCAGAAATATCATAAAGAAATATTGATGAAGAGAGACCTGAATGTCACCTTTCCCTAATATTTTTGCATATATTATCCGGGAAATCCATCTAGTTCAGAAAGGACTGTGCTCACCTATATGTGAGCAATCAGAGATGAAGAACAAAGAAGAAAATTAATTTACCTCTGAGGAAATATGCTCACATCTTGTAAACTTCATTTCTTCAAAACTTGTGCTTCTGATGACAACACTTAAAAAAACCTGACAACTTCCTATGTTTTTTTTCCTATACTTTTATATTTAAATTTAATTTTTAATTTCTGTATTTTTGGAATTTCCCTAATCCTATTTCAACATCCAATAATGCGACCTATATCTTTGAAATACATATATAATCTGACCAGATTAACACTTCTATCTCTCCAATATATCCAAATAGAAGCAGAAAACAAATCTTCCTCTTCATGTAAGTGAGAAGAAGAAAAAAACCTGCATCTGTATTTTAATGAGTATGATGTTGTCCACAGCTCTTCTTTTTTATTTAGACTTCGGTGGCAAAGCAATGGCCACTTCATCAAAACTTGTTCTGATATTTAAGAGTATGAACTACTGTCAAACAAATAGCCCATTCCCATGCCCTAACTGAATGACCAATATCTACTGGACAGTAATATCAGGGCTCAGAGAATACATGTGCTAAGAGGGATTTACTGAAACCTGCACACACCAGTCCACCAAACCGGAACCACATTGTGCACGCAGACTGTGTATCACTGGAGAGTAAGAATGTAGTAAGACCAGTGTTAACTCCCATCTTTATGGTAAATTGGCTTTCTAGGGAAATGGGTGTTGTCATTAGCCATTGCAGATGAAACTTTTAACGAGGGTTCAAGAAGTTGGGAGTTGTCTTATGATGCATGTATTGTCTAACAGGGAGATATCTATTAGGGGAGGACTCTATTTTTTCTTGAGTCATTAGGAGAAGTGAACCTTGGTGGACACTGAGGAGTAAGAAGTTTGGAAATACCTGCATAGCCTCTTAATCTGATATTGGGCACTTAATGTAATGACAAGTTAAAAAGGACATCCATCTACTTCTAAAGCCCATACAGTACAAGTATCCTCTTTTATGATCACATGCTGAATCTGAATTAAATTTTTGTTGTCTAGGCCTCTGTGATTTGGAATCTGAAGGACAATATGCAGAGAATCAGAACAGCAATCACCTCAGAGAAAGGGCCTGAGTGATTTATATTTTTTGTTTGCATAACCTTAGAAAAAGGGCAGCTTGGAAGTATGGAAATAAATGAGACAGAGGGAGAGGGGGTCAAATACCCAGTGAAAGAAACGGACAAAAAGAACAAAAGCAGTGCAACTAAATATATCCAGAGAAAAGGTGTTGGTGTCCTCTGAGTTTACATGTGAAGAGGAGTGCTGATAATAAGAGTCGGGTCTGTAATGAGGGATCAGTTGGAAGGGCAGAACTGAATTTGTTCAACAACACTTCATGATACAAGACTGGAAGGAAGGACTGGAAAATAAAAGGTCCAACACAATTTGGTTGAAGTCTGAATTCAATCTCTACTTTGTTTGCATGTGAAAGCAATTTTACTTCCATTATTCTTAGTTCCACTGGATCGAATCTTACTTAACCCAATCTTTATCTAGGCAATACTTTTAAAGACTTCAAAGAGCAATTAGCCTCACTAAAAACTGAGCAAGGGAATAAAGATGTGGTCTTATGTTTGTTTGCATCCTACAACTAGTTACTAGTTAGTAGTGTCTAATTGACAGAAGGAAGTCAATGGAACAGAACAGCCATGCATTAGCAGAGATGTGTGAGAATGTTTGCCCCATATCTGGCACAGAGAAGTATTAGTAGTTTTTTACATTCATGAGCGCTGAGTTAACCCAAAAGTTAAAGGGGGAAGGAAAAGAACAATAGGTGAGAGGTTCTGGGATAATTAAGCAATAAAAAGTTTAATACAATGGAAAAGTTCTTTTGCTGAGCAATACACACACAAAATTGACTAGTGGTGACAGAACAGGGCACTATCTGATATTTCATATCAAGCAGACTAAGGATAAGACTATTTTCTCTTCAGATGAATGTGGAATCTGCTGCGACCGCAATTAATAATTATTTCACTAAGCCCAGGTACACTCCTACAATGGGTTCCCTTTTATCCTTGGAAAAAAAAAAAGGTCAGACAGCATTTTTAAAGATAGCAAAGAAATAATTGGCATATCCTCCCATTTCTTCTTCCAGCTGAAAGATCCTTCAGTGTTACTGAACTCTTTTCCCATATAATATTGTACCTTTCTCTATACCTACACTCACAGGTCAGACATGAAACATCCGCTACCCATTTTTAAATCAAATTTTCCAGATTTAAGACATAAATTTAAATACTAAGATATCTGGATAAAAAGTTTTATCAATTTCCTAATGCCCATCTTCCAAAATATTTAATCTGTTTTCAGTATAAAAGAAACCTGAATACAAAAGCAGGAAAACTAATGTTACACATGGATAAGAACATTAGGAGTACTGTTACGTATTTTTTGTTTCTGTTTAGGAATCTTTCTTCTCCCAAAAAATAATATAAAAAGATTGTATGTGTTCATATGTTTTTCCATGGTTCGTCCTTTCCTCACTCTTTGGTCATCATTCGGTCACCTGATACCTTGCCAAAGCTAAGGTAGATTAACATTTGCAATAGTTTAATTTCACAAAGACTAGAGATGTTATTTGTTTGCTGATAAGATTACTTGGAAACCCGTAGGAAGTTACCATTTGCCAGGATGGTCTCTGTAATTTCCAAATGGGCACCTTCCCATTCCAGAATGGGTTATCCTAAAGCACTTAAATGGGCTATAAATTTCTTAGGTGTTCAAGTTCCACTGCCTTAGAACTGTAACCCTACCAAAATTACATTAAGAGACTGAAAAAAATGCAACTTTTTGCAATGTGGAAGTACAACACAGCAGAAGACAATGCTCATTGGAAATGTCATGTGGGCTCTATGTCTGCTGGTTGAGTGGCAGTATCTTTTTGTTCTTCAAGTCCTTTGAACAATTTCAGTCTTCAAAATAGATGTGTGTGCTTTACCTATTAGATTGATCAGTAGAAAACATGTAACTAAGGAGAAGCCTAAGGTTCTACTAACAATTGGGAAAATGGAGAAAAAAAAACTAGTCTTCAATTATTTTTACACCTAGAATATCAAAAATATAGTATCAGGTTATAAAGTGGGGAAATCAAGTAGAAACTCCCAAAGTCGAAAAGCATTAGGACATTTTTAATTACTAAAAGAAACCAAAGCAACCAAACCAAACGAACAATTAGATTTTCAATGAAACATCTGAACATAAAAAAAAAAAGAAAAAAAAAAATTATTCACTGCGAAATATTCAGATGGAAAAACATTTAAAAAAGACATATTAGCACTGTATGAAATGTGAATTGAATGTAACCCGCTGGGCCACTCATCCATATGGTGTCTCTGGCAATTACATCATATAGCTCCCTCTGTGAAATGATTGTATCATCTCTGTTGGAGGCTTATGAAATATGACATCATCCTCAGAAAATATATCATACATAACCCTGATTGTCAGACTGTTACAATGATATTATACACAAAAACATTATACACAATGATACTATCAGCAAAACCTACCTTCTTCACTTCATCTATTCATGTATCCCCAAAATATGTTAGACCAGAAATAAACATATGCCTCAGTGACTGAAAGAAAGCAAACCTGGGTCATACTTGGTCTTTATGCAAATTGTTTTAAATCGCCCTAAAATACTCATCAAGGTTGTCCTTTTTTTTTTTTTTCCATCTCTTTTTTTTTTCCCCCAAGCTGTGTCAGTAAGTTTAATCAAACTTGCCAGATCTCCCTGCAAAACTTACCTCATTTATAACCCTTGAATCATCAGACCTAAAATGCATGCAAGACAGGCATTTTTGCTCCTCCTGGATAAAAGATAGCAGACATCTGCTATGTCCTTCTTACTACATCTCTAATTTGTTTTGAAGTTCTATTTGATGAAGTAAAAAGCCCAGTTACAACACTTTAAATTATGTTAAATGACTCTGTGTTCAACTATGTTCATGATAGCAAGGAGTTCTATGATCTTTATTGAGGCTTGATTAAGATTATGCTTCAGTCTGAATTAGTATGCGCAGAAATTATTTTCGTTGTGATACAGCCATTACATAATTATTTAGATTTTTTACTTGCTTGAGCACACAGAAAGCACAGCACACAGCACAAATGTTACTCACTAATGAATACTCAGGGGGCAAATTCTCCACTGGTACAAATGCCATTGAACCAGCCAGTACAAATGAAGCTTAGTTTAGGACATCTGAAGAGATTATATCCAGGATTTTGACCTGTTAACAATAAATTGGACTGTATCTTTGTGAGTCAGATAGTTCTGACCTATCTCTCTCTGATTATATAAGGCTAAAGTCCTTCTGACCCAAGTTATTAATTCATTTAGTTCTGGAAGCATCAGCTTGCCAAATGCTATAGAGTGAGGGACTGAATAAATGAGTTGGAGAAAGGAAAGAGTGAAAGACAGAGAAAGTAAAAGAATTAAACAGGAAAGAGTCAATAAATATATTAGAACACATTATTTAAATACAGTGAAGAGGGGAAAAAATGAAAAAATAATTAAACAAGAATTAAAAGAAGTAATTAAATGGTGAAGATAAATAAACATGAAAGATGAAAGAATGCACAGTAGGGCAAGGGATGGCAATATTTTGAATTTTCCAATTCATTTTCAAAAAACAGAGCTTGAAGAAAGGGATGATAAGCAACTGATTAAATTCACTGAATAGTTATGTTGCAAATTCCATGTATATGCAGGCTCATAAGAGCACAGAGTTAACTAGCTAGGGGACACAAACAGAATTCAAGTATGAGAAGCTGGAGGGGTAACACAAAGTTGATGTTAAGCAATGGAAATCCTTTTCAAACATTAGCAGTTCACTCTTAGCATATGTCACATATCTAATGTATGTGTCTCAAGACTCCAAGACAGCAAGAGTGACATGCAGCAACCAACATATGCCTGGCACTTTTCAAGTACTGACATACTGAGTGAAACAGCAAGTACAAGGTGAAGAACAGCGTGAGCATATTAGCATCTTCCATTCTCCTGGAAGCTGAGCGTGAGAGACATTCTGTAGTTGCCAAAGGCAGTATCAGCTTTACACAGAGACTCTAAGGCATGAAGGACGTACACTATGTGTGTTACCAGAGAAACACACTGTATATGCAAAACTGGATGTCTAGCCAGCTACCAAAACACTTAATCGACCCTCCACCAGTGCATGTTTTATTTGTTCACACGTGAAATTGTAGAGATGCTGGCCAAGTCATGAAGCCTATTTTTACAGTCATTGTGCCAATGTGCAGGTGGATGAACAATGTAAACCCTCCCCCCCCACCCCTACAGAAGTGGCACTAGAGGCAATCCTGAGAGCTACAGACCGGACTGGCAATTCTGGCTTCCACTGTTGTTAAGATGATAGTGTCTATAATAAAGAATAAGATTGCTGTGAGGCCAGATGGACATGTACTGCTGCAAAAAGACCCAGCACAGCTTCTGTAAAGTGAAATTTTGCCTTGCTAATCTGTTGCTACTTGGACAGAGTGTCAGGAGGCACCTGGACAAAAGGAATCTGTCTGCATAATGGATTTGTTTTTTTTGAAGTCCTTGGTAAGATTCTACATCAAAGATTGTGAAAGAAACTGAGTTGTTATAGAAGTGATGAAAAGACTTTTTTATGGCCTGAAATCTGCTTAAAGAGTAGGTGCTACACAGAAGGATTAATGGTCATTTTCTAAATGAAGAAAAATCATCAGTGGAGTCTCCCAGAGATCAGCATGGGAACTATTTTTACTAATATCTTCATCAGTGTCCTGGAGAAGGCTAAGCAGTGACATTTCCTAGTCTGCAGAAAGGAAGGTGACCTCAGTCAAAAAGGCTGGCAGATGAATTTCAGTGTAGATGTATATGAAGTAATGCTTTTAGAAAAAAAGAACCTAAACCCTGTCTACATGGTGCTGACTTCAGAACAGATATTAGAACTAATGAAAGAGATTTAAATGTAACAGAGTTGACAGTTCTCTGAATCATCGGCTCAGTGTGAAGCAGGAGACAAAAATCTTGTTCATCACCAGGATGGGTGTCGCAAGCACAATAGAAAGGATGTCATTTTGCTGTTATACAAAAGCTCTTCTGGGCATGGATTGAGTCCTGTGTGTCATCTTGTTCTCTGCATCTCAAAGAATGGTGTAGTGGGGTTGGAGATAGTAAAGAAAAGGATAACTTAACTAAACTAAAACTTATAAGGAGTAGAATCATAGAATCACAGAATAGTTTTGTCTGGAAGAGACCTTCAAGACCATCAAGTCCAACCTTATTCCTAGCCCTATCAAAAATCACTAACCATGTCCCTAAGCACAACATCTAACCAACTCTTAAACACTTCCAGGGGTGGTGACTCCACCACCTCCTTGGTCAGGACATTCCAATGCCTGACAGCCCTTAGAGACTGAGACGCTTCAGTTTGGAGAGAGTAAGCAGGAGAAGGGATACAGCCAAGGTTTGCTAAATAATGAAGGCACTAGACAAGACAAACGCAGAACTCTTATTTACTAAATCTCACATACTAAACTTGGATTGAAGTGTAAGAGTTAAGAGAGATAAAAGAAGGTAATTTTTAATGCAGCAGATAGTGCTTTGACCACAGAGACTGTGGAAGCAGACAGTATCAGCAGGATTTAAAAGAGGTTAGATAAACTCATAGACAGCACATCTGTTAAGGGGTACTAAAAGGACCAGACAGGGATGTACTTTTTAACAACTTTAATACAACAGTTGTAGATGGCAAGGGAGTATAAGGGGAAGGATCATTGAAAGAAGACAGGCTCATGTGCTCTCCCTAGAAATTATCCTTTTTTGCCACTATCTGAAACAGAATACTGATCCTTCTACACATTGGTACCTAAAAGTTAGATAAAGCTCAGAGGTACCCTGCCTTGGGATGCAGGCACCTGTCTCTTACCAAAGTACCAAGGCTCCAGGTGGAGATGGTTAGGTTTCATACACACTCATAGATGCCCAAGACGAAAAACTTCTAACAGATGCTGACAGAATTGAGTCAATTAAAAACACATACAGATAATGCTGGTGATGTTGAGTGGTACCAGCATAGAATGGAGTTAAAGTGCAACATGGCTTTTATACTGACACTGACCCATGCTTGTCTGACTCAGGCTACAAGTGAAACTACATTGCACCTATCTACCAATGATCATGTGAGGTCTGTCTTGACAAGAACTTGTAGGAGCAGCCCAATTCCCAGAAAAGGACAAAGCTAATATTTACACAATGACTATCAAAGTCCAGTGCTCAAGCTTGCTTCTTGTCCCATTTTTTTGTAGCCACAGACATGCATCCACTGATACTGGTTTGTTTCATCAGACCCACTGAGACAAGGCCAGATCAAGAATGACTTTGCCTTAGTCACTATACTCTTAACTACAAAATTATGAGAGTAGTTCATGATGATATATCAGAGACTGCTTTACAAATAGCAAGTCTGGGTCCTGCTAGCAGCATCATGAGGGCAGATGGGAGCTCAGCATGGTTGTATCTCTTAGTTACATACCTGCGAACTGCACAGGTTTCCTCGGCAATCTGTAAGCTCTGTGTTGTGTTTTACTGTGTTTTGTTGTAGTAGAGCTGGCAGTCTACAGTAGTTGCACTGCATTTTTGGCTGCAGCATAGGCACATCATAAAAACTGAAGCAGAAAAGCAGGTAAAAACCACTGAGATCACTCAACATGTCTGTAATTTATCTTGTACACATCCCTTTTTCCACAAACACACTTTAAAATGTAAATAGGAAGCAGAAAATACTACTTTGTAATTACAGCCAGAAGAGAAAATTTTCCCTGAAGTTCTTTGTTGGTGCTTTTCCTGGCACAGATTTGTGTTCCATTTTCTAGCAACTGATTTGCCAACAACTAGGGACAGTCACATTTAGAAGAAATAGACTCACTTCATCTCAAAACTAATAGACATTGATTTCCAGCTTCATTAAAAATCATTCTTATAGAACTGTATCACTGAACACTAACTGCCTTAAGCTCATGTCAGTGACTAGCTATTCAAAAGAACCTGCTGTGTTTCATTTCTATATATGTAAAGTTCCCTCTCTTGACATGGCAACTGCATCAATTTACAAAATGCAGAGTTCTATGATGTACAAAGAAAACTTTCTATTTAATAGTAAAACAAAGAAAACAAGCTGCTGTACATGGAAGACAAAACATTGTTTTCTGGCATGGAAAATTTCACTATATGCAGGGAAATTAAAAGAGTTTACAAGACATCCCCAAATTAGTCAGGTTGCAGAGAATAAGCCCATAGATAGGGGGCTCTGCAGGACAGGAGATAGAAGAATTTAATTTTCTAGCGGAGACTTTCATAAATCTAACATGATCTTTTTGCACTCATGTCACCAGCACAGTAGACCTTGTCCCCCAGTTCAGATGATAAATGGTGATAGGTATTCTCTTTAATGAATTTATGGACATTTGTTTCTTTAAAATACAGAATAATTAACCCGTAGCTAGTGTAAATAAAACTACAGTTTAAATGATTGACACAACTATACCATATAACCAACAATCCTGTTTTTACCAGTTTATAGCAGAGTAACCCCTAAATATGCTTATACTCATTTTTTTTTTAAACCACAAACTTTGAAACCTCTTGTACATGCAGTTCTACTGTTCTGTATTTTATAGTATGATGTCATGAACTTTAATGATGCTCTTTACAGTTGCAGAGGGTAACTGCAAATCTAGGACACTAAATGTTTAGAATCACTTTACTTTTCAGACTGCAGCAAATGCTCTTTTGTTTAGCTAGGGCTGGTATGGCATAGTAAAGAAAAGAGCATCAGACAGTGTCTCACTGTTTTGGTCTTATTAGTGAATCTCCTTCTCTAACATTCATAGGGCTGAGTGTGCTGGCAGTGGACCTCTGTGGCCATAAGACACAGCAGGATCAACCGTACCTCAGCTGAGCACACACACAACATGCACTTCACTTGGTACCATCATTTCATCTTGCAAGTCACCAGATACCTGAACTAGGTTATTCCTTAAATCCTTCACTCATTTCTGTGCCAACCGCCGCCTCATTCCATTTTTCCTGACTTGCAACTGTCCTATGTAATTTCTGATCTCCAAAAGCATCAATTATCCACCACCAGTATTTTTGTCTGCTTCCTGCCTCTCCCCTTTCCTCCTCTTATCCAACATCACTGCATCTGTCTTTCTACAACAATTCTAACAGCCTAATTTCTTCCTGCCTACTGAACGAACTACCTTTTTGATTATTCACAGCTCCTCCATCTCATTCTCCTTTGCCATAAACTTGCTACTTACTATATTTGGATTTCTTACATACTCAAAGCATTCCCCTCTGCTGTCCCCTCACTGATGGCTGTCCACACATTTCCTATGCCCACTTTTCCTCTATGCCTCCCATCACATCAAATACTTAAGACCATGCTGTCTTTGTCATCTTTTATTAATATTTTCTCTGTGGCATTCCTTGCAGTCAATGTTTAAGCTTCCTATTAATCTGCCTGATGGGCATCTCCTACCCTCTTTGCTCTCAAAACATAACAAATCTTATTAGCTCCATATGATCCATGAAGATTCAAAGTATACAACAGGGTTGCTGAATGGTTCATCAGGTGGGACTGTGCCACACACATACCTGAACTGCAACCTTATATTCTCTGTAGCTGTCAAACTCTCACTCATGTCAAGCACAAGCCAGGTTTCTGGGCAACAGACCAAAGTTCCCCATCTGGACATCCTTCCCACTAGTACTGACTTTTGATGAAGCAGCAAGAAATTTCTTCATTCCCTAAACAAAGCACTTGATTCTACTTCACTTCTTCCACTGAAGAAAGAAACTGCACTAGAAAGGTGCAGAAGGATCTGAGGAGAAATAAACATTAGTCAGCTTGGATGGTAAAAAATCAGTTCATGATACAAGACATTTTTTGGTAATTGATCTTAAAATGATATATTGGTATGCTTTTTACTTCAAAAAAGACAAATAATTTGTGTGGCAAATTTATTAAAATATATATAATCTGGTGTGAAAGTCTCTCCTCCCTCCATGTAGTGTGTACGTCTTTCATAACATTTCATGGTAATTCTTCTGATTTTGTCTTGAAATCTTAATACTTTATCACATAGAGATAAATCCATCCTGTTTGCCTTCTGGTAATAACTGTCCTGTCCCTTTTTCTTCTAGAAAAAGTGTACTTTAAATAACACAAGTAAAACATCAGAAAGATAAGACAACAAAGAGCACCCATTAAAAGGAAGGGAAAAAAAAACATCCCAAACCCCAATATAGAAGCAATAGAACAGTCAAACAGTAAAGAAACGTTTAATACCCAGAATACTGTGAAGAATCGTGTCCACTTTGCTACCTATAGCATCGAGATGACTGCTTATATATTACTCTATCCAGCAATTTATTTGTTAAATGTCTGGGTGACAGAGTGGGGACACATCTTAGTAAGAACTTAATGAGGTAGAAAGATTGCTTAATACGTTCAAATAAATGTCTATTCAAATGAAAAAGACAACAGAGAATCCATTTCCTGTCCAAGAAGTTATTGGCCACTTAAAGAGAGGAAACACAGTTTAGAAGGGGATGAATTTTGCTAGCACTACTCCCCTGAAATGAACAAGTTGCAATGAAATATTTTGACGTCCTGCTATGTTTGTAGAAACTTTTGACTGCAACATTGCCTTTATGGATAGATTTGTCCAACCACAAATTAGTTGCCAGTTGTTGGTCTATCAAGCATCACCTTAAAATATCTCTTTTTTGTTTGATGAAAAATCCAATTTCCCACCAACATAAAAACAGGGCTCCTTTAAAACCACTTCACATTTAAACCTATCTTTTTGAAGTATGATTTGAACAGCCAGCTACTGTTTTTTTGAGGTGTACAGTGTATATAAGGTTGAGAAAATCCATTCATTTGTTCAACAGATTTCTGAAAACCGTGCTTGATCACAGATTACTGAGCTGATGGCCTAAAATGTGAACTATTCTAGTATTTGCTGTAAGAAGTTGTAGTTACAATTGGGTTTGCCATCCAGCGTAACAAGGTGCTTTCTATTAAAAAAAAGTCTTATCTCAGTGAACTGCTGCATTCCTGTTATTGTTGCAAACAGATAGTGCAGGGAGAATTCTGGATAGGATTACACCTGCTAGAAAAACCTGTGCTGTTCCGTGTACAAATGTCCCTCATCTCAGAATAAAGAGAGAGGAAGGAGCTTTACAGATGCACATTAATTAAGCCTTGTTATCAGTCAAGCAGACTATACTACCTGGAAAGTAGAAGCTGATTTGCAACTCACAATACAGTTCAACAGAAATCAAATATCCATTTGGATGAGTTGATATGCACATTCACTGTAGTGGAAAGACCTCTCTCCTCTGGCTTACTATGGATGTGACTTACATATGTTCAGGAATCAGCTTTTTTATATCTACTTGCTGTACAACACAGGCAAGCACAGCTATGAAAAGCACCATGAAACTTTATTTCTGATTACATTGTCTTCTTTCCCTATAGTCTTGGGAAATACAAAATTAATCTGAGGAACAGATCAGACAGCAATCTCTGGATAAGCAGTAGGAAGTGAAGGTGTGAATGATTTCTATTATGTTTCTGATCTCTGATACACCTTTTTGACCTCATATAAGAAAACTCAGATTTGTGAATCACAGAATTTCCTAAGAAACTCTAATTGCAGAAGTCATAGGGAACTACTGCTGTCTTATTTCTGATGGCTCCAGACTGGGATAGAAGAGCAGATATTGCTGGTCTGTGTCAAAGGTTATACCAGATGACCTATCACTGGCATCTTTCAACCTTCACCTTGATTATGCAGGAGACAAATAAAATCAACTTTTTTTCAAGTCTGTAAGAAAAGATTATATACAATGTAAAACTGCACACACAGCTTTTTGGGTGACTCTTTGGGTGCAGCCAAATCAGTAATCCATTTTAACATCTCATCTCTGATATGCTGACCTTGGTTTGAATCAAAGTTTCTTAAAAAGGATTCATTCCTCCTTACTTTCAATCTGATTATTTGCCTTAGAAAACAACTGCTTTAAACAGGAGACTTTATACTTGTTTGGGTAAATTTTGTTCCAATTTTTAGTTTGGCCACAAGTCAACGATAACAGCTGTATGCTTGTGGGTTCACTGAACTTTATGTGCTTGTTGGCTGCATCACCAACTAGAGGGAATAACCAATAATTAGAACATTTCAGGTCATCTTGAGAAGAACAGAGTTTTCCTGTGTTTGGAAAGGTCATGTGACCTCTTTTTTGGATGTTCCCAAACGTGGAACTGTCAACCATAGAGCACGGAGCTGCATAAACAAATAAAAGAGCCATTATTGTTGTGAGACCAAGAAAAAACAACACAAAGATGTACATCTGCTGATGAATATTGTGCAGAGATTTTTAACTGCATATAATAACTTTAATTTTTAACTCTCTAACTCATAGTAGACCTAAGCAATATCATCAGAACTCATTCATGTATTCTTTGCACACGGGCAGCCCTGGTCATAATGATTTGCAGCACAGCATTGAAAGCCTTGGTCTTTTTTTCCTTTTTTTTTTTTAAAAGTTGAATCAATACCAGTTTACATAAATATATGTCCCTGTTTTCCAATTGTTCCTGAAACAGCATTTATGTCTATCCACTGACAAGAAAAACAACAATAAATGTAGTAGGATGAAAGCAAGAAGGAGAAGAAAATAAAGATGATTCAGATTAAATGGCTTTAGGTGTGTGCAAAATTTTTTCTTTCCGTTAGAGGCATAAATATTTTTCAGCACTTTGAGATTATTATAAAGAAAAATAAAAGGTACCAATCTTTGGAAAACCTACCTGACAAAACTGTACTTTTCTTGTTACTGAAAGCATAGACCCTTCCTAATATGGAAAGAAACAAAAATTGTTTTTGTGTCACATCTTTTAATCCCTGGGTTTACTAAAGCTGTTTGTAGCAGTTACATCTAGTAGTTCATGCTGTAGATGGGTAATTTATTTGACATTACTGGAGAATTTATGGATATTAGAGAGCATATGTATGTCTGAAGGATTGAATAAGAGGTGAACACTTGCAAGACTACAACAGTTATCTCTTTATCACTGCAAAATATGCCCTGGGAGCTGTCAGTTGCAATTGGTGTACCCTTAGAGAAAGGAAATTGCTCGAACATCTCTTGATACAACCAAATAATGGTACCACTGAGAAGTAAACCCCTTCTACTCTGCTATTGATATGTACTGTGGGTTCAAATGCCAGAGTGAGGATCTGCAAAATGCAGAGTGCTGTGGATTCCTTATGCTCCATGAAATTTGCAAGTACACATGAGGTTGAGGCTAAGACCAGTAAAATATGGAGATCCTCACACACTCATATTTGTGTGTCCATCTAAGAGAAGAAAGACTAAAATGCAATTTCTTATTCCAGGTGATCTAGTCCAGCAATTGAAACTTCAGTCTCTGACATCCCAGATAAATGTCTAACCCACTAGGCTACTAAGCAGTTGAGGAAATTGAAGGGTTTTCTAGTATCTCTTGTTGGAGCTGCTACTTGCTGTATAAATAAATATCTTTCAAAACAGGTATCTGATCTTTCATCTCCTGTACCCAAAAGCAGTGCTGAAACTAGTCTCTTTCATTCTCCCTCAATGTATTATTAATACAAAGCAGAACACCTCCAAAAGGAAAGATACATCCAGAGTAGTTGAAATGTGTGACTGTCAGGCCACTCATCTAAGGATGGAAAGTCTGCAGATTAATTTCTTGTTCTGAGTCACACAGAACAGCATCTTCATGCTGATCTCCCACCTCATCTTCAAGAGCTCAGGGCTACCAGCTCTTCTGATGGATAAAGGTCTTTCCTGTTTTGATCATAAATTCCAACACTGTTGAAACTAACATTCCTGCATTTTAAAAATTATTACCTGCAAATAACTTTTTCCATGAAATAAAATTTCCCTTTGGAAAAATCCTGGGCAGTTCTATTTATGACAGCTATAACCTCACTGCTTTATATTTTAAACAGACTATCACTGTGCTGAGAAGTTATACATATACTACACCTAAGTGCAGAGTTAAGTCTGTTGTTTACAAGATGATACTAAAAAACACTGTTTAGTCTATTGGGTATGCATTATGCTCTCTTGTTATTCCACAAACACCTCTTGTATTTCTTTGTGTTCCTATAGATAATACTTGAAACTGCCATTGAGTATATCCTTGTGGTATAATACATAATTACTCTAGTCTTTTAAAAATATGAGGCCCTGAAAAGGCTGTAAAATACACGGAATGTTATACCGATTCCCTGAAAGGAACATTCCTGGTCTGTCTTGGGGACAGTTAATGCTTAGATTAATGCTTGCAAGAGAATGTCCATCCCCTGATGCCTTTCTGAGGGACAAGTCTCCAACACAGTGAAGAACTGACCTGGTAGTCTACAGAAAACTTGAGCAATGCAGTTCCTCCTAATGCCTCTGAGGTTAGCTTTCATCTTCTCTGCTGGTTTATTCTTCAACCAATTGAAAGTGAATAACTATTCATTAAGACTCCAGGGGAAGAGAGGAGGGAAAATGAATCTGGATAAGAATAGGCAACATAACAAATAAATACACCTAAGGCAGCCAATTCCATTTAGAAGCATTAGCCTGCACTGCCCAGCTCTCAAGCAGCACTTTCTAGGTGCCTGCTTGTCTACAAATCCTTGATAAGAGGATGGGAAAATTAGTTTTGCAGAAGTCTGTCAGTCTTTCAATAATATTTATGCCTAAGACTGAAGCTCTTTTGAAAGCCCACTTGAATAGCAAGGAAGGGGGACAGTTGTTCACTAACCTCTGCACAGAGCAGAATGAGAGCATGAGATGCATGGGAATTAATTTTATAATCTGAGACAAGTCTAAAAAGCTCAACCTATGTAATTTAATTTGATATTGAGGTTATTGAAGAAAAGACATACAACAGGATGCTGTCAGGATATAACGCTAATTTTTATCTGATCCTGGAGACTATGTCTCAGGACAGTTCTTTATCACTCATGCCAGCAGCCTGTTAGCAAAACAAGAGAAAGGTTAGTGCTGTGCTGGAGATACTGCAGCTCTGTTGAGATACTACTGACTTGCAATGCAACAATTGAAAATACTAGAATATATCTAAAGGTGAACATGAACTTACTATACAGCAAATAAGAATCACCTTTGATTCATTCTAGATTAACACTATAAGCCATTAATTGTTACCTGAGCCACCTGTCTAGTCATGGTCAGCCTTTCTTAGTCCAAACTGAATGCTTGCAGCATGCATGCACGGACCAAAGAAACAACTGTCATTAATAACAGATAGCTCCACTATACAACTCCACTATCGCTTTTATGAAGAGAGCAGTATTATACCCCAGTCCATATCTTCTTGAATTTAAATATTTGGATTTTTTTTCTGATCATTGCCTCCTTTCCCAGTTGTGTAATATCCATAGAACATTTGTGGAACTTTAACGTTTTGCTATAATTAAAGAGATTTATTTTATTCACAAAATGTTGAGGTGTGTCCGTGACTTCTAAATCTGTTCAAAAGAATAGCTGAAATATTGGCCTCACTGAAGTCAGCACCCAAATTAACAGGAAGAGGACCATGTTTCCACCTAATGAGAGTGGAGCCCTGCATCTTCTAAAAGGGCAAAGTACCATGTTACCAAAACAGCTTATACTTCATCAGCGATTTCTATTTTCTTATGATGTCTAAGTGATTATCTAGAACACAGTAAATTATTCTGGTCATTTGTAATCAAGAAAAAATCTGCAAGTCATGTAGACATAGGATGTTAGTATGAGGACTGGAAAGACAAACCCTTCCAATGAAGGATGGCTTTCTTTAGTCTAGCAAGATGAGAGAAAGCTATGAGGCAATGTCACCTGTTTCTAAAAGAGTGTTGCAAAAATGGGAAGGAAAATCTATCAAAATCACAGGATAAGGGTGGCACAAAAACTAACTGTGTAAACATAATTAAACTGTGAATTAGGCAAGGGTTTCTAACCTTTATGAAAATGAGGTTTTGAACACCCATCCAGTAGTAGTAATGAGATTAAAATTTCAGTCTCTAACATGGAACTTGATAAATTTATAAAGTCACGTGTGAGATTGCTTTCAAAAGGAGAAGTCTTGATTTATAGACCTATATAAAAAATTATCATCCCATGGCTATGAAAAAGAGTCCCTGAGGGATAGATTTCCTGGGTTTTTAATATTCCCATATATTTATGTGTGTATTTATCAATTCAGGCAGTGGGACAGATTTATCAGTTCAGTAAGTACCAAAAAAGATACAGCAGTTGTGAAACTAATATCCTTATATGAAAATAATAAAAATAAAACAAAACAGAATAAACCAACCAACCAACAAACAAACCAAACCAACCAACCAACCAAAAACCCAACAAAAAAACGCACAAGAAAGACACAGCATGCACAATTGTTCTGTGAGAGCTAAAAAACATTCCTTGCTTTAGCCACAAAGGAAACATCCTGTATGGCAAAAATGCCACTCCTATTCAAATCTACTATATATCCCTGCTTTTTGTGCTTGGGTATGTAACGGATTGTAAATGTATTGCTTGGTTTTGACCAAATAAAAGTTTAGTGTGAGGCTTTCTCAGTCAAATGAAAAACCTCTGCAAACCAGGAGGGCTTTCTTTCAGTGATCTTACTGATGAGGGGTCATTAGATTGTGGAAAATCCTCCTCACAGAAGTCACGGAAAAGGCACCAGATTACTTAAAACTGAAGACTGATCAACCCATAGGAAATTCAAGAATTCAATTCTTTATGCATCAGGTTCTAAAAATCAGGGATGCAGCAAGGCCCTGTGGCTTGTTAAGGATAGGGAGACACAGGGACTTTCCATCGACCCATCCCATCACTACAGACAGGTGCAGGGCAACCCAGAGGCACCAGACATCAGACAACTCCCTGAGGACAGGGACAGGCTGTGGATGGGCTTGGACATGGGCACACTGATGATCCTGGCTTGGGGGGTCCATAGATGGGCAGAGCAAGGCTATGGGGAGCTGGAGACTGTCCCTGCTGCAGCATCACTGGGGCAGATGGTCCTGGAGGCTGAAACAGGGCACCTAAGTCATGGGCAGGGTGGGGGTAGTCAGTCCCATGATGTGGTCAGGGACAGGCAGGACCATAGGCACTGGCGCTGTATAATTCCCTGTACTTTTTCTGCCCACACACATCTGAATGAACACAAAACGAGAAAGCTATGGCTCAAATTCTTTTTGTGCACCGATGCAAGAATCAGCACTGAAAAGTTACTGGAAAAAGCCTTTTTTCCCCTCTGTTGTTTACATATAGCAGCAGTGACTGCTATATGTAGTGTGGTGGTGTGTTTCTCCCTTGTCTCCTAGCTCCTAGTTCCATCTCTATGCCCTCACTGGGAAGTGTATTTTTATCCACAGTCTCCGTGGTCTGGACTGCTAGGACCCTCTCAATTAGATAATATATTTACATTGTTCTGATCAGAAGATCAATGATTGCTTAGCTTGAATGAGACAGGTATTTTCTATTTGTTTCTTGGAGAAAAAGAAGAATCTCATCAGTGTGTTCTTTCCAATTATGAATCATTAATTTTCTAACATTCCCCTCTGATTTTTATTCAAAAAAGATCTTCAAAAACTAATGATGAAAATTCTCTGCACTTCAGCAGGGATTTTCTTATGAGTGCTGTTTTATTTACTTGCTCCTCTTGTATTGTAAGATTCCCTATCCTGTTTTCATATCCAGGGCATTAAGCAGCGGATCACATTTAATGGATTTTGACAGACCTCAGTAGCTGGTACCTCCTACAGTGTCAGCCCCAGAGACAAACACAAGACTATGACAAGGTTTAACATCTTTGTGTTTCATCACTAGAGCTCACACAATTCCTCTGCCTACTTGACATGAAGCCACCTGTGTGATAAATAATATGCTTAGTTAAAAATTGAAAAGAAAAATATAAAGCCTTTTCACAGTAATTTTGGAAAATGATTTCACATATTATATCCTATACATTTTACTTTTTCATCACACAGGAGACCTGTCGTCCATACCTTACTTGAACTTTGGCATTGTACATCTCTGGATTCAAAGAAGCTAGTCAAGGATTTCTGTATCTTTTAAGTCAAGCTTTCACAGTCCCACCTCACATCAGTGCTGTACAACAGTATAACAGGAGTAAAAGTAAACCTTTCTGAGATGCTTTATGCAGAAGACTTTAGAATTTAATTCAATTTTTTGAAGAGCTTCCTTGGGGAAGGGCCAATTTCTCTGCCATTATTAAGAGCCTGTGCCAACCAGTGGAATTGGACAGAAGGTCAAGAAGTAGCACACTCCATTTTCTCTTAACAGAGCAGGGGCACACAGGTCAATTCCTAAAGAGCTGAGCATGAGGATCTGTGAAACATTGAAGATGATTACATGACAACAAAGACAAAAAAAAGAAGAATATGGGCATTTAATTTCTTTAATAAAAAAATTAAAAATAAAACCTCCCACTCAAAATATATTTAATTTTGAACAGCTAAAAGTGCCCTTCACTGTCAACATGGAACATTTCCCCATTATTATCTTTGTCTGCAGTAAAAAATCTGTCTTTTGAAAGAGATTAAAAATACTACTATTAGAATTTATGGCTTACAGTTGTTTAAAATGCATTATTTAACATTAACACTCTTCTGGAAGTGCAGTGTAGTAGTAAAAAAGATCATACGGCTAGATCTACATGATAGGTAGAAAAAAAATAATTTATAAGTTGGGCACTTTTATGAAGACATAGCCACCTATTTTGGCAATTGTAATGTCCAGTGAAAAGAAATGCACATCTTTCCATATAAGAGAGAAGAGAATTAAAGTCCCCCAGATTGGGGACTGCACAGTAAAAGAAATCAGTGCAGCCATTCAAGCAACATCATGATTCTTCAAAGATTTTATTAATATATTTGTCATTAGCATAATGCTTTTTCTACTGCTCAGGTGAAAATTAAATTTCTGAGCGAGTTACAGCACTATTTAAAAAGAGACAGGAAGATATGCAAAGTTTCAGAAGTAAAAAGTCCACTTGAGCTAGCTGCAAATAGAAGCTTTCTGCAGATCATTAATAAAAGTAATAGTTGTTAATACATGATTGCTTCATTATAATAGTGACATTCCAATTAATTGTTTCAGCACCTTTCAAATTGAACAAATTTCCTTTTGACATTCTTTATCATGCCTTTCATACTCTCTTGTAAAAGAGAAAATCCACTGATCTGCTTGAAAAGCAAACTAGTAGGAAGTCTGCAGGTCCTATTTTCTCATGAATGTTAGTGGATTTCCTCTTTTGGAAGAAATTGTAAGCAGTATAAATCACATTTTCACTCAGCTAAGAGTAGACATGCATTTTTCAGCATCTGAATAGATTCCAGATTTCTGCACTTCTCTTATCATGTTCAGTTCTTTAATAACCATTAAGTATCTGACAGCTAGAGGAAATTCATGAGCTATGCAGCATGCATCAGAGCCGTATCATTCAAGGGCTGTATTTTTACACCTATGCAATATGATTTGCTGTTCCTTTTCAGCTAGGATTTACAAATAGTTCACAAGTAAAACAATAATTAACTGTAATAAAATATAAATAGCAATAATTTATTTGCCTTCCTGATTCAATCCAGTGCTTGTCTATACACATTTGTATATGCAGGACACTAATGCACTAACATTGTTTGAAAGGGAAGTCTTTAAAGTATCTTAAACATGACTTTTTCACACCATCCCCCTTGGCAGACAGTGCAAATAAATATTTGAATTGTTGGTGTGCAACATCAGCAGCCCATTTCAACATTTAGATATTTATACCATAACCAATGGTACCTTTGCTATTAGTTCTAGTAAGGGCTATGATTAAAGACATATGTGGTTATGAAATTTGGCCCAATTTCCTAAACAGCTAATGTGCAAAATGAAGAACACCCTGATGGTAGCAGCAGATGAACACCTTGCAAGACAAGTTGACTACATATTAATAAATTTGCAGTAGCTTGATGATTAGAGTACAGCTCAATTTCTCCACAAAATATGAATACCAGCATATCTAGTTATCTTCTGCCATATTATTCCTCCTTCTCTGATTCCTCAGCTCAACCAAATCTTCTCCTTCTCTCCTCTTACAATATTGTAGAAGCGATCAACTAAAATGAAGACTGTTCAGAGCAGTAGTTTCATGCAAGATACCACTGGTAAGACCTGACCAAGTTGCAGGAATACATGTCCCTTCACTCTTGGATCTCTCTGCTCCAAGATACAGCCTTTTCATCCATCCTGAGTACATACATGCATGTCTTTGTTTAAACATTATTTTTCAGATTACAATGATAAGCATGTATAAAATAGGAAAGATTGGATTCAGTTCCCTTGTGCCCTAATGTAAATGACCACTGATTATTCTTCAAAATCACATGATCACTGGTAATTTTTCACTGAACTCCTGGCCCATTCAACATAAAAGACAGATAATGCACAAAGAGAGAGCAGATGCTAGATTTTTACTTTTATCCTTAGTATTTGATGTGTGGCCTCAGGGCCTATTTGCTGCACACTATTCAAATGCCATTCTGATGATTGAATTATTACTTTCCACATGGGTATTCCCTATGGCATCTATTGTTATTGTAACTGAATACTTCAGAAATGAGCAGTTAACCATCCTCCTCCACTTTACCTCTGAAATATCTTTATACAGCTGAGCCACTAGCGACCTTCTCAATACTGTTTAATGTCTTCATCAATGACTTGAGCAAAGGAATGGAAAGCATCTTTATCAAGTTCTCAGATGACACTAGTCAAGGTGAAACAGTTGATATACTGGAGGGCAGGACTGTGATATCTCCACAGCCTGGAGGAGTGAGCAAACAGGAACCTCAGCAAAGGCAAATTAAATGTCCTTCTTCTGGGATGGAATAAAGCCCATGTAGTATAGGCTGGGACTGACTGGACAGGAAGAAGCTATGCAAAATAGCACTGATCAAGAAGGCAAAATTCTCATGATCAAATGGAACAGTAGCAAGGCCTCCTGGAGATGAAGGCTAATCACATATTAGGATGCATTAGCAAGAGGCTAGCCAGCTGGTCAAGGGAAAGGAAATCATTATTTACTTCTATTTTACCCTTCTGAGATCTAAGCACTCTGTCTGGCTCTGGGTTGCCCAATACAAAAGAAACACTGACAAGCTGGAAAGGACCCAGTCCAGAGGTACTAAGATGACTATCTAGGTCACCTAGTGACTATGTGTGTAGATAACTTCATATACAGAAAGAGCCACAAGAAGCTAGGTTTGTTTAGAGAAGTTTGTTGGAGAAGTAAAGGCTAAGTACGAATCCAATTCCTGCTTTCAACTTCTAAAAGGGTGGTTATGGAGAAGACAGAGATAAACTCTTCTGAGAAGTGCACATTCAAGGACAATAGGCAGTAGTGACAGGCTGCAGAAAGGGAAATTCTGGTTGGATAAGCTGTATAAAATTCTTCACAGTCAGGTCTGTTGAGCACTGAAAAAGGTGCCCAGAAAAGCTGTTGGAAGCTCTCTCCTGGAAGATTTTTCAAAACTGGGCTGGAGAAGGCCCCAGGCAACCTGACCTTACTTTGAAGCTAACCCTGCTTTGAACAGGAATGTGGACTAGATGACCACCTGAGTCTCCTTCCAATATGAGTTATTTTATGATTGTATGATTTCCAAATATTTTTCCATCATCCTGCATAAAAAGGAATGTCAACTTGTACATTAGGGAGAGAGAAAAAGGAAGCTTGACTTTGTAGCCCTATAATGTGTGCACTTCTCTGGAGGGGAAGACATCTGAGTTTACCTCTCATGAAAATTGTTCACTATGACATTACTGGGCATTTATATAAAGCTTAAAATCCTTGGACAGAACTTGCAGAAAATGAATGGGAAGGATGTGCAGTAAAAACCAAAATGGAAGTAAAGATCTATATTAAAATACAGTTATTTAGAGTAGTTTTAGTCTGTAGAAGAGCTGCTACCTCTGGTAGGGCAAACAGGTTATTAGTGAGTCCTCCAAAAAGTACTTTGCTTCTTTCTGTTACGGATAATTTCTCACTAGTTGAATTTTATTCATGTCAGTTTCAAAGTCATGTGTTCTGAGGAGTTTCCAGGTTGATAAAACATTTATTAGGGTTGCACCAGAAAGATTTTTATTAACGCTAGCAATATTTAGAGAGCAATCAGTGCATAACTCTAAACAGTAATAAATTATTTTTTAAAGGTATGAAGGAGATGCTTTCATTAGAGCAAAACGAGTCAATCTTTCAATCTTTGTCAACCTAATATGGTTGTTTAAAGTCACACAACAATGAAATAAGTTTGTTTCTAAGATAACTGTGAAGTGACCAATAAAAATATGTGAAGATTATATAACATATAAAGAATGGTGAGAACCATGCAGGGACAATATTTTAGTTCTGTCATGAGGCCAGTCAAATATCACATTACAGGCCTACAGAGAAGATGTTGTGAAGAAATTCTACTGAGAGATTATTGATATCATCTCCCTTAGGACCCTTAAGAGAAGAAAGTGCAAAGTCCTGCACCTGTGGAAGAAAAACACCAGGCATCAATATATTCTGGGAGCTGCTCAGCTGGAAAGCAGATTTGCAGAAAAGGAACTGGGGGCTTTGGAGGACACCAAGTTGAACATGAGCTATCAGTGTGACCTTGCAGTAAAGAAAGGCTGTCGGTATCCTGGGCTGCATTAGAAGGAGTGTTGCCAGCATGTGAAGGGAGGTGATCCTTCACTTCTGTTCAGCCCTGTTGAGGGCCATACCTGAAGTACTGTGTCCCTTTCTAGGCTCCCCAGTATAAAAGTGACATAGACATGCTGGAGACAGTCCAGCAAAGGTCCACAATCATGATTAGAGACTGGAGTATCTCTTGTATCAGGAAAGGCTGAGAGAGCTGGGATGGTTTAACCTAGAGAAGAGAAGGTTCATTGGGGATCTCATTGTATACAAATACCTGAGGTAAGACTGTACAGAAGGTGGAGTCAGGCTCTCCTCAGTTGTGCCCAATGACAGGACCAAAGGCAACAGGCCCAAACCTAAACACAGGAGGCTCCATCTGAACATCAGGAAATACTTGTTTTACTGTGAGGGTGATCGAGCATGGGCACAGGTTGCCCAGAGGGGTTGCACAGTGTCCATCCTTGGAGATGTTCAAAAGCATGGTCCTGGGCAACATGCTCAAGGTGGCCCTGTTTGAGTAGGAGTGCTGGACAAGATGACTTCTAGAAGTCCCTTCCATCCTCAACCTTTCTGTGGTTTATTCTGAAATTCTGTGTCATAATTAAAATGTGCCTGTGCCATAAGCAAAGGTATAATTGATCTTATCATTAGTGCATTATGGAAATCTTTATACTTTACACTAGTAGCTTTATACCCCCAGTAAAATAGTTCTGCTGTTTATCTGAAATGCAAGAATATTAATAAAAACATATGCAAGATTTGAGCATGGATGGATGGATGGATGGATGGATGGGAGCAGTCATATATAACTCCTAAGCCACAACAGAGTCAGGGGTTGAAGCTAAATCCATGTACCATAATCAGGGTGTGCTGAGAATAGCATCTGGAAAATCCAAAACCACTGTCAAGATCACACTGTAGTCAAAAGTCTGCTGAAGATCAGAAACAAGGTCTTAATGCAGAAGTCAGTCAACATGGCTGATAGCTGGGTGCCCACTATGAAAGCTTACAAGCCTGTAAATCTGGAGTCTGCTTGAGCTTGACTGCTAAGGCAAAGCCTTCCACTGTGGAAACCAGTAATTGGAACAGTTTTGATGCATCTTTTGAGTTCAAGAACAATATAATGTATGTCTGGATGAAAGAAGGTATCACAACATTCAAAAGCAATAAATTCAGCTTTGAATTTATTGCAGTTAGTGCCTTCAGTCTCTCAGAAAAATAACCCCACCTTGAAACTGAGCTCACTTATACAATATCCAGTTTCCTTTCTACCTTTATTGTCCTAATCCACTGTTTTTACCTAATTCACTGCATTTACCAAATCTGAAGCATGTCTCAACAAACATCTAGGAAGAAACTCAATTTGTTTCTTGTGACTGTAGTATTGGGAAATACTCTCCTAGACAAACAGAAAAGTGCATCCATAATATCTACATTTTATCATGTGTTTAAGAAGTATAGAAATGCATAAGATTTGCCTCCATCATAACAGAAAGTCAAATTTGCCCTCTAAGCTATGTATGTTACCAGCATACTCTGCAAATATAAAACAAAAAATCACAAGGGAATTGGAAAAGCCCTGAAGTTTCCCCTGATGGCATTATTTTTTAAATCACTTTTGAATTTCCTTAACTTCAAAAGGACAGTCCAACCTGGCATTTTATTCTGCTGAGTAACTGGACGTATTAGCCTTCACAATCTGACCTTTAATCTCCAGAGATCTGTTTCTTGCAAATATAAAGGCGTTAATAGAAATCTTCAAAGAGCTCACAAATTTCTTTTGTTTTATATTTCATAGCTCCAATACAGTTCTTAATTGCTAAAATGGATTTTTTTTTTTTTTTTTCCTCTGTCTGAGGCTGTAAGCTAGCAGCATACAAGCTTTATTGCTTCTTTCAGGAAAATGTCTCTTTAGCCATTCAAAGTCTGTCAGGCTCTGCCCACAGTCCCCTGAGATTAGCATTTAACTGCCCTCAAAAGGTAGTTCAATTTATAATTTTCAAAACTGCTGTTTAAACAGGATTTTTCTGATTTTAGATCTCTCTCTGAAGTTTATGACCAGCAGCTCCTTTCTTTCCTCCCTTTCCTCAATCCACCCCAAAGCTGTATTAGCAACACTTGTTAATGCAGTTTCAGATGTTTTCTAGGCAAACACACCTATTCCACAACCTATCGTTTCTGCATTCTCCCTCTGTTTTCTCTCTCAAAAATTATCCTTTCTCATTAAGGCACTTTTTATTCTGTGGACAGGGAGATTTCAGTGCCACCCTGACAGGCTATCTAGACAGTGAGAGGGTTCAAGAGGAGACTTCAAGTGGAAGAGAAATCCACTGAGAGCCAGGAAGCCTTCAGCGACTGTGGGGGACTACATGAATCTTTGGTCTGCTTTAGTATGATGGCTTTTAGGATCAGATCAAATTGAAGTCCCACATATTCAAAGTGTTTTATGTGGAGTACTATCAAAGAAGGAAGAGTTCTGTTGAATTTAGAGGGCTAGGGGGAGTTTGGGTTTCACCTTTGAAGATCCCATAAGGAACTGAACCATAGTGATATTAGAACAAGTGTTTAATCATCGTCTATGTGAAAAGTAGAATAGTCCTTCACATAGGGTAGGATGCGCAGTTTCCGTAGTTTCTTCTCCTTGAAGAAAAAATAAAAGAAAATGTGTGGGTTTAAGTTTTAGCTCTCACCCAGTGACATTTGGAGCAAAGGTGCAGATGGAGGCACTCTTGGAGGAGTGCTGGGTGTAGCAGCAGTTGATGCCTGCGCTGCAGTGGCTGGGGACCCACCATGGGGACCTGCAAATAGCTTTTTTCTCACCACCACAGACATCCTGGGCCAGGAGGGAAACAGGAAATAGAGGACAGGAAAACAAAAGACTTCTCTTGCCTGTCCTTTTCTCACCAGCTTGGAGGAAAGAGACTGAAGGACAAGGAAACGGAGCTCTACAGGCCCGGAGCTGCTGAGGTGTACTGGTAAGAGAATTGGTATGCCCAGGCCAAGAGGTATGCCTGACAATGAGCAATTGGCTCCAGTCAGGTCAGGGTACATCATCATTGCATGTTAGGCAGATTTGGGTCACCTGGAAACCCTCCATGGTAGAGGGTGTGTGCAAAGGATTCAGGTACTGGTAGAAGTCATGATGGCTGATGCTTGTTGCTGTTTAGGCTACCCAGGCAGTCCCTTAAGCATGCTTGTGGGTTTAGGTGGGCTTGAACCTCAGCTGTTTCACCATGTGGAGAGTCTCTGAGGAGAGTCTCACTTAGAGGTGCTTATGCTATGGCAGGTCACTCTGTTTTGGTCTTGAATGAAAGCAAGACGTTGAGTTCAAGGGCAATCAGACAAGACAGCAAAAATCCAGTCCTTGAGGCCAATCAGAGTTTAGGGATTTATTATTGGTGGGTTTTTTCCTAGACCTTGAGAACCTGGTGAACTGGTTTTGGTTGCCGATGAATTCTTTCCTTCCTTTCACATGATGTACTCTTGCCATTGTCACAGACCACTGAAAGCACTAGACTAACGACACCAGCAAGTAACGTTTATCGATATTACCTTAGGAGGGATTAATTTAAGCTTCCTCATATCACTAAATCTCCTTCTATCACATCTCAATTTAGCTATAATTGATCTCTTCTGTCTCTAAAGAGCATGTTGTAGAATAATCTATATTACATCTGTGTTAAAACATATGCCTCTTTTAGCCCCTAGCACCACCACCCCTAGTTCTCAAAATGTCTTTAATTCACTAGAGCAGACGTCAGAAATCCTGCAGTTCAGTCCAGCTATGGGGCTGTTCCTTTTACCTGCAAAGGGCTTAGTTCTAGCATAAAACAAAACAGTGATTTGTCACATAATCAGTAACAGAGGATATATAACATCCCCCATCATCCTGCCGTATTAATTTCATGATTGCTGTGAGTCAAAGTCTTGAGAGGGCTTTTTTTGTGCAACTCTACTAAAAGCAATAGAGGTATTCCTACTTGTGCCAAGCTACATTTTATGTCTCTCAAGTTCCCTCTCGGCATGTACACACAGCAGAATTTATATAACAACATGGCTAAGAGAGCAAGCATTTTATCCTACAGAGTTATCTTCAACACTAGTCCCTAATCAAGCGTACTGTGTCAGCAGCATTGCAAATTAAAAAGACACATACTCTATAGGAGGAGACTTGAGACCTGGAGCTCCTGCAACGAGCTCCATTTCACCATAGAGCTGTAGACATAACAGCAGTTGTAAATTGCATGAATTACTGACATAAAATAGAGTTAGAAACGTAAAAAATATTTTATAAATGTCTTCAATATTATCCAGCGCTGGCCCACAAGACCACCAACAATAAATATAATAGTGGTAAATCATACAATACTTCCTGAAGACTTGTTATAAAGCTGCTGCCAACCTTCAGTTCTAAACAAAATATTATCCTGCACCTTGTGTTAATGTTTTGTTTAGTAAAAGAGCCGTTTTCAGGGTGCGCCACTTGTCCAGAGCTTTCCTCTCATTGCCAAGAGCAGCAGCCATGTAAAACTAGTATTTCTGTAATTGAAATTTGTACTTGAAAACATCAATACTGTGGTAACAATGGTTTGTGGGTTTTTTTTACAACCTGCATTATACCATCTGCAAATTCAGGCAATACACCATTCACACTGAAATTTCTAAGGATACTTACTCTTCTAAAAACGAAGTGGGACAGCAGGGAAAGCTTCTAAACTTGAAGAGTTTGGGAGTGAATATGTTGAACTCAGAGGGTTTAGCTTATGACTGCATAAAGAACAAATTTACTACTTTGAAACGCTCAGTGGAATTTGCCTTTTTAAGCACGTTACATTTTAAAACTAACTGAATATTTTGTGCTAGTACAAACAGAACTATCCTTGCTGCTTATCCCCGTGTCTGTAAATACTAACCTCTTGTCACCTAAAAAATGGCTTTGCATTTTCTCCTTATTTGTTAGGATTGACTGTAATCCAAGGCAGAATCTTACAACTCTAACATAGTTGGTAAAGAGCCTAGCAAAATTTGGAGTGTTTTAAAACACTCACTAAACATGTTTTAGCTTTATGTCTCTTCTTTAAAACTTGTTTCTGTGGTGCTATTGTGAGTTACCATTTTTCATCTTACTCTTACTGGTGCTGGCATTCATGTGTAAGTAGACATATTTTGGATTCAGTCAATCTGTATTGCTGCCTTGGAAAGAAACTTTTAATGATAGAATGTTTCTGTTAATCTCCTTTGTCTCTAAATTTTATTGTCTTTCTTACTTACTTTTTTTACTAGTCTTTTTCTTTCAGGAAGAAATACAATCGAAATTACATTAGGCTTAGTCCTAAAAGACTTTGAACACCTATCATTTTAATTTAATCTGGCAGGATCTGACAATTCTTGGCACCATTTATCATGCCCATCAAAGAACAGACAGAGAGGTTTGGCAGAGCAGTTGATTGAGTTGTCTTTTGTTAATGAAAACAATGCTGCCGACAATCCATTAAAAACATCCTATTTCTTTTTAATATTCTTGGAGTAATAAGAATAAAGCCAGCAGGAAAGCTGAAATTAGAAGAATTGTTTTAGTCTTCACTTGTCTCATTTGTGTTTAGACCTATATGGCACTGAGTCCTCCTGATAATTTTTTATTCTGATCTCTGTGGCAGAAGATAAAAGGAGGAATGGAAATGCCCCAGAAACTTGCGATTGACATTCAAAAGCAGCTGTGCCAAATCCCTGCTGTCTAAACATGTAACCTCTATTAAAATAGATTTATTTTAGGTTTTGTTCCTACTGACAATCAAATTTGGGTGTCCAGGCTTATCTACCACCCAAGTTTTCAAAAGTTACATTTTAATACCTTAAAAAAGAAAAGTAAATGTGATTTTTAAATGCACATTAAAAAAAAAAAAATAGAATACATTTTGATTTTATTGATATGATATACTGATTTTTGAGTCATGACATTTCAGTTGTATTTTTACGGGGGTTCTATAGGCACAAAGGACGGAACCATTTTTTTCCATTGAAAAAATATTACTAGTATAGCCTGTGGACAGCACTTTTTTTTTTACCATTGAAAAACTATTACTAGTATAGTGTGTGAATGAAAATTGATAAGATAAGGTCTGGATCTGAAATTTGCTGCAAAAGTATGTGCCTAGAAATTATCTTGTTGCTTCACATGTTCTGCATTCTCTTCACAGCAATTTAACAAAAACAGAAAGAGCAATAACTTGCTACTCCATTTACCAATGATACATTTTCCTATATTTAATGCAAAAAGAAATGGTATATGCTTTTAATTTGCTTCAGTGTTTAGCTTTTAATACAATGAAATCTAATTAAAGGTGTAATATGTATACTACAGAATAGCCTAAAGTATGTCAGCCCAATTTAAAAGAAAATTGTATTATAGATGTCAACTATTTGTCTTATTTCCTCTCAGCACTTCCAGTTTTTGAATCCCAGAATACACAGAGATGTTCTGCCCTGTTACTCTCTCTCTGACATTGTTTCTTGGGATCATAATGCAGTCTTTCCATCCGTGATGGGTACCCAAATCGAATCTGCAGCTGAGTTGTAACATTTGCTAAAAAGATAACCTTGAACTCCTCTGACCTGACAAACAGGATTCAACAAAATGAATCCAGATCCTCTCCTTTAGTTTCTATTGTTTTAAAATCTTTGCAATTCCATAATAATTGAACAAAATAGAGAAAAATTAGAGGTTTCATTAGCGTAAACAAAAATCTATGTAAATTATTCATGGAGATTTACCATTTTCAGTTGCCAAAGCCCCACTCCTGGTTCATTTAAACTTTTTTTTTTTTTTAATAGCAATAAGTTTAGTTAGATTTTAATGCAAATGAAGCTACTCTAAATTAAGGCTCGCTTCTCAAATACTTACTGCAAACAGGCTGCACACACCCTATCCTCTTATTCTTTAGAATAGTAAATTGAAAACAAAGGTATAGTGGATAAATGAAGTCAGATTTAATTTATTCATTAAATATCACATATTTTCACATATGCTTCTTATTCAGGTTACAAAGCATAAGCCAACTAAGACACCAAATAAATAACACAGTAACAGCACATTACAATGAATTAAAAGGAAACACATTTGGAACAGTTAAATAAGATAAGGAAAAGACACGTAATTTTGTAAGTTAATTTATATATATTTTTTTTTAATTTAAGAAGCAGTTTAAAGCTTACCATTATCTTCCAGGTTTGGTAAAAATAAATAATGGTTGTTTTCTGGGTTGTAATTGTTTGTAATTTTTTTTTCCCCCACCCAGTGAGCAATTGTGTTAAAACCAAAAGATATAGAGTGCTTATCTTGTGACTCAGCAGGACTGTTTTATTAAGTTTCCTTTGAGTTTATTTCTGTGGCAGGCAATACTTGTTAAAATGTTTTTCATTTTAGGATTGGACTTGATTAGTTCATAAGCTATGACTGATAATATAGAAAATATTATTACAACAGAAAAAAAAAGTACTGAAATAGAGAAATCTGTTAATGATAAATGTTCACACTGAGATTTTGCCATCTTGATGGGAAGTTGTGCAGGGTATCAGGACACCTTCAAAGTGCAATATCCAGGAAAAAACACACAACTCTATTAAAACGCCGATACAAGTTATGTCTTTGTTTTAAGGCTGTTCTTAAAATAATTCTTCAGGTCTATTAAATGGAAATGAAATATTTTCCACTTGTACCAAATTTTGCTTTGCCCATATGTGAACCTAAAGGCAAAATCCAGCCTTTATGAATGCTCTGGCTTCCCAGGGCATGTTTATAATTTATACCAATGTGAATTTCTCTGAAGCAAATATTTTAGGTAGAGAATGAGCACTAGCATTGTTCTCTTCATATCTGTCCAAGCAAGGGGAACCTCTAGCACTTAGTTAGAAGTAAAACTGTCTTCTGGTTTTCTTTACATGTTTCATCTTTCAGGAATAAAATAACAGTATGTCTGTTCTTCTTACAGGAAGCTCTTTTTATTTTTATTTTTCTTCTTCTTTTTCTCTTTATTTTTTCTTTTCATCTTTCTTTTTTCTCTCTTTTTTTTTTTTTTTTTTTAACAGAAGTGTACACAAATGCATACAAGTGCATACTCTTACAGAATCTTGTTGCTCAAAGAAAAAAATTACAAATATAGATATTTGGTAACAGTCACACTTATTAGTTATTTAAACCAAATTTTTCTTTAAATAATTTGGACTATAACTGGAAAGTACAAGTGATTTTTTCCTTCCCTGGAGGAATATATGTTCTTTAATGTATATTGAATTTTCTATCATGTTGAGTCAAAACCACTGAATTTTTCCAGTGCTCTATTGTCATATGTCATGGCTTAACCCCAGCTGGCAACCAAGCACAACACAGCCACTCATTCACTCACCCCCGGCTATGTGGGGGGAGAGAAGCAGAAGAGGAAAAAGGAGAAAACTCAGGGGCTGAGATAAGACAGTTAAATATAGGTAAAGCAAAGAACACATGCAAGCAAAGCAAAACAAGGAATTTATTCATAATTTCCCGTGGGCAGGCAGGTGTTCAGCCACCTCCAGGAAAACAGGAGTCCATCATGATTACTTAGGAAGACAAACACCATCACTCCAAATGTCCCTGCCCTTTGTACTTCTTCCTCCAGGTTTATATGCTGAGCATGATGTCATATGGTATGGAATATCCCTTTGGTCAGATGGGGTCATCTGTCCTGGCTGTGTCCCCTCCCAACTTCTTATGAAGCCCCAGTCTTCTTGCTAGTAGGGTGGTGCCACAAACAGAAAAGGACTTGACTCTGTGCAAGCACTGCTCACTGTTTCCTGCACAAATCTAACATATCGCCCCACAGAAGCTAATACTGCAAAAATTAACTCTATCCCAGTCAAAACCAGCGCACATATGTGCTAAGGTTAAGATGAATTTAGTTTTTCCCTTTCTGTTTTTTGTTTATTTTGTTTATTAATTTGTTTGTTTCTTTTGTTTTGATTTTTTTCAATGTTTTTATCTTGTCTTGCTTGGTTTTATTCTCATATAGTTCTGGAGAATTCTGTTCTGCTGTATTTTAAATTTGAGTGTTATTGCTATATTTAGTCATTCCTCTGATTATATAATTTTTTTTTTAATTTTAATTCCCTATCATCTACAACAATCAATTCTGTGTGGTCATGTTGTTAGCAGTACTCTGTTTTGATCAATTAATGTGAATTTCTTACAGTATGTAAAATTTTAATTATAAGAGATTTTAAAAGTACAGATGAAGATGATGTAATTTAACAAGTTCTAAGACTCATTTTTTTTTAAACCATACAGTATTTTGGAAATATCAATATCTGAACTTAGACTTCAAATTTCAAGTAGCACATTAAAAATTGAACTGAGCACAAGTTTAGGTGAAGGGAGGTAAGTTTTGAAACTCACTGACTGTGCAATGGTCTTAACAAAACCTTAACTCATTTTTTTTAGAAGTGTTTACACAATGCTTCTGCTCAAGGACAATTTTATAGTTACCTCAGATTCACCTTACATGAAAAAGAAATGAAAAAAACACAGTACTGGAAGGATGTATGTTTCACATATGACCTCAGAAAAGAGACGAATTAGAACTAAATGTACTGCAAGTTCATGGAAACTTTTACATCCAGGTATAATAGCAAGTCTGTTGAAATTATTGGAGTCCAATTTGAGAATAAATCAGCCATCTCTAGCAGAAGTAAGTGAGTACTATTAGAATCAGAGCTAACTTTACAGAAAGCCATTATTAATTGCTATCCAAATTGAATTTGATATGGCAGAGTCTGAAATATTTGCTCAAGAAAGTACAGAGCATGTCCATCTACTAATTCATTAAGAGTGCAATCTCCCAAACATTTCAGAACTCTGGCAGAAAAATTGTGGTTAACAGGATACTGTTCACTGGAGCTAGTAAGCACCTGCTTTACAGCACCTCCTTTAAATTAATATAAAGCAATGCTTTATGATATAAACGATCAGCTATTATGTATTCCTCACAAAATATTTTAGAGGAATAGGCTTAAAAAAAGTGTTTATTTAGTGATGGCTATTTTGTTTCTTTCTACTATAATCAGACACAGAGGGTGTTTTTCACCTATCTATAGGCTGACCTCTGTAATCTGTGGACCAGTTGCCATAAACTGTCTTTATAATCAGTAAGGAGAAATAGGTGTACATAGGACATGCACTCTTATTTTAATTAGGTCAAATGACTCTGATGTAAACATTAATGTGTACATTTTTCTCTTAGGAATAAAAAGCCCCTAAGGTCATCAGCTCAGGGGCAGATCCTCCTCCACATAGAAGCTCTTAATATTACATAATATACTTGCACTTCACTGTTTATTTACCTTTGTTTATATACCTTTTGTTCTGTTTGAGTGATATTTGCGCCCCTGTATTACAGTTACAGTCTACTGAGTCAAAACTGTGTACTAATACAGTGGCCCCTGTTTATCTATTTTCAATGTTTTCATACTTCTCAATTTAGATAATGTAGAATATATTTAGTGACTTATACAGGGTTCACTTGATTTTCAAATATACAGAAGATACATGTGAATATTTTTGATATGAAGACTTCCATAATGCTAGTGACAAATAATTAATTATTGTCCAAATGTAATTGTCACACATACACACCCCCCCTTGTATTATGTATCACTGAGTGAAACACATTGGTCTTCATCAAATCCATTTTGTATGGAACAAAACACGTAGGGAATTGTTACTTATTATTTATGTATTTCTATGTGCATGGCATTTGTGGTGGGTTGACACTGATTGGATGCCAGGTGGCCACCTCTATCACTCGCCTCCTCAGTTGGACAGGGGAAAGAAAATATAATGAAAGGCTCATGGGTCGAGGTAAGGCCAGGGAGACATCATTCATCAATTACTGTCACAGGCAAAACAGACTCAACTTGGAGAAAAATTTGTTCATTATCAATCAAATCAGAGTAGGATAATGAGAAAAATAAAAATTACTTCTTAAAACTCCTTCCTTTCACCCAAGCACCAAGGGAATGGGGCTTGCAGTTAGTTCATCACAGTTGTTTCTGCAGCACTTTCATTCTCAGGGGGAGGACTCCACACTCTTGCCTGGCTCCAGCATGAGGTCCCTCCCACAGGTAACAGTCCTCTGGGAACTTCTTCAATGTGAGTCCTTCCCATGGGCTGTAGTTCTTCACAAGCTGCTCCAGAGAACCCCTTTTACATGAGGTCTGTCCTTCAGGAACAGACTGATCTATCGTGGGTCCTCCATGGGGTCATAAGTTCTGCCCTGCCAGGAGTGTCCTTGGGTGTGGGTTTCCCAAGAGGTCACAGCCTCCTTCAGGCATCCACCTGCTCTGGTGTGAGGTCCTCCACAGGCTGCAGATGGATATTTGCTCCACTGTGGACCTCCACAGGCTGTGGGTGGACAGCCTGTCTCACTGTGGTCTTCATCATGGGCTGCAGGCGAATCTCTGTTCTGGCACCTGGAACACCTTCTCCCTCTCCTTCTTCACTGACTTTGGTGTCTGCAGAGATGTTCCTCTCACATATTCTCACTCCCCTCTCCAACTTCCGTTGCTGTTGCACAGGTCTTTTTTCCCCCTTTTTAAATACGTTATGAGATGTGCTACCACTGTCACTAATGGGCTTGGCCTTGGCCAGTGGCAGGGCCATCTTGGAGACAGTTGGTAGTGGCTCTATCAGACATAGGGGAAGCTTCTAGCAGGTTCTCACAAAAGCCACTCCTGTAGCCTCCCCACTACCAAAACCTTCCCTTGCAAACCAAATATAGGATTGTACAAAAACATAAAGATGGAACGTTTCTGTTCTAATGACCTTGCAATCTATATATATTTACAGACTAAATGATATTTTTACCTGCAACACAAAAATAATTCAAATATTTCACTTGTTGTTTAAAAGATGACACTCCTCATGTATTCTGGAAGGCTAAATTTGAACTAAAATGGATTAAAATTGAACAAAGTAAGGTACTAGCATAGTAGTGCTGCAACTGAAAATAGTAGCAACCTGAAATAGTAGTGTTCTAGAATGATTTTTTTTTCAAACCATTTTAGTCCTTTCTCTGAATAAAACTTTAAAATTACAGTCTAAATCAAACAGAAGATGATGGTACTACTATACATGAATTATCAAATGGGAAGTTATGAAACAGTATAACACTGCACTTCTATATTAGAAGTGGAAATGTCATGTTTCTGGTTCTGTTGATGGTTTCATGCCAAATTTATGAAAGTGGGAGAATTTCCAAGGTAGCAGAAGCACCATAACAGTTGAATGAATCTGCAATTACCCTTATAGCAAAAGATCTGGAGAATTAAGTAGAGAATAATCACTTTTCTCCAGGAACTGTAAACCTGTCTATAGCAAGGATGTAATTCTCTATTAAATTCTACAGACTGGATTAAACCCTGAACAGAAAGAGACTAATTTCTTGTTAAATTTCTTAACTTTATAGAGGATTTTTTTTTTTTTTTATAACTGTATTTCATTCTACAGAACCTATAGAAATGGATTTTCCACTTCACTAGGTCTACTGCATATGGCATTTCCTGACTTTAAAAGATAGCGAACAAAGATCATGGTTTGTGAAAAGGAACGTTTATGCTTCCACTGACCAAGCCAGTCTCTCTTCTTAGTGTGAAAGGGTGAAAGGAGTAGATGTCAAGAATGCTGAGATCTTCTAAAGAGGGAGGAAAGTGCACAGTGGAACCAAAGCCCATTAAGCATAATCTCCCCAAGAGAAAGCATATAGTCATAAAGAGAACTAAAGCTTCTGCTGTTCTTATGTCTACCTAGGAAACCTGGCTTAAGATCATGGTTGCTACTAATATTGTATATAGCTATGCTTGGCTCTAATGGAGAATTAAGATGAAGTCTTTTTTTCAGCTATTTCATGTCACACAAGTTCATCCTACATTAGTGATACACATTTTGTTATCCAGATGGCTCTTCAGAGCCCTCTGACTGCTCTGATCAGAACCCGAATAAATATCTCAATCTCTGAGGTGGCTTATGGTATCTGAGATATCCATACAGGGCTGACAGATAAGAGGTAAGACCTATGGTACACCTGTGACCTTGTGAAAGGCCAGGAATGAAATCACAGAGAAGCTTAAATGGCAGTGGATCCAAGGTCCAGTATGGTTTGCTTTGGGATCCATAAATTACCACTGAGTGTAATGGAAACTTATCTAGTTCACGTGTTGTGGTGGGTTTACCCTGGCTGGGCACCAGGTGCCCACCAAGCCCTTCTATTACTCCCCGCAACCTCCATCAGCACGGCACACAGAGAGACAATAAGATGAAAAAAAAGAAGAACCATAGGTTATGATAGATAAAGATGTTATTCTCTACTTCCCATACGCAGGTGATGTTGGTCTGATTCCAGGAAGTAGGGCTCCAGAACACATATCAGTTTCTTGGAGGACAAGCCGAATGTCCCCCCATCTTCCTCATGCCTTCTCCCTTTATAGTTCAGCTGACATCATATGGCATGGAATATCCCACTGGTCAGCTCAGGTCAGCTGTATCCCCTCCCCCATCTTGCCCCCCCAGCCTCTGGTGCCATGTGAGCACTGGCAGTCATAACGCAGGTGTGTTATCAACACCATCCAGCTCCCAGTACTGCAGCATGAGGGATGTATGGGAAAAAGCATATCAGCCAGACCCACTACAGCTGTCTACCTATAGACACCTTTGGTCTTCTCAACCTGTAAGCTAAATCCCAGCTACTCTGCCTAATTAGGTTCTGTTCAGTTGCCTAAACATAACTGCTGGGTGCCATTAAAAATTTTCTAGGATATCTGTGAGACACTTGAGATTTGGACCAGAAGAAACAGAAGACCCATGCTCTTCTAGGTCAGCATCCAGAAGCCAGAGGGAATACCACAGAGTCTGTGTTTAGCTCACTGCCACAGTTACAGCTGTACTGAAACTATATTATAGAGTTTAACTTTATTTTGTGTTCAGTTTTATTTGTAGATGTGTGGAAGCATTTTATGGAATATGGCAAAAGAATATGTAAATAAGATTTCCAGTAAAGACTTCTGGAATAACTCTTGATTGCCTAATAATAAATTAAGAGGGTCAAGGGGTTCTCTTCAGCCCTATTTTGCTAACTAAAGAAATTGTTTATTTTTAGTTTAGATGTTTGTGGTTTTGAAGCTGACAATATAGATCAATCTCTGCTATCAATCCTTTGGGTAACATGTACATGGCAAGCTAACAGTTTTACACTTTCCAAGAAACCAAATCAGTCATGTTCAGATAGCTTCTCAATATTTTTGTTATCTGATCACTGTATGCCTTTTGAAGTGTCAATTCTTGACAATTCTTTTCCTATTATACTAGGAATGGAAATGAATCCTACCTCAACTTTCTGTGTCTACACATATGTTTGTAAATGTTGTGAGATGTCAGGTAAGTCCTGCAACCAACTTCAGAAAGCTCTGAGGAACGATTCTAGAAGTGTCAGTCCAAAAGTGCTGTGTCCATTTTTCTTCAAGAAACCTGAGGAACACAGATGATGCAAGAAGGAGGATTTCTAAATAACATGTTAGGCCAGCTGTTTTCAGGCTTGGTGATACATTTTATTTCAGCACCAAGCATTATATAGATATGATTAAAAATAATGACAGCAAACAGATGGTCACTCTTCATGGAATTATACTGAAGACATTTGTGGATTGGGGTTTTTTGAATGTATTGCAGCAAAATAATACATTTAACAATCATGCAGTGTCTTAAAAAGTGAAAAAAATGTAATGATGTTCTAGTCAGCTTACTTAGTAAGAATTTTTCATCTGAAAGGTGATGGAACAGAATCACAAATATGCTTCCAAATATTTTGGATTAGGTATAAGTAAAAATACTTTAAAATGTGTAAAAAACCCAGTGTAAAAAAGCATGTTAATAGTGTTTGGAATTACTATATTATGGGGTTTTGTGTGTGTGTGTGTGTGTGTGTGTGTGTTTATTGTTGTTTGTTTCTTTGTTTGTTTTGTTTTGTTTTCATGAATATAAGCATATTGTTCGGTAAGGAAAAATGCAGACATATTGAAAATCCTTAATCTCATGAAAAGCTTGATCTGGACAAAGTACATTAGTCTTAAATTGTTTTCAGGGTGAATAACCTTTATAAATACAAATATTTTTAATAGCAGTGAAGGGCAAACTGGTAACAAAGGGATATTGAGAAAGACCAGTGAATAATCCCATCATATGCATCAATTTTACACATCCTGTGAGCAGGTCGCTTCACTTATTTCTCTACAGTGTGTCATTAAGACCTTATCATGAATTCCACTATCACATTCAATCCCATTGATTTCTATTTTTTTCTGATTGAAGAGTGTATGCTTGGTCTTTGCTTGTGATAACAATTTGTGAGTTTTAAAAGAAACTTTTTCCTGTATATTTCAGCTGAACCTTGTCACTTTTAAACTGTCTTTGCCTATAGCAGATACTGATGAAATGAGGAAGCAGGACTACAAATTTATGGTACCATACCATCAGCCAGTGCCTGTGAAACCCCACAGGGGTTGTGTGCAAGCACACAAAATGTGTGCTTTCTCCCTTTCAGATATGTGTCCCAAATGAAGGATGTCTGCCTATGGCAACATCTGTGGCTATTTCTTTATCTCAAGGGACAGAGACCCACAATGTAGAACTACAGATTCCACCTCTCTCAACATTTTCTCTGAGTGGTCTGTGCAGTTCTCTGTAGTGGAAAACAGACCTTATTTTCAATTTGACTCTGCTAGAAAATGGTAATTATGGAATTGAAAATCCCAATCTTACAGTGTTGTTTTCAGTTTTTATGTTATTAACTACCAGAATATCAAAGCTGCAAAGCCAAGCACTTAAATTATCAAATGCATTATTTAAGGTGCCTAAGGAATCTTAAAACTGCCTCTATTTCAGTGCACCTTTTTGATATGAGATCACGTTATATTTTTCATGTGGTTCTCTTGCTTCGTTTGTTATAAAGCTAGGTTTTGTTAAGACTACCTGAAAGAATCTGACTGGTAAAATTCATGAGGTTTTATCTGTCTTACCCTACCTTGCTTACTGCAAAGACTGATGTGTTTGCAATGAATTCAGGAGGGAATTGAGGAGCATAAAAGGTATTTTCTTGGGGTTAATGTAGTCAAATGTCACTCTGGACATACTTCTGTGACAAGTGCCCTTAAATGAGAAATGATGTAATAAAAGTTTCTCATTCATTGCCTATACCAGTAGAAGAATAGAATTCTTCTACTTTACTTTGAATGGCTAATCTCATCTTCCTTTAAGGACCATGGGAAGGAATAGACATTACTGGATTGTCATCCCCCTAACTTGTCTTGTTCTCCATCTCAGAAATGACTGGAGAAATCCTAACACCTACAAATTGCAAGTTAAGTCAAAAGAAGCAGCATTTTGATCATAGAAAATCAGGATCTAGCTATTTCATATGTGGCACAAATTACTAATGCTGTTTTTGCTGTGCGGATGTGGCAGCTTAGTTGTGAAAATGATTTATGCATGTAAAAGGAGTTTTTTCAAGCCTCCATACATATTTCAGTAAACATGATAGCTGATTGGCTTGGACTGGTGTCAGCTCAAGAGTCTCTGCATAAGGTGACATTCACAGTAGTGCATTATAGGGGATGTGTAGGCAAGTCTTAAATCTCATTTGAGTTTAGTGGTGCTGTTGGACAATGGCATAGTCTGTATTTCGGACATACATTATTTCAAATTTCAAAATTCTGAAATACAAGTACAATGAAGTACAAAAGAAAATTAAAAAGAATTATACATGACAAATGTGATTTGAGGATACATGCATAGAGATTTTAATATAAAATAGCATTCAATAGTTATGAGTTTAGAGCTAAATCCCATGTCCAGTAGAAGTCCCATTGTGGATCTTTGTGAGTATTTAGTCAGCTTGCCAATTCCTCATTTCCTTCTGGTTAACTGTAGGAGGTAGGAATTTAATAATAATAAAAACCCCAATGTGTTTATAAGCTCATAAATAACAAATGTGACTTAATCTATGTATTTCAGGGGGTTAGCAGATCTGGACAGTTTTGAAAGTTTGAATATCTGGGGGGAGCAGAAAAGAGAGAAAGATCCTGAGCTGGTATGTATATCTTGGCTACAGTGGTTACATCTATTTTTACCAGATGAGAATTTAGTTGTTCTTCTTACTCCATTATCATATACCATAAATCCTACAGACCACACTTTACTATTATACATGTTGTTTATGCTGTGCCTTTGGGGAAAAAAAAAAAAAAAAGAAAAATCAAAATTTTAGAAATATTTTACTTGGGTTTTTTTTTTAAATTATTATTATTATTACTATTTTTCACGCCTTTCTACTTTGTGTCAGGTTGGCTTCTTTACCATGCCCTCTAGAGCATGGGGTACAGACAGAGAGGAAAATGATAGTTAATAAATTTTTGAGGCCTCTAAAAATTACCTTCTGTTAAATAGCTTTTCTATACATAATAATGTCACTGTTTTATGGCCTGATGTTGCCTGACCTTCCATTATGAGAAGCTGAGGCACCTTTTCAATACTGTAAAAATCACATTTATAGCCTTATGTGGTTGTAAGATATTGGCCCTTAAACATGTTACTTATGGAATAGAGACAATTGTCTATTCTGGGGCTCAGTATTATTTAAATGCATAGGAAGGGAAACAGGGTAAACATGATTTTGGTACTGTATGTCTGAAAAAATATACTTCAGAAATACATTTAAAACTAAATATTAAATTTTGATGCCAAGAGCCCCACCATGTCACTGACTACCAAGATTTTACTCCACTGTGTCGATTCATTACCATGTTTCTATGTGGGAATACAGTACTAGCTGGAGTAGAAGTAATTTTGAAACAACCTTAAAGTATTTATTCCAACAGCTATTGAGTTAATAAAGCTCGTAATGAGATAGAGTAAGAGAAGTAGCAGACCTTAACTGGGTAGTTATTCAAAGTGATGCATGATTAAGGTTTGAAAATCCAATGGTTGGTTTTCCAAAATCCACAAAGCTGTAACATCACTGTTCATCAGAAGAGTATCACATTCCCTGTGTTTGCATTGTAAGCCTAAAACTGTATATTTGCTATATCTGAAAGATGCATTTCTGAAAAGTATTTCAGTGAAAGAACTGGAAATGTTTAAGTTTGAATGGCTATTTGGGTATTGTTTTTTGAATGTGTTTACCACCTGTGCTTATTAACCCGCAGCACAAATGATTCCAGCATTGCAAACAAATGCTACTGCTTCTAGTTTAGTCTCTTACCAGGCTCAAACTTTTCACTGTTGGAAGGGGAATTTTACCTTTCACTGTGCAAATTATGCACATATTTTATCTGGTAAAAAATATGGGAATCGCATACCTTTATTGGAATTCTGCTTGCAGTTTGTAAACTTGATATTTGTGTTCACAGTTCAGAGCAGATGATGAATAAATATCAAGTGGGTAGAATGAAAAAAAAGGGTTAGAGACTTTAGCAATTTCTTTTATTGGATACCTTATTTGCAACTATGAAATCTGTACTGTGTTCTTAAAACATATTAAGATGCAAGGAGTTCACGTTTACCGTATCTATGTAGGAAGGAGCTGATATTATATTTGAACACTCCGCATGTTGGTTTTTTAGAACACAGGTTTCCAAACTCAGTGACATTAGATTGAATCTTTTCATATGGTTACTTTCCTTGAAAATCTTTTTCTACATAGTAAAATCTTGTGGTTTAAAGTGCTGCTGGAGCTTCAAAGGAGTTTTATCTGCAGTAAATCGTCATGAAAGATCACAATATTGAGTCTCAGAGGTTTTAGATATATTAACATTCCAATAGAATTCTAAAGATCTTTCTTTACTATCAAGAACTTGATGTAACTTGACCTTATAATAGGAAAATAGGATTTTTCTATTCAGGATTTCTAAATGCAGTATCAGTGTAGATAGGGGAAGAAAGACATCATAGTGTTTTAAATGCCTCTTACAATAACTACATTTGCAGTGATGGTAAGTAAGCTATATTTTAGGAAATCAAAATTAAGTACTCCTAATATTGCTGCCTCTTCGTATCTTTCACATATGTATTGTATTAAGGTCTTCTGTTGGAAATATTGCAGATGAATGAACACTTTGTGAAAGAATCCTCAAATACTTCAATTCAGTTAATTTAAGGAAAGAAATTAATAAAAATTTCAGTTGAACACAAAAACAACCCCAAAACCTTGAGACAGTTGCTTAAATTTTGTTCGTTAGTTAGTTTGCTTTTTGTTTGTGTTGTGTGTGTGTTTGCTGAATACTACATTGATATTCTGTATTTTTAAAAAAATCCAGTGTCTTGCCCTAGTATGATCAATCCTCTTGTCCAGTATGAATATTTTAATATTGTCTGGATATCTTAAAATTTAGAATCTTAAGTTATTATTCAGATGTAGATTTTGATAAATATAAAAAAGGAAACTTAATAAAGAACAATAATGCATTAAGTACACAGACTATAAGCACAGGAGGTGGGGTAACTATAGGAGCAGAAGTGTTTCTCAGATTATAGAAGACCTAAAGAACAATCCTCCTGCAAAGAGAAAAGTGACTTATACATTAGAAGGCTAATGGTATGTCAAATACTAAAAAAAATATTATAAGATGGTATTGATAAAAATTCAAAAGCTTGTTTTGAATGTTCTCCTATCTCAAAAGCACTCCAAAGTCTTTGGGAAGCAAAAGACTTTTATGTACTGCTTTAATTTGTTTCTTTTCTTTTTTTCTTCTGCTGTCACAAGGGCAAGAATAGCTGACTCTCAGGGTCATGGTAAATTGATTTTGTGTTGTACCCTTAAAGGGAGATTTCTGAAGTTTTGTTTTACTATTACTTGTTCTGAAAGATTTCCATTTTTGTTATTGATTTATTTTTTTTTCCTGTCTGTGAGATGCTTTAGGAACAAATGACATCATTTCCATGGAGCAAGAGTATACTCCTGAATGTAATACCTGTGAGCATTTTGGTGTTGTACACCAAATTTAAAATGAACCAGACCAAAACCCCCACTTCTTTAGAAAAGAACTGCAATGACTGTTGTGTGGTTTGTTTGTTCGGGTTTTTTTTTTGTTAACTGTAAGAAGATCTGCTGCTTTAAAGGGCATAACCCTCAATATAGGAGGTGGGGGTTGGAGGGCAGAGAGCTAATCGTGGGATTAATGTAGATTTCATTTATAATCCCTTCTGTGTTTATATGCTTTTATCCACTGTTAGTGTGGAAACAGGACAAATCCTCTTTTAATTCTCATTATCAATGAAGATTTGTCCAAAGGCTTTATTGTGCCTTCATTGGAAGCCTTGTGCTTGGGAAATGTGTAATCTTACCATTGCAGATGGAGGACTTAGAGGTATTATTCCTCAGGGGCTTGTGGTACCATCTCAAGTTCAAGATACGTGTGGTGGGAGCATATCTGTTGATATATCACATCATGTTGCATTTTGCTGTGGTACAGACAGAACAATATATGAATACATGGATGTGGAGAACAGTGCACTCCACCAGTCTCATGCTGCCACCCATCCAGGCTCCTGACCACTGTTGCAGAGTTACACTGGGCTGAACCACGTTGCTCTAAAGAACATACAAATCCTGAGGTCAGGCATATGTAGGTTCAGTACTATTTGAATGTGATTCCTAACATCAGCCCCATCTTCTTTTTGTTCATCTAAGGTTTTTGTTCATAGTTAACATGTTAAGGCCTCAACTCAGAAGATAGGATGCTAACTGTTGTAAATAACATGAGGAAAGAGATGGATAGTACAGATAAAAAAAATTACCAAAGTTAACCATTCGAGCTGTATACTTTCTTGGCAAAAGCCAAATTCCTGAAGTATCTTTTTTCAAATACTAGATAGAAAACTCTTCTACAATCAGCTGAGTGTTGCACAAAGACCTGTGCTGTACTTTCTGTTTGGAAGCACTTTGTTCGAGGACTTACATACCACCTCTACCTTTGGAACTTCTTAGAAGTTACTTTCGAGCATTTTTTTTGGTTACTATACTGTACTTTTGGAACATGCCTTACTCTCTTTGCTGAGTATACACATGCTGAGGTCTCTAGCTTGAAGGTCTGATATGAGGTGCCCAAATTTTAGTTCTGTATAAGAAAGACAACTACTATAAATTGAACAGCCTTTGCTTTTTGTTCTTTTATTGACAGCCTCAGTACAGGATTGTTTGTTTGAATTTTCTGTCTCTGAATCGTAACCAGTTCATCTTGATGATTATGTTATAATCAAATGTTTTATTATCTTTGTTTCTGTTGTGTTCTGTCAGATAATGTGCTGTTGGGAGCTTGTGGCTGACCAATGTACAACACTAATAAATGGACTATTTGCCCTTCTCTGTGGTTTGGTTCAGCATTGTGAAGTGTGCTGACTGAGCTACAAAAGGAGCATGGAAGGAAAAAAAAATCCCCAAATATTCACAAGATTATAACAAGAATGACTCAAATTATGAGGGAGAGAAGTCTCACAAAGGTTTTGTTGATGAAATTATTTTCTTCACTGCATGAAAATTAAAGAGTCGGTGGACCCAAGTCCCTTCAATACCCCAAACAAGGCTCTTGCCACCACAGGAAGTCAATTATCTCCATGGCAACCAAAATAAATACTGAATATTGCCTTAGCAGCCACAAAGAATAAAAGATGTATCTGAAATTAATTTATGTCTCGGGATCAGACACTTGAGATGAGAGAACTGGTCCATAAAGTAGCCCAGAGGAGCTAGTAAAAGGAAAACAGGCAGTCCTTTGTCAAGGTATCGAAGAGCTGTGCTTGGAGTGCATAAGTTTGCTTTTCGTCTCTTTTAATAGAAGAATATTCTCAACGTGTCCATATTTACATGGATGCTCCCTTAACTATCTTCTACAAATCTAATTCTTGACAAAGAAGTAATTGTCTGAAAAGGCAGTTACCTCATAATCTCCCTCATTGTGCAGAAGGATCTGTTCTTTATTGTATTAATTAATTTGGGATGAATTAATTTCTTCCTATTTCCTTCCCTCTCTAAAAAACACCAAAACCAAACCAAACCCAAACCAAACCAAAAACCCACCAAAAAAAAAAAACAAAACAAAAAAACCCAAAACAAACCCCAAAACACAAACCAAACCAAAACCCAAAACCAAAACCACTCATATTTTGTTTCATAAATGTTCCAGTAGAGTACAGAAAAAAAAGATTAACATGCTATCCTGGAACTCTGTAAAGATTCCATTACATTTATAAAATGGAAAGACAAACTCATGATATAGTTACTTGTAAAATAAATCAAAACAGGGAAAAGGCCACCAAACTCATGTGATTTCTGTGTATCAGTGTATATAGTCTAGATATTTGTGCCTTTGCAGCCAACATCAGTACCGTATTTCTCCTTGTAATCCTCCCTTTCTGGACAGCTTCTTATTTCTACAGGATATACTGCTCCTGCTGTAAAAACTATTGCACTGTATATGTCTGATTGTATAAATGATCTTCGATTCATGCTACAGGATCTATCGAGTAGCACTCTGATCAGGAATGCCCCAAACCATTTACATTTAGGAAGATCTAGCTGAGATGAGATCACTTGCTATACATGCACTGTTTCTTATACTAGTCCCTAAGCAACTCTGTTGGACACAGAACACTGGGCATAGTGAGCCTTTGATGTGTTAGGATATTTCTCACATTCTTACTGTGAACATAAATAATTCCCAGAGTTTCACAATACTTAAAACCTGCCATTTCCTGGTACAACATCTAAATAAGTGAATTTTCAAGAGTTTTTTCTCAGGTAGACCTGCTGTGTATTGAACTCATTGAAAGTCTGGCCCTTTGCTTGAATTTTCAATAGATTTTGCTCTGTGCATTATGAAAGGTGAAATTTATTTTTTTCTGAAAAGTACATTTTTTTCATCCCCCTACCTTGAAAGTGTAGCATTGTGATATTTATATTGGCAAAGTAGTAAAAAAAAAAAAAAAAAAAAAAAAAGAAAAAAAAGAGAAAAAAGACTTTGAGCCATTAGTAACACAGCAAAAAGAGTCTGAAAAATTACACAGACAGGGTAGAAATGCTATTATTTAAATTCAATAATGCTTTCTACCCATTTCAGCTTTTGCTATGAGCTATCATCTTTCTATGGTATAATACAAAGGAAAAAACTAGCAAAGAATTTTGATCCATCTGTTTTCCACAGCTGATGACATTTTCTCATATAGAGCAAAATAAGAAGTTAAAGAGGATTTCTTGCCATTTGAATATTATTACCAATTGTTAAATGATGAAAGGACATTACAAGCAGCTCTAAGATGTCCCCTAAGAGAAGAGACTGTGCTTAGTACACTTTTCCTTTTTTCAGTTATTAAAAACAGAAAACTACCGTAGTGTATGTATTTTGTAATGGTGGTCTTTGGGCTAAGGTTGATCACAGAGTGCAGTCACCAAAAATAATTCAGCACTTCTTTTCAGTGTGTAGCTGTGGAGACTTGTCTTCTATACTTTTCCTATTTTCCTTGATGTCTCAGTAACTAGAGACAGACATGGTGAATCTGAGCCTTGGCTGCTGTTACTTTTGTTTTCATTCATTAAGTTTCATTAAAGAAAATACAAATGTTTAAAATAAAGTTCTTCTGTCACTTTAGCAATTGATTTCAGGAAGAGGGGTATTCGTGTGATTGTAATTGTAATGCAAAATATGCTCATAAGGTAATCTTATGGAATTTGAAATTTAGACATCTAGGTTATAATTTTCAGAACATTCATCAGAACTGAGGAAGTAGAACAAGCTGGTGGATAATGACCTTCATCTTTGCTTGTAAACTGCTGTGGCCCCAAACTGTGTGGCCATGTGTGACATACCTGTTGTGAATAGTTCCTAGTACAGTCTAATTCCTGAACTGTGCCTAGGAGTTGTTTGGGAAAGCAGTAATTGTCATTCCCCAAAATCATGCCAGATAAAAGCTGAGTAGGTTAACACTGATGGTCTGGTTCCAGTGGCCAGAATGGATCCTGTGAGTTACTTACCTTATTAGCATACACCTATTCTCAGCTTAAGCATCAATCTTAGGACAGGAAGAATCCTGTCCCTGTGTGAAAATTCCTAACTTCTACCATTCATTAATGAAGGAGTATAAATGACCAGTTAGGACCACTAGCCTATATTATGGAGGGCTGAATATAGAGCATCTGAATATAATTCCTACAAATACTTAATGAGTTTCAAATATTTTCTTCAGATGTTATGTCATGCATCCGTTTGACAAAAGTTCCACAGGACCTCAAAAATAACAACAATAATCTTTTAGATAAAATGATATGAAAACCTGTTCCTACATACTCTGTCTTGGTCAAACCAGGAAACCTGAGAAAAATTCAAAGAATATGTAGTAAGATAAAACAAATGAAGGAAAACTTATATATGTCAATTTTATTTATTGTGTAAGGACAGTCTGTCAAAAAATAACCTGGAATATTATGGTTCATGTTAGTAACTGTACTATAAATATGATTTCAGTGATTTAAAGAGGATGTCTACTTAAATAATGAGACCTTGAACAGTATTCTGTTCCAGAACTGTAAGTCTTTTAAAAGTCATTGGTAAGAACCCTGCTCAAATCATCCACTACATGATTAACATAATTAGCCCATTTTGTAACACTACAGGTCTATTGTTCAGTATAATCTAATAAGCATTGGAAAATACTTGAATATAAAATACAAAATAGTGAAAGGGAAATGCAGCATTGTGAGTAGGGAAGAAACTAACAGTTCAGAATATGGACACATGTCTTTATGATAAGAAGGGGTTAAAGTCTAGAAGATGTAACAAGACATAATAAACAAACCAGGAAAATTAGATAACTTGGACAGAATTAATATATTTCCTGAAAAGATAAATGAACAAGTGGAATAAATTACCAGTAAAGGCAATTGAAACAAAGATTATAAATAAAATATGAAATATAAAGTATAAATGAGGTTGGAAGACTTAGATTTATTTCCTGAGAAAGAGGAAAGTGAATGATCATAGAGGGAAAAGTGGGAAGGTGAGACTAATATATTAAAAATGGAAGGTTGCAATTGCATTCAATAAGTTATTTTTCATACTTCATTGAAGCAATTATTAAAGATATTTTATAATATGTAATTAATAAACAGTACTCAAGATGAGCTTTCTTTTTTTCCTTGTAATTTTTGAATACCCTTTGACAAAATAGGAAATGGTCAACGAGGACAGCAGCACAAATAATGAGCATTATGTATAAGCTAAGCACCTGGTACTTTACCCGGAGAAGTTATAATGTAAATATTTAAAGAGAACAGATGAATATGAGGACTCCCGACATAAAAAAAAAATAGGAATAATAAATACCCTGCAAGTTTGAAAGGTCAAAAGTCTCTGAGACACAGATTAAATTTTCATGGTGTTTTTGCTAGAAATATGACTGTGTTCCCCTAACAGAAACATGACCTCAATTAATTTGTGTTCTAAATATAGGGAAAGCAATACAGAACAGGCTTTTTATCATTGTAAAATAAAAAATAAGTATGCTAAAAATGTTCCATATACAACAGACAATTCATATAACTTAATGAATAAAACTATTTTACTCAACACCTCTTGCACATTCAGTAGCACAATCGTTAAGTGTAGAAAAAATTGTTCTGAAAAGTCCATTAGGTAACCATATTCATGGTGTTTTTTTCCTCTTGGTTTGTTTTTTTTTTTAATTACTTTTGTAGTTAAAGAAAACAGCAACACTAGGTAAGGATATGCAGCACCATTTAGAAAAAGAGAAAATAGGGACCTAACCCTGAAATAACCTGCCTTTAGTGGGACTGTGCCTGTGTATAAAGATACCTCTGTTCTAAATCCTGGTAGCATTAGTGCCTTGGGCAAGCTGTTACAGAAGACAAAGAATTTCACTTTTGTAGTCAGTGCCGCAATACTAAGACATCAAGAACACTAACCTCAGCCAAATCTTTTAAAGCTGATGTTCTTTAGCTCAGTGTTTTGACAATGGCTTTCTCAAGGGCATATCCCTTTTAATGTTAATTTATTTGCAGTCTTTTATCTCCGTAGGAAGAATCAATGCCATTTAATACTCAAACCTCCTGGAGGGGAAACAGCAGAAGCTGGGTTAGGTAAAGTCCAGAATGAACTTTCAATCAGCATAGCATGAAAGTGTACAAAGATTCTGAATTAATTTCTGCCTCTACACAACTGGTAGCCTGCAGACTGAAAATTATTTTTCTCTGGCCACCTTTGCCTCAAAAGAAACATGTAATAGTCTAGTGTCTTCCCTGCTCCTGCATGTTCCTATATTTACCAACCATGTCCCTCTGACTGGGAGGAGTAACCAGTTAGCTGGAAGACATTTCTCTTGTAATTGTAGGAGACCCAGGAGAGATCACTGGGCTAAGTCACCAAAGAGGGAGCACAAATGAGATTCCTTTACCTTAACTATAAGATATTTCTATTCCTGTGATTTAAATGGGAGACCATCATTTACAACAGGAACCACAGCAGTGAAAGGTGGGACTACAGCATGCAGGAGACATTCTGTAACTGGAATTTGGTCTAGTGCCATTGTGTTTCTAGTGTTTTGGTGTAGGTATTCATTATTACATACATATAATACTTCAAATCAGCTGAGGCAAGATAAATGGAAATATTGACAAATGTTAGATTTAGCTGAGTGAGATTTTTTTCCAAGCCTGCCTTTATAGACATTGGAACAGTTTAGATGGGGCATCTAAACAAGCATCTAAAAATAGTTTTTTGGTCTGAATTAGCTACAGGAGAAACCTCTCCTTTTACTGACTGCAGACAAGCTAGTCTTGTTAACACAGAAGATAGACCTTGTGAATACTTTCCAGACTCCTCTTTAAGACTCATAATTTGGATGCCTTGGCTGTAGGTCTGGGTTTTATTTACTCTGTGCTGGTGTGTCACCTATTGCAGAAAAGTGCTTATTGTGCCATTGAAGACCTTGGAAACAACTTGCAATTTTAAACACTTGAAATACTTGATCTATAAGGGCTTTTCAGACCAGATGTTTCATAAATTTGAAATAAAAATAAGCAGAAAACATTTACATCGAGAAGGATAGAGCAAGACTAGAAAGATACATATAAAAACATACAGCCATTACACTGAGCACTGTAACTCCTCTGTAGAGTACACAGAAAGTCCGATTTAGTAGTACATTATATTGGAATATTCACATCACATAAAGGTAAAATATAAAATTAGTTACAGAGAAAATTCTGTGGTTATCAGTAAAGTTGTATTACAATGGGACTTAATTGAGAAGTATTATATTAGCACCATTTTATTTCACATTTGCAAAGGCAAAAAAAGGGAACTCCTGATCAGCAGTTCTGTTGCCTAGAAGAAATCACCCATAGATTTCACAAATTATTTTGCATAATTAGCAACTGTCAACTGAACTTAGAAACCATGTGGAACTGCAGGAAAAATATTCACCCCTTTGAAATTGTTGTGTACTTCAGAAGTTGGCTTTTTTTATTCCCTCTAGATTTCCTTTGCAGACTTCACTGAACTCTACAAAAAATAAGGAAGCCTTACTGTGCACTAAATACTAGATCCAATTCTTTGGGTAGACTAGAACAGCGTGTTGGTATTGCATGGCAAGGTTTTGGTGGCAGGGGAGCTACAGGGGTGGCTTCTGTGTCCATGGCAGACTCACCACTGGCCAAAGCCAAACCAATTAATGACAGTGGTAGCACCTCTGCAATAACATATTTAAGAAGCAGAAAAAACTGCTGTGCAACTGTAGCCAGAGAGAGGAACAAGAATATGTGAGCAAAACAACTCTACAAACACCAAGGTCACTAAAGAAGAATGAATAGGAGGTGCTCGAGGTGCCAGAATAGAGATTCCCCTGCAGCCTCCGGTGAGGCAAGCTATCCCTCTGCAGCCCATGGAGGTCAATGGTAGAGCAGATATCCACCTGCAGCCTGTGGAGGACCCCACACTGGAGCAGGTGGATTCCTGAAGAAGACTGTGACCCTGTGGGTAGTCCATGCTGTAGCAGGCTCCTGGCAGGATCTGTGGATCCATGGAGAGAGAAAAGCCCATGTTGGAGCAGTTTTGCTGGCAGGACTTCTGACCCTGTGGCGGACCTATGCTGGAAGAGTCTGTTCCTGAAGGACTGAACCCAATAGGAGGGACCCCATGCTAGAGTACAGGAAGAGTGTGAAGGAGGAAGAAGTGGCAGAGACAACATGTGATGAACTGACTGCAGCCTCCATTCCCCATCCTTCTGTGCTGCTGAGAAGGTAGAGAAAATTAGGAGTAAAGTTAAACCTGGGAAAAAGGGAGGGATGGTGGAAGGGGTGCCTGTGACAGTACTCGTTGAGTGATGTCCCTGTCCTTATCTTGACCCATGAGCCTTTCATTATATTTTCTCTTCCCTGTCCAGTTGATAGAATGGCTTTGTTGGGCATACAGCTAGGGTCAACCCACCACTAACAGTTTCATAGAATCATAGAATATTTTGGGTTGGAAGGGACTTTTAAAAGACATCTAGTCCAATTCTCCTGCAATGAGTGTGGACATCTTCAACTAGATCAGGTTGCTCAGAGTCCCATCCAATCTGACCTTGAATATTTCCAGGGATGGAGAACCTACCACCTCTCTGGCCAACATACCTAGTCTCTTTTAGTTTAGCTACCCTCTTTTAGTTTAAAACCATCACCCCTTGTCCTGTTGCAACAGGCCCTGCTAAAAAATGTGTCCTTATCTTTCTTATAGAAATCCATTAAGTATTGAAATGTCACAGTAAGATGTCTCCAGGATGAACAACCCCAACACTCAGCCTTTTTTCACAGGAGAGTTATTCCATCTCTCTGATAATTTTTGTGGCCCTCCTCTAAAGCTCACTCATCCCCCCTGATTCACTCATCCAAAAGGTCCATGTCTTTTCTGGACTGAGGACTCCAGAGTTGGATACAGTACCCCAGGCAGGGTCTGACAAAAGCAGACTAAAGCGGCAGAATCACCTCCCTTGACCTGCTGGCCACAATTCTTTTGGATAGAATTGGCTTTCTAGGCTGTGATAACAGACTGTCAGTTCATGTCCAGCTTTTCATCCACTGGTATTCTAAACTCCTCGTTAGGGCTGCTCTCAAATCCCTTTGTCTTGATATCTGGGGTTGCCCTGACTCAGGTGCCGGACCTCGAACTTAGCCTAATTGAACATCATGAGGCTCACATCAGGCCACTTCTCAAGCTTGTCCAGGTCCCTCTCAGATGTGTCAATCACACCACTCAGCTTGGTCTCATCTGCAAACATGCTGAGGGTGCACTTGACCCCATTATCTAAGTCATTGATGAAGATATTAAACAACAGTGGTTCCAGTATGGACCCCCTGAGGGTCACCACCTGTCACTGAACTCCATCTGGACATTGAGCCATTGACCACTACCCTCTGAATGTGACCCTCCAAGTAATTCCTCATCCACCAAACAGTCCACCAGTCAAATCCATATCTCTCCAATTTAGAGAGAAGGATGTTGGGGGTTATCATGTCAAAGGCCTTACAGAACTCCTAATGAATGACATCCATAGCTCTTCCCTTGTCCACTGATGTAGTCACTCCATTGCAGAAGGCCACTTGTTTAGGACACTGGTTGAGAAAGTCCCTTGGAGTACAGTCCTAGAGGGCAAGGGAGTCCAGGAAGGCTGGACTGTTTTTAAAAAGGAACTCTTAAAGACCCAGGAGCAGGCTGTCCCATGTGTCGTAAGACGAACCAGCGGGGAAAACGACCGGCATGGCTAAATGGGGAGCTTCCAGCAGAACTTAGGAGGAAGAGGAGAGTCTACCACCTTTGGAAGAAGGGGCAGGCTAATCAAGAAGAGTACAGGGATTTAGTTAAGTTATGTGGAAAGAACATTAGGGGGGCAAAAGCTCAACTAGAACTCAGCCTGGCCACTGCTGCAAGAGACAACAAAAAGAGTTTTTACAAATATATTAATAACAAAAAAAGAACTAGGGAGAATCTCCATCCCTTACTGGATGTAAGGGGGAACACTGTTATCAAGGATGAGGAAAAGGCTGAGGTATTTAATGCCTTCTTTGCCTCAGTCTTTAATAGTCAGTCTGGTTATCCTCATGGCATTCAATCCCCTGAACTGGAAGATAGGGATGGAGACCAGAACAGTCCCCTCATAATCCAGGAAGTGGTAGTTAATGGTATTCTAAGCCAACTGGAAACCCACAAGTCTATGGGGCCAGATGGGATCCACCCGAGAGTGCTGAGGGAAGTGGCAGAGGAACTTACCAAGCCTCTCTCCATCATTTATCAGCGATCCTGGTCAACTGGGGAGGTCCCAGATGTCTGGATACTTGCCAATGTGACACCCATCTGTAAGAAGGGCAGGAAGGATGATCCAGGGAACTACAGGCCTGTCAGCCTGACCTCGGTCCCAGGAAAGATTATGGAACAGTTCACCTTGAGGGTGATCACACAGCAAGTGCAGGACAAGGGGGGGATCAGGCCCAGCCAGCATGGGTTCATGAAGGGCAAGTCCTGTTTAACCAACCTGATCTCCTTCTATGACCAGGTGACCTGCCTAATGGATGAGGGCAAGGCGGTGGATGTTGTCTACCTGGGCTTCAGGAAGGCATTTGACACCATTTCCCACAGCATTCTGCTGGAGAAGCTGGCAGGTCATGGCATAGACAGGAGGACTCTTCGCTGGGTTAGAAACTGGCTGGATGGCCGAGCCCAGAGGGTGGTCGTGAATGGAGTAAAATCCAGTTGGCGACCAGTCACAAGCGGTGTCCCTCAGGGCTCAGTTTTGGGACCCGTCTTGTTTAATATATTCATCAATGACCTGGACGAGGGAATCGAATGTACCCTCAGTAAATTTGCAGACGACACAAAATTAAGCGCAAATGTCGATCTGCTTGAGGGTAGGAAGGCTCTGCAGCAGGATCTGGACAGGCTGGAGAGATGGGCTGAGCTCAGTTGTACGGAGTTTAACAAAGCCAAGTGCCAGGTCATGCGCTTTGGTCACAACAACCCCCAGCAATGCTACAGGCTTGGGGAGGAGTGGCTGGAGAGCTGCCTGGCGGAAAAGGACCTGGGGGTGTTGGTCAATAGCCGGCTGAACATGAGCCAGCAGTGTGCCCAGGTGGCCAAGAAGGCCAATGGCATCCTGGCCTGTATCAGAAACGGTGTGACCAGTAGGAGTAGGGAGGAGTTCATACCCCTATACTCGGCACTTGTGAGACTGCACCTTGAGTACTGTGTCCAGTTTTGGTCACCACAGTACAGGAGGGTCATTGAGGTGCTGGAGCGAGTGCAGAGGAGGGCAACAAAGCTGGTGAAAGGGCTGGAATGCATGCCCTATGAAGAGCTGAGGGAACTGGTTTTGTTTAGCCTAGAGAAGAGGAGGCTGAGAGGAGACCTTATTGCCCTCTACAACTACCTAAAAGGAGGTTGTAGAGAGGCTGGTGTTGGTCTCTTCTCTCAAATTAGTAATGATAGGACGAGGGGAAATGGACTCATGTTGCATCAGGGGAGGTTTAGTTTAGGTATTAGGAAAAAATTCTTCACTGAGAGGGTAGTTAGGCACTGGAACAGGCTGCCCAGGGAGGTGGTGGAGTCACCATCCCTGGAAGTGTTTAAAGACCGAATAGATGTGGAGCTTGAGGATATGGTGTAGTGGTTAGAGAAATGCTAGGACAAAGGTTGGACTTGATGACCCTGGAGGTCCTTTCCAACCATGATGATTCTATGATTCTATGATAGTTTTGCCAGGAAAGACTTGCCCTTAGTGAAGCCATGCTAACTGTCTCAAATCACCTCTCTGTCCTCCATGTGCTTTAGCATAGCTTCTAGGAGGATCTGTTCTGTGATCTTCCCAGGCACGGAGGTGAGGATGAAAGGTCAGTAGTTCCCAGGGTCCTCCTGCCAAAACATGGTGCCAAAATACAGGCACCTGATGCCCTTCGATATTCCCTAGGCATTGAAGACAGACAGATATGACATGCAGTAATTCTTCTCCCTGCTGGACTTAGCCATAAGGGAGGAAGGATCCTTCACAGAGTTTAATGCCACAAGATAATTTTCATCCAGTCGAGTTTTATTACTGGTATCTATACTGCAGGTACCTGCAAGTAGCTCTCTTACAGTGAATAGTTCTCTAGGTTAACCTGCTCTGGCAGGGTGGTTGAACTAGATGATCTCCTGAGGTCATTTGCAACCCCCCTACCATTCTGTGACTCTGTGAACAGCTCAAAAGGCTCCAGTGACTGTTAATGATGTCTACATTGTCTAAAATAGAATCTTACATAACTGTCTCTGTAGTTTTCTATTACAAAAAGAAAGTGAGGAGAATTCTGCAATTATACTAAGAGGAAATTCTTCTGATTATTTTAGAGGTCTGTCTTAGGATAAGATGAAACACACCACTAATATCCAATTTCCGTACACTGTCAATAAAAGGAAATCTAGCAGATTAGCTCAGATGTAAAAGTTTACATTTTACCACTTGAAGCAAACACAAAGGTACAGTTGAGTTTGGTGTAAGGAAGGCCTGTCTGCAGATTCCTGCCTCTGACTTTGCTTGGAGAATCACCCAGAATTTACATCTTTAGACTTTCTGGTCTTGAGGCAAGACTTTGTTTTGTTCCTGGCTGGGAAACTCACCAAGATGAACATATTTATACTGTTTGAAGGGAGTATTGTAGGTGAATCTGTATTCTCTATGCTAATAGCACTCTTGTCATGCTCACTAATCCTTTGTTTCAATACCCCAGAAGTCTTTCCTATGCAAATCAAATCACAGGGGCACTTTAACATGTAAATCACATTCTGCCTCACATGTGAGGAATTGATGGATTTTATATTCCTTGTCTGTGGGGAAGTAATGAATGGTACTTATTTAACATATACTACTATGCTAGGTGCATCTCCAGTACTTAGTGGCAGTGCTGTACCAAGTCTAATACAGCATTCATAGTTTTATGAGTACAAGAGAGAAGAACTAAAAATCTATGATTTCTTTTTCTCTTTTATCTACCAAAATTAGTAATTCTGTTAAAATGTTCAGTGTCTAGGATCTTGACTGAGAATATGATGCTGTTCCTTCATTCTGGAGTAAATGCTAACTCCTATGGGAAAACATTACTGAATATTTTTAACTGGATACAAGACATTTCACACTAAGAAAAGAAAATATGTAAGACAAAATATTTGTCACCAAAAAATGCACATTTTCAAATTTCTTGCAGAAATCTCAAAGTCTACTAAATGAGAGTGAAAAATACAAAAGCAGTGATGAATCATCATTCCATCTACTTCTAGGCAAATCCTAGTTGCCTGCAAAAGAACCTGAAAGAAATACTATATCTTTTGAAACTGTTTAAAGGATCTTTTATAGGTTAATTGTTGTGTACAAAAAAGTGGTGACAGTACAAAGACATGATCTTTATTCATGATCTTTAAATATTCTTGGTATTCCTAAAATAAGTCTCACTGTTTCAGTGATCTGTTGGCAGGGTTTTGTTTTGTTTTGTTTTCTAGTGTTTGAAGGTTTAGACAATATAAGGTTAATAAGGGACTTGTCCTGACTCTGTACCTCTTTATTTCTGCTGATATTAGCAGTACTGAGACTTCTGCCCTTTATAGAAAATTGAGTTGGGTTTTTAAGATCACGATATAACATGCACACAATATTTGAGACCATGTTTTTCATGTTTACATCTCTAAAAAAGAATATGCTGTATACTCTCCAAAAGACACAGAGAGGGTAAAGAAAATAACATCCAAATAAATACATGCCAAAATATACCTAGAGCATCTTTCAAAGAGAGTTATTTTTATCTCTGTTTTAGCTACATTTTGTTTGTGTCTGTTTATATATACCTGTGAGTTGTTAAGAGAAAGCAGTGTGTAAGTGTTGTTTCTGCTGTCACAGCTTTGATACCAATTCAACAGTCCATAGAGTCTTGCCTGGTTTTGGTTTTATGTTTTTTATTTTCTAGAAATCATTACGCAATGAGAATATATGTTTTTGTGAGTATTTACTTCTTTGTGTGTATTTTAGTACGAGAATTATATTGCCCAAGCAGGCCAGAGGGCACCTGCTTGCTGTCATGAAAATGTCTCTGTACCTCTTTGCTGCCAGCATGGGGTTAGAATGTATTTCTATGGAAATGAGTTCCTTACCATTTATATCTGCTGGCTCTCAAATGATTCATTAATAGTATCACCTTATGTAGCTTGGCACAACTATACCTTCTTGTGTGAACAAAGTGCTATTGCATCAATAAAAACAGCAAAAGTGCTGTTCATTATACTTTAACAAATGAGGAATTTAAAATCCATCAGATTGTCATGTGTGAGACAATAACGTGATTTACATATTAAAATGCCCCTGTGGGTGGATTACCATAGAAAATATCATTACATAGTAGAGCTGTTTTCCCCCTTTATCAAAATCTCTTTTTAAATGTCTCTTAGAGAAACAAGTGAAGTGAAAACTGTCTTGATTATATATTTCATTTCATTTCACTTGTCTTTAAAAATCAGAGAAGTTGAAGAGCACAATAAAAAACAAAACAAAACAAAGCAAAACAAAACAACCCAAACAGCTTAAGAAATAGGAGAAAAAAAAAAATCCTTGACAGACTGAAAACAGTTACGAAAGAGGAGGGGACAGGTGGAACAGAGAGTAAGAGAGGAATATATTAAGTCTACCAATACATTAGATGAGTTTGCACAAGCAGAATCAGCCTCCAGAAATTTATGTCAAAAAGAAACCAGGAATGATTGTTCCAGGATCAATGGCTGTCACATGTACAAGTACAATAAACAAGAACTAATTTATTCTACAAACTAGTTAATTCTATGAATAGGTTTTTCTTTTTCACTTACATTTTAACAGTACAAGAACAACATGCTTGTGTGGTTAGACAAAAGAGGACTACAGTATACTGAAATTAAGACTATGATTGAAAGATTTCAGTGTAGCACTCACTCTTGCATCTAAAATTTTATACATTCATATTTCCAGAATGAGTATTTTTGCATGATGCATAAATGTTAACACTGACAGTTGCTGGAGTTATAATTCCCATGTGTAAAACATATCCACATATATGGGCATATGCATGCAAGTTTAGTTCTTGGACCTCTGCAGAACTGATACTAGAAAAACATCCAGGCAGGTAGGTGTTCATACATAGAAAGTCTTTCAGATACAAGCAAAGACCAATTTGAAAATTAGGCTCTGAAGATCTAAATTTCTCTTTTGCTTTTTTTTTTTTTTTTTTGGTGGCAAAAATATATACTCTGGTGATTTTTGATTCTAAGCATGGACTACTTTTTTTTTTTCCCCATAAAACAGATTGAATTACTTTTCCTATGATCTATGTCTTTTTCCTCTAATGAAACAATGCAATGATGCTTTATAGCACAGGATCAGCTTGAACAGCTTCCCAAACTGTAGCTTGTGGACTGCCTATGATAGTCCAGCCCTCTTATTTTTCTTCTCTCCTTTTAAGTCATATTAGAAAAAAAAAAAAAGTAAAAAAGATAACCAAATAATTTCTTAATATATTTTCATGCAAATGATTGCTACTGTGTGTAATCATTAATGAGTTGTTAGTGGTCAATGTCAGCAGAAGGTGGTCCATGAGGTATACTCTATGTTTAGGCACATCCTGTGAAGAAGCTTTTGGAAACCTTATCTTTTTAGAATTAAACTGGAGCTGACAAAATGTCTCTGCACTGGCTGCCATGAATTCCTAAAGCCTCTAGATGCTGATTTAGAGATTTTTCTGAGATTGTATATTCTTCAGGCAAGTTTAATAAAAACATTCTGGTTTTGTATAATCAATCTTTTTGTCTGTGTGTTTGCTCTGATCCAAAACCTATTAAAGTCAATTAGAGTGACTGTGTAAATGAAGTGATGTAATGATAATGTAAGAGTCATTGTGCCGTGACTTGCATTAAGCTCTAAGCCAACTTCTTGTAACTCAGATATTTCTCTAAACCTCAGCATATTTAGACTGACCGAGTGATCATTCAATTAATGAAAATGTCATACTCTATCTGTTGATAAACGTCTGCGTGAAATAGTTTCTAATATTACAGAGGTTATTCCATGTCTTTGCCTCTAAAGTTCTCTTTGTTTGTGGCTTGTCAGTAGACTATATCAAGCAGAAATATTGACATTCTCTCACATGTTATCAAGCAAAAATTATATGGAACATATAAAATTATTATTAATACTATATCGAAGACATAAGAAATGAAGCATTATAGTACTTTGGTTTAGTACATATAATCTCTGTCTAGTGGTGTTTAGGAAAAAATGGTCCTTTTTCTGATCCTCATTTTGAAGAAAGTAATAGAATTAAACTGGTTGTTCCTATGCTTTTTTCTTTTGAAATCTGACATTTTCTCATAGGAGAAACAAGGTTGGGGAAACATTGTTGGGGAAAGAAGAAAATAGAAGAAGAAAATAAGAAAGTGGATTCTGAAGATGTATGTCAATTAATCTCCTAAGAGGTTGCATGGATGCATGACAAGACCACTGCTACCATGCCATGGTCCCTAGGCTTTGCAAAATGTTTCCTTTTTTTTTTTTTTGTTTTTCGTTTTGCCAGTCTATTGAAGACAAATCTCCTTCTGTAAGTTCAGCATCGATTTCAGCCTGAAATCAAAGTGCAAAGAAGGTAGAAGAGTAAATGGCAAAATTGAAACATGGAAGATTGGTAGAGCAATAGAAAAAAGAGAGTGCTAGAAAGAAGGCTTGGTTTCCATTTCTTTTCAAAAAACGTACTGAAGGATGTAAAAAAAAAAAAGGCAAACAATAGCATTATTAACGTGGACTAAATTTCCCTAAAAGATAAGAGAAAGAAACAAGCTGCCAAATATATATATATATATATTTTTTTTTAGAAATGCTTTATTAGAATACCAAACCTGTCTCAGAAATATCCATCAGCTCAATAATGCAGGAATTTAAATGTGCATACTCATCCCATTAGAACAGCACTATGGTCTGGTTGCTCTAGCAGTCCTGTAACCTTATCTGTGCACATGAACGTGTAGTCAACAGTTCTAATCTAGTCTCCATCCTTTTTATTTGTTTGATCCATTTTTTTCCTCTGTTGTATTTCAGCAAGAGCATTATTGCTATCATGTAATTTTCCGAAGTGGATATAGTTGTGATTTACTTAAAAAAAAAAAAAAAAAAAAAAACCCAAAACACAAAAAAAAGAGTTTATTAACTTCTGTGAAGGTAAAGTTAAGCCCAAACTTCATATACTTGAAAATCGCAAATCATTACATCTTCAAATATTTCTGTGATCTTCAACCTTACTGCAGTTCACTTCATGCTGCTTAGGGCCTCTACCCCAATGTTCTTTAGACACAAAAATGAAGATCAAAAGTCTTGCAAACAGCTGCTAGTCATCTCACATACTTCAGAGGGGGAAAATTTAATTATTTAGTATGAGCTAGATGACACCATTTGTAGTCAAAACTTTTTTCTCCAGAGTATCTTCTCCCATCCCAACAGGCTCAGGCTAGTTGATCTGAGTTTCATATTTAATGGTGATTTTCAACTCTTTATAAAGATTATTTCTATTCTTTGACTCTGAAATCAAACTTCAGTTAAATATGTAATTAAGACAGTTAACAGCTAAATGAGAAATCCTGTTCCTCAGGAAGATTTTGACTCTTCTTTGAGCATGTATCCACCATACAGTATCAATATTGCTGAGGCTAATATTCCCCATAATTTTCCATCTGGGAGTGTTTCTCCCAGTGTTACAATTGGCACAGGAAAAAATTTCCTCAATTTTATCAACCAGAGGTAGAGTGCTAAGTAGCCCGTCATAGCACCTTAGAGTCCTATTACTTTTCAATGGGAATTGTGAGGTTCAGTCCCTTTAGTTTTTTTTTTTTTTAATATTTAAACTGCAAATGAGATTGTAAGATGCCATTGAAAGTACTGTAAAGTATTATTAGAACAAGACAGTAAACTGAATATTACTTTCAGTAATCTTTAAATCCAACCAAGTAAGATAGACTGTCTGCTAGCAGAATTTGTACCTTTCTAATGAATGACCATTTCCTGCTTTTCTAGTACTGCTGGTGTGTTGATATTAAGGGCTCACTTAGTCACTCTTTCATTAAGAATCCTGTCTGAGCAGGCGGGACTATGGCCACAATACACAAAATATCATTTAAAGTTGTCTTTGAAATATTAATTACATTTGCCTGTTTTCAAGAAAATAACATGAAAAGAAAGAAATAAGCAAAATATGCCAAAGCTTCAAAATTTGAGTCAGGACATTTTTTGGCAATGTAGCAAATTAGGGCTAATTACTGTACAGTGCTAAAGGCATTCTTTTCAGGAGCATGATGAAATTCTTTCCTCCCACTCTCCCATTAATTCACACTTACCTCTGTTTTAGCTGATTGAAAAAAAACAAACCAACCAAACAGTGACCCACACCACCTCAGGAGAAATTCTTGAAGATTTTCTGCAAAACTCTTCAAAATTTTTGGTGTGTGCATAAAATATATGGTTGTAACAGCAACATTTTTGAAAGTAGCTATTGTCTTCACTCAGATAGGACTCACTTTTTTGGGGTAGTTAACTACCTCCTTATATTCTTCATATCTCTACATTTAGGAACACCAGGGCTCTTGAAACAGAAAAGAAGGGACAGTCCATGCATCCAACAATTCTGATTGGGTTTTATTTATGCAGGATAATCATAGTTAATCATAGGGTCATAGAATACAGGTTGTAAGGGACCTCAAAGACATCTGGTCCAAACTTACCTGGCAAAACCACACCTTAGAGAAGATGGCCGTGCACCTTGTTCAGCGGAATCTTGAAAGTGTTGGGAAATCCATCACTTCCCTTGAGAGATTATTCCAATAGCTGATTGTTCTCATTGTGAAAAATATTCCTTTTGCGTCCAGTTAGAATCTCCCCATTACCGCTCATCTTTTCTGTGTAACTCCTTGTAAAAATGGAATCTCCATCTTGTTTGTAGCTACCCTTTAAATACTGGAACATGACTCAGTTGGCAAAGAGCACAGCAATGGCAACAGTAAATTCTGTGTCTGAGCACTAGACTGAGGTAGGCAGGGGGTTCCCAGAGCCAGGGAAACCTAAGGAAGAGCAGAGACACCCACCAAGAGCCTAGTCAGTGACCTCTAGGTAGCACAAGTGACGAGAGGTGTGGCCAACAAGGTGTGCTACTGTTCATGTGGGAGGACACACAGGGAGGGCCTGCAACTGCTTGTAGGTCCACAGCCCACGGAAGTGCTCTAGGTCTCTGCATGAGAGCTGAAACCAGTCTGGTCAACTTAGTGAGGTGCGCTTTAAACTGTATGACTTGGGAGGTGGCAATGCTCACCCCATTGCATCCAACCGGGGAATTAGCCAAGCCAACCAGAGTGATGAAAAATATTCCTTAGCTGCCTTCCAAGATGAAAGCCAGAAAGCCAACCACCTCAAAGCTGTGCATGACTGTGGTGCTTCCTCTTGCACCCCTCCAGGGAAACCTTCTTGCCTCAAGTCTCTGAAATGTCTGGAAACCAATGCACACAGCATGGGAAACAAACAGGAAGGACTAGAGCTCTGGGTGCAGTTGCAGGGTCACAATCTCAATGCAATTATGAAGACATGTTGGGATAGCTCACATGACTGGAATGTTGTCATGGACGACTATGTACTTTCCAGAAAAGACACATCAGCAAGGCAAAGAGGTAGAGTTGCTCTTTGTGTGAAAGAGCAACAGGAATGTATGAAGCTCTACCAACAAGACAACAGAAATTCTTCAAATGTGTCAGCAGGAAAAGGAAGACTAGGGAAAATATAGGCCCACTGCTGAATAAGGTGAGAGCCCTGGTGACAGAGGATCAGAGAAGGTGGAGTTACTGAATTCTTTCTTTGCTTCAGTCTTCACTGCTAAGACCAGCCTTCAAGAATCGTGGTCACTTGAGTAAGAGAGAGAGTCTGGAGGAAGGAATACTCTCCCTAGGTCAACAAGGATTGGGTTAGAGATCATTTAGGCGAACTGAATCCATGAGCCCTGATGGGATCCACCAATGAGTGCTGAGGGAGCTGGCTGATGTTGTTATGCCACTCTCCATCATTTTTAAAAGATCATGGAGAATGGGATTAGTGCCTGAGGACTGGAGGAATGCCAATGTCAGTCCAGTCTTCAAAAAGGGAAAAAAGGATCACCCAGGAAATTACAGACCAGTCAGCCTCACCTTCATTCCTGGAAAGGTGATGGAACAGCTCATTCTGGAGGACATCTCTAGGTACATGGAGGAAAAAGTTATCAGGAGCGGTAAACATGGATTTACCTAGGGAAAATCATGCTTAACAAAATTGATAGCCTTTTATGATGGTGTGACTATCTGGGTAGAAAGGAAGAGCAGTGGATATTGTCTACTTTTGTTACACTTCTCTTTTGTTTTTCAGTGGACTCAGAAGCTTGCAATTAAGTCAATGGGGTCTCTTGCTCCACCTAATTCCCTTTCTTTTAAAGGGAATTACTGATTTTGGGCTTCCAGTAGAGTGTTCTCATAAAAGCTCTTGCTACCTCCTTATCATCCATGGAAGCTTCCCACAGAATCCCTCCCAGTTTTGCTCTGAGCTAGCTGAAGTTTGCTGTTCTAAAATCTAAAACCTTTGTCCTAATACTAACCTTCAGCATGTTCATCGGGATCCTAATCTCCATGATACTGTGATTGTTGCAGCCAAAGCTATCACTGAGATACTACATAGCAAGATTTCTTGTTTTGTGAGTAACAAGTCCATCAGTGTCTCATTACTGGTTGGCACATCTAACATTTGTATGAGGAAAGAGTTCTCTATGAATTCCAGTAACTTGATGAATTCCATGCAAGTTGCTGTACCGTTCTTCCAACAAATGTCTGGATATTTGAAATCACCCATAGGAACCAGGTTCTGTCGATCCAAAGTTTGCTTAAGTGGTCCACATGTTGATTCATCTTGGTTTGGAGGTTGGTAGCAGATGCTTACTGTAAGATCCCCCTCAGAGATGACCCCTCTAATCTTGACCCAGAGGTATTCCACAGGTCTCCATAATCACAGTAGCTGACTTCTATACATTCAAGGTTCTCCTTAATATAAAGCATGACTCCATCTTCTTTCCTGCCTTTCTTTAAAGAAACAACCTATAGCCATCCTTCTTGATCCTCCAATCATGTGACTTGTCACACCATGTCTCAGTTACTCCTGTGATATCAAAACTTTCTGACTGGATGCGGACCTCCAGTTCTTCCAGTTTGTTCCCCAGGCTGTGTGCGTTGATATCCATATATTTGAGGTGGTTAGTCTTCTGGTTCTCATCGTGGGACACAGCTAAGGAACGTTTGTTGTTGCTCTGGTACACCTGGCTGATTCCCCAGTTAGTTGCAATGACATAAGTGTTGCCAGTTTGCACCACACCTCTGAGTCCATCACTTTAAAGACCACCTCACCAAGTTCGTCAGCCTGTTGCCAAAGATTCCCTTGACTACCTCACAAGATAGGTGAAAATATAATGCTATCTTTTCTCTCTTTTGGCATGGAGACCAAACCAATTTTGTCCCTATGTAATATTTTCCATGTATAGAAAACACAGAACTATTAAGTTTGCTTGCTGAAATAGAGAAGAGAGAACAAAAAAAAAAAAAACAAGAACAAAAAGAAAATATACATACCTAAAGAAATCTCCCCTGAGTTCATATATTTTAAACATCACACTTAGTAATAAACCAATGATTTTCATTTCACTTGTGTCCTAATCAGCTATCAGAAGTAACTCCCAGAAGCTTTTGTGTTGACAGTCAAAAGCTTCTTAGGCAGCTAAAGCTACATATACTTCTATAGAAGACAGGAATTATATGCCTTACAAGCCACAATTTTGTTGGTGCCAACTGGGGCTAGCTGTACAGTTGCTCTGTGAGATATCTGTAATAAAATTTTACTCACCTACAGGGACAGTTGAACCACAGGTTTCCATCCTTCTTCTGTTCCTGTTGCTGTGTCTGTGATCTCTAGTGCATCTCTTTCTGTTGACTTGAGCATAGCTTACCAAAGAAGTATCTTCAGTAAGTATTTTAGAGCAGGCTAATACAGTTTATATCTCAGTATTTCTTTAAAATTGAATTCTAGGCTTCTGAGTGACACCAAAGAAAACAAATCCATTTTCTTTCAGTGAATCAAATAAGTGCAATACACTAATTCATATGATACTCAAATAGTGGCAACTGAGGTTTCCCCACACATCAGACTCCCCTTAATTTGCTTTTGAGGAAAGACTTCACAGCAGCAATTTTAGAAGATGCACAGTTGAAATGAAAAAGTAATTTCATTTGCCTATTGAAATACAACAGCACTGACACATATTTGGTTGGAAAAGCATGGAGGCAGATTCTAACTATACCAAGGCTATCTCACTCAAAATCTAGAATTACACTACCAAAAATGAAAAAAAACCCCAACCACAAAACATTCCCCCCTCAAAAAAAAAACCCACAAAAAACCCCAACAACAAACAAAAAAAGAAAAACAACCAAAAAAACACCCCCCACACAAAAACCATACATTCTTTTTTTCTATTTTCTGCACTGTAATTGTAAACAAAGTCCTGATTGGATTGGATGGATTGAACCATTTATGCCATTGGAAGCCAGTTTTAATATACCAAAATTGCCCCAAAACTGTGTTGGGCTGGAAGATAGGATACAGTTTGTAACATGTCCATTAAATAGCTTGTAAAATTTCACTTTTACATGAAAATCTCTACAGGTACCATATTCTGCACTATTTTTACTTTTAGGCATTCTAAAGATAGATGGAATGATGACTTACACATATAAACATGCTTTTCATCCAGAAAGATTAAAAATGCATTCAATAAAATGAACATATAAAATAGCTGGACAAACTGCAAACAAATAGTCACATCTGTATTACAAATTCAGTAAATTCTTAACAACCCAGCACCACCACATAAATGTATAGTGTGAAGTAGAGAAAATTATTGTATCCAATTGAAAAACTGCAACGAGGAATGTGGTTTGAATGTAATACTTACACTGGAATTTTCTGCTCTCTTCTACCCAGGTTCTTACACAGCCCTCCTCAGTGTAACATGTAGTTTATCCCAGAGGACCACTAACTTATGTGACTAGTGTTTGTTAAATCTTATTCTCACTCCTTTCTTCAAGTGGGAAATTATCTGAAGTTTTTTGATCTAGAGAGATGCATAGACTTATATAATTAATGCCTGAGATGCTATGGATATTTGTGACTAAAAGCAAGATCAAATGAACTCTTACTGGATTTGAAATGGCAGCTGCTGAAATCCATCTAATGATCATAGTATCTGGGAATTTCTTTTGCACTTTGAGACAGGACCACTAACTGTTTTACTCAAGCAAATTTTCTTCCAGTGTAGACATGTAGTGTTTGCTTGTTTGGTTGGTTTTGGTTTTGTGTTTGTTTTGTCTGTGCATGTATAATTTTTAAGTCCTACTGCCATATTTACAGTAGCATAAGAGTTTCACTGTGAAATAACACAATACATTTCACTAGTGTTTACTTCATAGAAATATGAAAACTATGGATAAACACAGTGGTTAGTAGAATTCATCAATACTAATAACTTCCTGGTGTAACAGAAAAACAAAAAACCAGGAATAGAATGACTGTATATTACTTTATTTCTTATTTTTTAGGTTCATGTTAGGATGTCCTTTACACATCAAAGAGGTTTGGAGGAGACTTTCATATTCAACCATATTGACTTCCACTCCTTTTATGAGTAACTAAAAAAAAAAAAAATTACTGGCATAGAATAGTTAATTGTAATAATTTCCTTGGTATCTGCAGCCAGCAGAATTGTTTTTCTTTACTTCATCTTTAGTTTATAGCTAGATATTCGTGACTCCAGAATCTATCAGGAAATGTGAGATTAATTATTACCTTCTCTCCCAAAACATGGTAATTTGAGAAGCTGCTGAGGAAGCACTGGAAAAGCAAATGAGAAATTGGAGAGGTGTGCTGAAGGAGATAAAGAGATATCAGGCAGACCTTGAAAGAAAGACTCAAGAAATAGATTTTATGAGATAAACAGAGCAACATAAGAAGAAAAAGTTCTTATTAATCTCATGTTTTTTTTCTCTTTGAAGATTGAGCTCTTAAATAGAAATAATGCATCTAGTTTGAGATCAGCAGTTTTGTTGTGAATAGAAGTCTCAGAAAACAGATCACTGGGCACTAGAGTCTTATAGGGAAAAGGATGCAGATTCTCCCTTAGCTCAGCCTTTCAAACCATTCCACCCTACCGTGATTGTTCTTGAAAGGATAAGAGAAGCAGGAATCCCAGCCCCATAGATCATTTAGGAAAGTCAGATATTTTAATTTTAAAATGAAGGGGGGAAAAAAGCCAAACACTTCCTGTGTTGCAGTAATTCTGTTCCATAGGTGATTTACTGTATTCTGACTTTAGGATGAGATCCTGCACAGTTTTGAATTTGACCATTTGTTGGAATGTACTTCAGGAAAGATTTTTTTTTTTCTTTTAAATTAAAAAAAAAAAAAGCATGTACATTTTTTGTTACTTTTTATCTGATAAAATAATAGTCCTTCAGAACTGGTCACCTGTCTGTCCCTCACTCTGCAGTTTCCCTGGGAGTTATCCAGACTTTAAGATTCTTTCCAAGGTCAAGTCTAGTCACAAAAACACCTTATCCCTCTTCACTACTTCAGTATCTACACTATCAGTTCCTCATCTTAAAGACATGTAACACTTCTGACAGAAATTCTGCTGTTCTGCTCTGAACCCAAGCACCAGAAATGCTGTTGACAGTCAAAGGTATGTGTTGGTTAGCATGTCTGGAGGATGACTGGTACTATGTCGCAGTCTGAACTGGGTGTAGCAGATCATGTGAGAGATGTGATGTGCTCCCTGAGTTAGCTTCTCTCTCTCTGTATTGCTACTGTTGGAACATCTGTAGCTGCAACATCCCATGCATGTTGATTTTGAACAGCAAGCCTGCAATAGTCCCTCCTATTTGCCTTTGACAGACTACATCCATAGTTCTCAAGTGAAGATTGTGATGGTGTTGCAGTCAATTTCAGTCAAATTCTTTGTCATTTTAGTGTGCAAGTAAGCTCACACTTTTGGCTAGTGAGGTGCTCAATTCTGTATCTTTTCTCTTTAATGCCCCTCAAAGTTGTGTTACATCCATTTGTAAGCAAGGAGGCACATCTACATGTTGTGAATGTGAACTGTGTTTGGATGTGAAATACAGTATGGACATAGTTTAGACAAAGAGTAAGGTCTCTTTTTAATGCATATTGTAAAGAGTCTGTATGACCTCATGGAAGGAGGGCAAGAAACGGAACAATGATGTATAGAAAATGTGTGAACAAAAAAGACCAAATGTCAAGACATTAACAAAATTGTATGAAATGCAAACAAAGCAAATTAATTACAAGAAATTTTAGATATTCATTTAGATTTTCATTGAGTAATGCAAGATTTCTGTAATGTTCCAAGTATGATAATTTTTAAAAAGAAGTTAATTCGGTGAAAAATAGGCTTAATTTGTTGCTTCCTAGAGAAATATTCTAAAACAAACTTATACAACTAGAAAATACTGATCTGAATCCGGCTCTGAGGCTGAGCACAGAACTGCTTTCAGCCTGTGGAATCCCCATTCTATCACATTTAATGCAAAGAATTTAAAATGTTGGGGTGTTTTTCTAGTTATCAGTTTCATGTATCTTCTCTGCAGACATTTGAATGAATACAAAATATGTCATTCATTTCAAATTGAGAGACACAAGAGACACTTGCTTCAGTGATGCTCAGTTTTATTCTTAAATAACGCAACTATCTGGTGCAGATTCTCATCTGGCATGCATATCATCACTCTTAAATGGATATGAAGGTGTTATCACAGTCATCCTCTCCTCTACCCTTTATATTGATCTTCACAATAGACAGAAAGTCTTAACCTTTGGAATTTATTACAATGGCTTTCTCACCTTATCAACCCCAGTGGCTTGAGCTCTCTCTATCTGCATCGAGATCTTTCCTATCTTCCTGCTTTTCTCACATCTCAAGAAGTCTGTCTAGTTGCAAAACCCCTGCCAGAAGACATATATAAATGCTTTTGGATTTCTAATCTGTTTGAGAAAGAAGGGGCTACTCTCACCAGGAATTAAAATTATGTCTCAAAAGGAAATATCTTGTCTTCAGAAAACCCTATGGCTAAAGAAAGATGCTTATCTCTGACCTGACCTCTCCCCTCCTATCCCTTTTACTGTTTTTCTTCTTTCTTCAGCTTTCAGATTTGATTGCATTGCTACCAGAACATTTAGTTTTATTTAAATGCAATGACACAAACATTGCTAATCTGGTTTCCCTTCATTTGTTTGTGCACTTGCTGTCAACAGTGGTTTTATCAGCCATCAAAATCTAATTGAAATGATAGTGCTGCATGTAGTCACCCAATAATTATAAAATAAATAGACTGAAAATTCAAATGCATTTGAAAAAACAGCCCCTGAAGTAACAGAAACAGAAAAAAGGTAATTAAAGAGCTCCATGTTTTTGTTTTTTTTTTTTTAAATGTCTATTTATCTGAAGACATCAATTCTAAGTTCTAGGAGTAGATTACCATGTATTGTTCCTATATTACAAAAAGAAGACTGACTGGATGGAGTTAATATGGAAAACTGTTCTAGTAAATAGTACAAAAAAGCATTTCATCATTGCACCACCAAAATATGCTTTGCTTTCTCTTTGGAGAACTCCTGCAGTAATACACACACGACAGTTAATAATAGATTATAAAAAGCAGTGCCCTTTATCATCTAAACACCAAATCTTTAGAGGCTTGCAAATAGAACAGTCTGTTCAGTGATTTTAGAAATGTGACGTCAAAAGGCTCTCTTGCTCCTTATTTGAAATCCCATCGTGTTATTCTATGTATTCCACACCCTAGATGAAAAAAATCAGGGCTTGGAATTGTCCACAGAATAGAGTTTTGCCTTAATGGAAACAATATAGAAGTAGCACATTTAAACTTCTGAAAGAAAGGGTAACAGAGCTCTCAAAATAAGCCCCGGTCATGAATGTGTATATATAGTCCTGTGATGGGTTGGCATAGCAACTATTTCTTAGAACTGTGTTGCTGCCTAAGTAAACAGCTAAAGCACTAAGCATGTCTCTGCTAAACTGTGTCCATCTGTAGTACAAACATGTATTGTACGTGAACATTTTCTTCCATAGATGGGGATGTTTTAGTGGTGCTCACTTATGATGCCATAGTTGTCAATGTTTTTATCATAACATCTTAATTTCTTACTGCTTTTCTGATGTAATTGAACAGAAGATTCTAATTTAAAAGTGGTTGGTTGTTTTTTTTTCCAATCCAGAACAAAGCTTGGCATAAATAGTCTCAGCCTAGGCACTTTTTTATGTCCTTGGTTTGTGTAATTTTTTAATAATATATTTTTCAGAATGCCAAACAAACCTAAATGTGAATATAAATTAGTCATGGCAATCACTTAAATGAACAGCATACCAGATTGCACATATCATGAAAGGCTACTCCATAATTCAGTCTTTTTATGTGTATTTGTGGCAATTTTTATTCAATGTGTTATCCTAATATGTATTTTAAATGGCTATCATTTAACCTGTCAGATTTTCTTAACAGCAAAAACATGCATTTAGATGTATATCATCTGATCTTGAAAAACAAACAACACTTGTGATCCTTTAAATAAAGATTTATTTATGAATAGTTGATAATGAGTTTCTAAAATGATTCTTTAAAATGGTTAATCACTTATAAAAAAAACTTAACTAAGTCATATGTTTCTTATAATCAGTTCAAACACCTATCAACATGGTTGTAATGATGTGCAACAGATGGTACTAGTATCCATAACATACTGGTAAACTATTAATAAATACCTTGTAGATGGAAATAATCTGTTCATTAGAAGTCATTATTGATAGATACAAGCTCTCCACTATTCTGTAGAATCTTAAAAATATTACTAACCATTTTACTTAATAAATCTTTGCAAACTATTTATCCATTTTTAATGAATAAAAGAATGTTGCAATTAGTAGATCCTAAGTGCCTGATTCCCGGAGAGGAATATTAGATTCTCTTTGATGTGGTTTCCCTCAACATTTTGCTCTGCACCTCTCTCCCTAATGAGCTTGACAATTCATGCCATCAAGGCTTAACAACACACTCTCCTTCCACCTTCATTTTATTTTCTTTCCCAGGAACTTTTTATGGGTCCCCTTTTCCTTCTGAAAAATGTAATGAAAGGGGCAAAGCCCCCATGTCTCACCTGACAGCATGTGGGCACAGAGGATGGCAGGGAACCAAAATTCCTCTGTTCCATTTCTGGCATATTTAGATATGATAGACGATGCAATGCCTGTTAAAATACTTCACTACAGCATTGATAGTGACTATGGTATTGTCCTGGGGTGGGATTTGTCTCGTGTCACGTTAGTTCTCCCTAGTCTCCTTTAGTAGATTGCCTCTGTAGTCAGAGAAGAGAAATAAGTATCTATTAGTAGGCACATCACATGACATCTTAAGAGAGGTGTCTTACTAGGTGTGATGAGTCATCCTCTGGAAGAACTGAGCTCTCAAGCTTCTGCTGACTACAGAAAGAAGCTGGCAACATGTTTCAGCTGAATGTTAAATTCTAGAAAACTGAAATTAAGTGACATGAATGATGTCAATAGTATGAGATTCAGTTCAAGGTTAAAATATCTAACTTCAGTTGTGTGTAATATATCTATATAAAGTATATATCTAATACATCCAGATGTCTACATTCAGCCTGTATCTGAGGCTAAACTATAGCAGTTGCTCTATCACCCAATGACTCGCACCCCTCACCCAGAAAAGAAGGGAGATTGGGAAGAGGAGAATTACAGGTTGAAATGATAAACAGATTTAATGAAACAGGAAAACTAATACCAATTTGAAGTATATAACTCTATACTCAGCCCAGCAAATGTACAATAAACACAAAGGCACATCAGGAGCAGAATGGTAAGCAAGCCCCCTTAGGGTTGGGAGAAACAGAAGGAAGATGAGCAGGAGGAGCCCAAACAAAAAGCTCACCTTTCCTCAGCAAAACTGCCTCTTTATACTGAGTGTGACATTTATGGTATGGGATAAACTTGTTAGCCAGCTCAGGCCAGCTGCTCTAGCTGACTCAAAACTGCTAATGCCCTGAAGACCATGGCTGGGCTATGACTCCACCCCAGTGAAACCAGGACAGTGCACCAAGTACCTAAACTTCTATCATAGTTGGTAGTGGCCTGTCAATACATCAATCTGGAGACTGGGGAGTAGTTACCATCTGTAAAGTAGGCAGATATATTTGGTTGGCTGAGCAGTCCTAAGGACTTCACTGGTTGTATTGGCTGTATTTCCAGTAACTGAAGCAGGATCCTATGTTTCTAAGTCATAAGTAGATGTTTACATTTGCAGACAACACAATTTAGAGATTCTGAATTTTGCCACTGATGCCTGAATAGCATATTGCAATGAAGAAGTAATGTGTTGGCGTGCAAACAAAATATATTATTATGTCTGTGGGCTGTTCCAAAGCCTGTTGGGATTTTGTGTAATTTCATTGCCTTTTATCAACTGCTGTCATTAGAATAAAAACCTTTAGCAGGTATGGTGCCCTAGCTTCTGTTTCATCATAGGCATTACAAAGCTACTCTGGGGGTCTCAAATATCTTGGCTTAGTGCAGCACTGCTGCAGAGTGTGCAATGCCACTGCATTCTGGATGAACGGGACACTATTTCTATATGGCTTCTGTGTATACCTGAAAGAATTTATTTTTACTGACTTTGGCTTTATGATTCAATTGACTTTATATATGATACTATCTTGGATTCTCAGCTCATCTGGGCAGTTCCAGTGTTCTTGGGAAACAGACAAGGCTTCTCCCATGGTGTCTGGCTGTCCTGACAGAGTGTGACAGAATGATAGATGCAAGTACTTGTAAATCTATGTCTTGTATCATTTGTTCTTAGATATGTTGTAGCCCGTACCTTGAAACTGGCACATAACAGACTTAGCTGATGCTTCTGTCTCTCTGCATTTTCTGCATTAATATCAGGCTAGAGATTTCACATTCTTGTTAAGTTGCTGTAGTTGTGCACTGCAAGGCTGCTCTGGATAAGAAATCAGCAATGTATTTGTCAGTCTCTTTCATGCTTACACTTTGCAGTTTCAGTAGCATACACTAAAGGCTTTCTGTGACTGACAGTATTTTTTAAAAAGCAATCTCAGGTGATTTATGGGTACTTCCTACTGGGATAGTTTGTTCAAATTGTTCAAACTTTTTGCATGCTAACACTGTTATAAGAAACTTCTTTTCAATTTTGACTTATTTGGATTTGCGTGATGCTAGTAATTCTAGACATGAGAAATTCAGGCTATTTCTTCGTAAGGGTACTGCCCTGTGTCCCATCTCATTAGCATCACACTGACAGCACTTTTTTTATTCACATCCCTGTATTGAAACAATTAACAGCTCTGTTTTATTGAACTAATCGTCATATGACATCTTCTTTCAGCAGCAGCTTCAGAGACTTGCACACACAGATTGTTTTCCCCCTCCCCAGAAATGAATTTTGCAATTAGTAACAGCCTCTGCATAATTAGTATCTCAAGTATGGACATTTCTCACTTTGTGTGAACTTTTCAAGATTTAAGGTGCTAGGAAATAGAGGGCTGATAGATTTGGCCTGTACAGCAGTGAGTATTGCTCATCATGAAATCATGTTGTACTTAAACAGTTTGTGACTGATTTCCCTGATTCCTATATCATGCAAATGGAGTTACAATTGGGGTCTGCTATACCTTCTGCAAGAAGGTGTCTGTCCAACATCAACTATGATATAGTTGGACTAATTTTCATTTCAGGGAACATCCTCAGAAAATTTGGATACACTTCTGTTGGGCAGAACATGGTAAGGTAGACACTTTTGATACTCAGGAATATTTGCCAATATCTATCTTTCTCATTTTGGTATTTGGCACTAGGTATTTTTCCTGTAATCTTTAATTTTTGCTTTTACTAAGTAAGGTAGTATTTCATGACTGTAGATATTTGGCAGTGAGCACTTATAATGTTTTATTTAAATAGCTTGAGTCTATACAAATGCACTTCTTTCCTCACATTTCAATATCTACCACATTACTTAGCCAGCATGTATGCTCTGTGACATTCACAAAGATATCTTTATCTATCATGTGCTTATATGATCCTTTTCTTTATACATTTTGTTATTCAAATGCAATGGACACTTTCAAAGGCAGGTGCTGTTTTTGCAACATGGCTTCATCTATCTTCATATGTAACATGAAAGAAGCCATTTCAGATTTTTGGGAATATCATGGTAACTTTTAGCAGACAGCTATCACAGTGGTACCTATGGGTTTGCCCAGTGGGTTTGCCTGCTCTAGGTGTTTGCTTGGTTTTGTTGTGGGTTTTTTGGTGTTTTCTTCTTGTTTGTTTGTTTGTTTCTTTTGTTTTTATTAGAATGTGAATCATTGCTCTCTGCCTGAACTCTACTAAATTTATGAAATTGCTTTTTTGATCTGAAAGTATTGTTCCTGTGTTAAAAAAGTTACTTGAAATTCAAGCATTTATACTTTGCTGTTGTGCTTGCAGTCATTACTGAAAATATTATCATATTATTTTCAAACAGGTTAGCCTGACTGTAGGGTTTTTTTGATTATGTAATTCTAAGGAAATCTTCATGTAATGAACTTGCTATCTGCCCTTAAATTTCCTGTGTTTTCTACTATCTTGTGTTTGCAGGTCCTGAAAGTCCACACTATGCAAACTATTTTTGCTAATTTCCACTGCTTGGCATGATACATGTGCAAAAAAAAAAAAAAAAAAAATTGATACTTGCTATTTTGATTTAGAAGACGGATTTATCTTTGCTACAACAGTTCTATATGTAGTGATATGCAATGTGTTTCTAAGATTGAGCTTTCAAGCCTTCTTTGCAGTCTTACTATTTTTTTCAGTTATATTTGTTTGATTATTTTGGAAGAGTTTTGGTAGTTTGGTTTTTTTTTCCTCTATTTTCATGCCTTCTCAATACTGACCAGTAAAATATGTCTGCTCCTTTAAAGCTCTGCACTTGATTGTGTCTAGTCTTTCAGATTGCGTGTACCTGTTGTTTTCTGTAGAATTTCTTTGAGATTCCTGAGCACTTATATTTCAGCTGCTGTATCTTTCATATCTATTACTGATTTATCACAGGTTAATTTATTTTCTTGTGTAGTGGTTTTACCTTGGCTGGGCACCAGGTGCCCACCAAGGTACTCTATCACTCCCACCCACCCCCTCAGCTGCATCAGGGGGAGAAAATAAGATGAAACTCATGGATTAAGAAAAAGGCAGTTTAATGAAAAGCAAAGCAAGACTGTTCGTGCAGAAGCAAAAGAAAAAAAATATTTATTCTCTAATTCCCATCAGCAGATGATATCTGGTCCCTATTCTGGGAAGCAGGGCTCCAATACGTATAGTGCTTCCTCTGAAGGACAAGCCCCTCCCTTCTCCTCCTTTTCCTAGCTTTTATTGTCGAGTTGATGTTGTATAGAATGGAATATCACTTTGGTCAGTTTGGGTCAGCTGTCCCAGTTGTGTCCCCTCCCAGATCTTGTCCACCCCATCCCACTGGCAGGGGGGAATGTTGAAAAACATCCTAGGTGCAGTGAGAGCCCTGCCCAGCAGTATCCACAACATGGGTGTGTTATCAGCACTTTTCCAGCTCTCAACACAAAGCACAGCACTGGGAGGGCTGCTGTGGGGAAAATTAACTCTGTCTTAGTCAGACTCAATACACCTTGTGTGGAGTTGACCCCAGCTGGCAGGTAAGTCCTCACCCAGTCATTCATTCACTCTCACCCCCAATGGCATGAGGGAGAGAAACAGACGTTAAAAAGTGAGAAAAACTTGTGGGTCAAGATAAAGACAATTTAATAGGTGAAGTAAAATAAAATAAAATAAAAAAAAAAATATCAAGAAAAACACTAGGTGATACAATCACTCACCACCTCTCACCAGCAGTCTGATGCCCAGTTAGTCTCTGAGCAATAGCTATATTGGAAAAACTTCCTCCCTCCTCAGTTTTATTGCTGAGCATAACATTGCATCATATGCAGTATCTCCTTAGTCAGTTTGGATCAGATGTGTGCCTTTCCAACTTCTTGCCCACACTCCAGCTTACTTGCTCGGGGGTGTTGGTGAGAGAAACAGAGAAGATCTTGACATTGTGTAAGCACTTTTCAACAACAGATAAAACAGCACATCGTTGTTTTATCAACAGTGTTTCAGTCACAAATCTAAACCACAGCATGAAGAAAATTAACTCCATCCCTACCAGACTCAACTCACACACCAGATATCCTGTGAAGTTTAGCAATATACTTTTTAATTTCATCAATATTCATTTTAAGTTATTGAGAAAATGCATATATCATCTTTGTGTCCACATAAAGCTTTTTGAGAGGAATTATTTGACTGTTTACAATTTTCACTGAAATATATAAATTCCATTAGAGCTTGAGGCAGGCATTGTAATATATAGGATATCTTGCCAGACTTGTCTACACAGAGGAATACAACAATGTCTCTCAGATCTGGGCCCTGATGGAGCTGTCTGCTGCACTGGTATTCAAATGTAGGATGACACTGTCTCCTCCCGCTTCTCCATGGTTTTGCTTCTGTATGAAGGATATCTGAATTTGCAGAAGGAGGGGCACAGTGTGTTTTAGTTTTGTCTTCTAGCTTGAGCAATCAGGGGAAAAGACAAAGTGGCATAGTCTTGCCTCCAATTTAGAGACAGCTTTAGTTTGCATTCTTTTTAAATGGATTACATTGCAGTTTTCCCTGTGTGAGCTAAAGATTGCTTACTTAGAGAAGTTCTTTGCATGCTTTTCTCCTCTGTGACCTTTTCTTCTTTTTTTTTCTTTTCTTTTTTTTTTCTTTTATTTTTTCTTTTATTTTTTCTTTTATTTTTTTTTGTTCATTTTGTATCTGATTTGACATTCCTGTTGGAATTCATTTCTGTTACAAAGTGATCAAGTAGGAGAGAGGAAGTGGGGCAGGGAGGGAAGAGAGGAGCAGAGCAGAAAGCCAGTGATGCTGCCAGATCTTATTTATTTCTTTAGTTAAGCTGTTCTTTACTGTCAATAACCTCCCGGAACAAGAGTTCTGTAAGGTCCTACTGATCACAGTATAAGGCCACCCTGTCAGAAAGCTATTTATCTTAGCAGAAAGAAATACGATTCCAAGATCTAGATTCAACAATAATAATTCAATAATCTGGACCAATCTGAATCTGGATTCAATAATAATTGGATGAAAATATGGATGTAGATAATACAGTAATCTGAATCTGGATTTGATAATAATAATTCAAGATCTACTATGAGTTGCTGGTCCTGCAGCTCACAGTCCCAGTTTATGCATTAACAATAATTTTTCCTACTGTCATACAAAGGTGTGGAAAGTTTTCATTAATGCTTGTAAATATCATTAATATCCTTGTCTGAAAAGTGCATAGAAGCTGTACAGAAGTAAAACTCTTTTTTATGTATTTGTACAGCTCAGAATTTTGTGTTAAGACAGAGCACTCTCTCTACTAGACCATATAATGAAAGTTGGAATATTTTTATTGGAAAAGGAAATGCGTTGGACACTGAGACCTATCAAACAACTGTCTTGAATACAATGTGACTGCATTAATAAAAGATTTAATATGCAGGTTTGTTGCCTGTGCTTGGTGTATGGTACTGATTGTAGATTATATTGTGATGATAGACTGAAACTGCTCTGAAGGATGTAGTTTGATGTATGATATTGATAAACTGTAGATTAAAACTCCTGTAGTTTCTTCTTAATAATAACACATAAGAATTATTATGATTTATTGCTATCAACAATCTGAAGACTCATTTGTTTGTTTCTTTTTAACAACATACAGAATGCAGAAGCATAGGCAAAGAAAATGTGAAACTGGGAAAAATTACAAACTAAGAAATTCACATTTTAAGTTTCAGTATTACTGCTTCAGAAAGTATGTTTTGATTTCACAGTCCTGGGAAACAACACTGAGGAAGAGCTTTGGTAATGACATATCTACATATGATTCTTTTAGTGTAAGTAGCAGCAAGTTCAGAAGTGAAAGGTGAGATTTTGTCCCATTGCTACTGAAAGGTTTAGAGCAGGGACGAAATGCCTACCAGATTTTAATTTTTGCAGCTTTACCTCTGACCATCTGTGATCTTTTCTTTCTCAATATCACAAGAAGCAAGTCAGAAGTGTGTTGTAGAGTGAAGTGAAAAAGTCCTGTTGAATTCTTGCTCTCCAAGGTCAGGCAGTTCTCTGTGTAGGGTTATGTGATGGAGTTACAGAATAGGGATGCTGCAGGCAAAAAATAAAAGTGGTAGAGGGAAAAGGCGCAATGGTTTGTATGTTAGGTGTTGATGCAAACTGAACATGCCTAGGGCTAGAAAGCTCAATCAGAATAAAAAAAAAGTCAACATAATTTTGTATTTTACAATGCCTTGCTTGTATGCCTCAGCCCTCAGATTGCAGTTCAGATTTCTCCGAGACCACCTGTACTTCATGAGATGTTTAGGAGACCTGAAGACATGAACACCTGAAGAATATATTCACAGTAAGCAGTATAGTGTGCAGATGTTGTCTAAAGGCAATCCATAATGAAATATGGAAGAAAGGGATGTTTATGAATTCCTTCCTCTTTCTAAAGTTCAGGCATGCTGATAGTGTGTTCTTGCCAGCTAAAACTACTATTGTGCTGAGAACTTATAAAACAAGCAATAGAAAATCTAAGCACAAGTTTAAAACCTTTGTTTTATATACATTATACCTTTCAGAGAAACCAGAAATTGTACTTTGTATAGAAAGGCTACCATTTAAAGATACAGTCTGTCAAGTGATTAGGCTGCAACAAAAGTTGATTAGGGCTCATGTATGTGGAAAAAGCCAGAAAGAAACTAGCACATGGTGTGGCACATTACAGTGGCTGGAGAGCGCACTCAAGACTGCTCATAAGGTCAGGTATAAAAACAGAAAACATTTCCACATGTTGACTTTGGAGATACCCCTTGACTAGAACTCATCTTGTTGGTATATCACATCCTGCAGAGTGGAGTTGTGCCAAGGAACAAGCTCAGATACCAGTGCTTTAAGTGTCTTTAGTGATGAGTTAGTGGTTCCACCTGCTCAGCAGAGGTAGCTAGTTTTAAAATAGTCTCTTCTGGTAGATCTGTACCCCTTCTAGTTCACAAGATAACAGTGAGGAGGCTATTCCCAGGTTTTCATACCACACTCATAGCTTGTTGGAGACATGCCTGAAATGTCCTGATTTGCTATTGACTGCTTCATTAGACCAGTCTATTTTCATACTGATTTTACTGTAATCTGTTCAATGCTGCAAGGAAAAATACCATCTATGGGTTGGTTTTTTTTTTTGCTATTTTTTTGGGCTAATTGGTATTTTGAGAGTGCCACAAATGTACATAGATATTATATCTATTTAGACAGATGTGTGCACTTCTGGCATAAATAGATGTATATTCTGTGTGAGGTTTACAGTCATGAAAGTGTACAGACACATGATCATTACAGTAATATTACTCCTTCACCTAACCTGTTAAATATATTGTTTTCAGTTTGACAAAATTAGAAATTAAAGTTTGTTGGATAAAATGAAAGCATGTTTTCATTAAGATTTGTTGTACCCTGTGGAAGGTGATAGAATAAGTAAGGTCTTGCCGTGTTAACCCTACAGAATCCATTATACAAACATAAACCCACAATCTTTAATCATAGCTGTAATAACAACAACAGCAACCTCAATAACTATAACGTGTTGGATTTTATTTTTGTAGAGAGGAACCCTCTCTATTTTCTCTCCATTGTGTTATTGACCTGCCTGTCTTTCTGTTTAAAACCTGATGGAACCTTGGGGAGCAGTGTCTGTGGCACTGACAGAGAGCTGCAAATAGTGTTTCTGTGTATGGAGGCCTTGGCTTTTCTGGTATTTTTGAAAGATAGGCTCTTGATCACACTAGCAGGGATCTAGTGATTTATACCTTTATGCCCAGCTCCAGATATAGAGTTGCGCTACATTCCATAGCCTCTACTGAAAAAAAACCTGTTACATTCCTATGTGGAGATGCATTTTGTGAAGAAGGATACATATTATTAAAAGAAAGTTAAGTGATACTGCTTCTAAAAAGTCAGCATGTAAGCTGGGCATAACTTTTGTAATGCATGTAGTCCCTCCCACCAATGATCCTGCAGTCAGTACAGACAATTTTACTTAATCATCCAATGCATATTGCTGTTCACACACACAAGCACTGTGCTAGTCTATCATTCTTTCCTATATGTTTCTAAGGCTACAAAATTCAGGGTGAAAGGTCTCATACAAAAGCAGCATGTTTTTTTTTTAGCGTACTGGAAAGGGATTTAGAAGGAATTTCTTTCATTAGTTCACTATACTGTTGACCAATGGCCTCTAAATTTTCATTTCATGATGAAACTCTTAATATTCTGCTAATATTTCTGCTAGTATTTATAATGAGATACAGGTATATCTGGACACATTATCCACTGAGTGCTAGTGCTGAGGTATTCATGAAGTATATACAGGTCATCCTAAAACAGAGTGGTCAGCAGAGATTTTCTTCACTCATATTGCAGTTAAAATTGTATCTCTATTACTTCAGTTTGAACTCTTTCATTAAATTATGTGAGAATCTGAAAAGTATAATGACTACTTATTCATTTCCCACATAAAAATAAAATAATAAAAAAAGGAATAGCATGAAAAACTCAGAGACTTCTTTGAGTTATGTGCCTACATTACAAGTTTGGAAAAATTGCTTTGTGTTTCATTCTCTGCAGAAAGTTTTAGCTTTTGTCTGATTGAAATTAAAAGTTCTGCAAATTTCTTCTCAGGACAAAAAATACTTTATGTCTTGAAAATTAAGATTCTTTTCCAGGTATCTAAGTTTTATAAAATCAACTTACCTGTTTCACAGTGCAATTTTCATTTCAAAATGGAAAAATACATTAAGGTATCTTAATTTTTCTAAATTCAACATATTAACTCAAGCAACAATTCTGTGTAATTTAACTTTGCTCATAACTCGGTATTTCATCTTAATTTTTTTGCCTCATAGGGCTTGCTCAGTCATCCTTTGTACTTTCAACTTTCTCTGAAGATGTCAAAGTACTGTTGGTAAAAACTGGTTAGCCTGTTCATTTAGCTGGTGTGATGTCTTATTTGCCTTATTCTGATAAAACTGTTCCCTTAATGAAAATGTATGTAACAAAATGGCAGACAGTTTTCATTATTCCCTTCTTCTCAGGAAAGATGGAAAATGTTTCGCCTATTCTGTCATCCTGTCTTATGGACAGCAATTTATTGGAAAATATTTAGATGCAAGAGATGTTATGTGCAAGATTCATCTAACTTCTATATTAATTGTTGGCAACTTGCCATTCTTAATGCTTGTTTATTTGAACTTGCCTTTGCATACTTATGCAAATTTTTGTTTTATTTATTATAAGTTTCTAACATGAAAGAGTTTTGTTTTCATTTTTTTTATAATTAATTCTCATAAAAATAAATTGTCAAGATGTAATGGTCTCATGCTTCGTTGATGTTATCCTGCAATTTAATTATATTGTAAGATGGTCAGAGACCGATTTCACAAGCTTTTATAGAAGGAGCTGTATTTTCAGACACCATTTTCCAACCACCAGTGAAAAAAGATTTCTCTAACCCTTTAAATGTGAAGACAGTAAAAAATGAGATGTAACACCTCTAGATCTAGAGGTTGTAAATTACATGTCCTCATATGTATTACTACATCAAACTCCTCTGCAAGTTTTTTTTTTTTTTGTTGATTGTAACCAAAACCCTTAGCTATTACTGTGTTAAGTATACTATGTTTGGCAGGAATGGGTGCAATATACATAACCATGTAGTCAGCTGTAATATCCATTTGCAAAGCTGTCTCAGGGAAATGAGACTACAAGCGTAGGAGCAATAAATTTCTCCAGTTAACATAAACAAATCTGTGCCTGATTTGCTCTCTATGTGCAGTTCCTCCTGTCATAAACAGGAGTTCTTTTTCTAACTTGGCTTTTGTCCTTGCTGTATGAAGTAAACACTGATATTTACCTTGCAGATACAGTTTCTAAACATTGTGTTCTATTTTGGTACACCCAGATGGTATTACTGTTTATTTTCCAACATCTTTTCATGTTACCCTGGGTTCACCGTGTGTGGTGTCTTAAAAGAGTCTGATTTAGACCTGAGAGAGAGACTGACTTAGACTAGTGACAGATAACCATTCCTATCTTAAAAGTTGGGATCACTTTCTGCAGCTCCCTCTCCTGAGCAATTGTTCTGAGAATCATGGTCTCCATACTTTCCTAGGCTTCCTTTTAAAAATTCAGCTTGATGTACCAATATCCTTCACTTGAATCTGTTTTACCTCACCTCTGCCAAAAAAAGAAACAGAGTCTGCAGCCCTCAAATCTTTCTTAGACTTGTGTTCGATTTGAAGATCTGATATCTGCAATAAAGGATTTTTTTTTATATATTTAAGGAATGGGACCCACTTGTTCCAGCTTAGTCACCTAACTGGCAACTGCATTTTAGCAGCTACTGAACCAGTTTTGTAAAAATGCATACTTAACTTTCCTATACAGTCAATAAAAAGCAGTAGATGCCTGTGAAGGCCTCCAGAGGGAGATCCTGTCTGCTGAAGTTTCAGATGCCTAAGTTTTAACAATACATGTCAAAATAAACAGTTTATTTTCAACTAATGCTGGCTTCCTGCAAGTAAAGATACATGTCATACCATATCCAGTTGCTAAGGCCAAAGTCTTTTCTGTGTTTGTACTGACATGCAGGTTTCATTAATGCTTATGACTCATTAACCAATTGTGACCAATGCTCTGCTGGACTGGATGTTAATCTGGAGATAATTTACCTTTCACTGACAAAACACCTTTGGACTAGGGACTCTTTTCTTAAAATGATCACATTCTTAACCACATCAAGAGCAAATTCATAACTCTTTCCGACTTGCCATGTTTTCCAGGTTCATTAGTTCCAAGAATCTGCATGTTGGATTGTTTGATTTGAAATCAATTGCTGTCTTTTTTTTGTTTTTTTTTTTTTTTTCCCCATAGCTTTTCAGAGATATGGATGATATTCTTCTGCCTTTTTTCTCCACATCAAAATATAAGCTTTCTCACTCTTAGAGTTTTATGTGTCATCAGAATTAAAAGACATAGTAAATGGACCAAGGTAGGATCTTTATTTAAAAATGTCTGACAGACTTTTTTTTGATATCTAGAGTACAAAATGCTATTTAGATTGGCCAAATCCTTCAGTATTTCTCTTCTGATTTTCTTTTTACCTTTTAAAAAGACTCAAAAAATTCTTTTTACCTATATTTCAGTAAAAGCTTGTGAGTTTTTTCCCTTTAGTCATCACTGAGTGTACTCATTTGGTGGTCATTATAGTCAATTAATTCTTTATTGGTCTTTATCCATTTAAAACTTTTCTTTTTTCTTGAAAGATAATCTCAAACTTCTAAAATTGTTTAAGCCTCTTGTACCTCTAATAAACACAGTACTGTTATAATGTTAGTATTGTACATGAATTGTTTTAAAGTATATCTTTAAATCTGTGTACCCACAGACATGCATCTTTTATTAATTGGAAAAAAAAAATCCACTTTCAGATCATTTAAGATAATTATAAATGATGGTTACAATCCTTTATGGGATGAGATAGTTGAAACAATAGCACCCTCCACTCAAATTCAAACATCTGTCACTGTCCAAAACATTGAGAGCATGCACATGTGCCCATAGATATGAAAGAATTTTGCTAGTTATTGTTTTTGAAGACATATGCATCTGTGACAGAGAGATGCAAGTTCAGAGAAGCAGGTAGACAGGACTGTAAGTAAGGATCAGTTGTATTTTAAGCAAATTCTGAGAACACAGCTTGAAGAAAATGTAAGAGTAAAAGCTTTTGAGAAAAGTTCTGACTGAAAATAGTACTAACAACTATGTCCAAAGGCAATGTCTAATGCATTTTTAATTCATTTGTTTATTTCCTAACTCGTTAAGAAAAGCAGTATTCTAGAAGTTTTCATAAACAAACAGATTATATCAAAGAAACGTCTGACTCTATTACCAGTTTCTCTTTGAAAGGGAAACAATACTTACATCTCCTTGTTTAGTCAGATGACAGACACAAACACATTTATATGTATGTGTGTATCTATAGCCTTCTAATGCCTACTTTATCTGTAGCTAAATATCAGAAAAGTTGGTATGAATGAAGTGATCTGTATTCCTTAAATGTCTATGCTTCTTATTTACCAGTTACACTTTACTTATTCACTATTTACTGTTTATCCCATTACAAAATCAATGTGTCAAAACTTTGCTTATTGTTCTGTTCTAGAAGACTGCATCAGCTACAAGATATAAGCATGAGCATGTGAATTACAGAGATTTTTTTCTTCCTATACGATCTTGTTGCATAATAAACATAACTCAGCATAACACTTGGTCTTCATTTTGACTTTTTTTTTTTTTTTTTGTTTATTGTTTATTATTGAGGAGTTGTCTTGTTTTGTTTTGTTTTTTTAATAGGTTTTCATATTCATATCCCTGTGAAAGTTTGTGTAAATACTATTTTTAATTTTCTTTTAAAGAAGATCAAAATAGGATTTCTGTTCCAATTAATAACTGAATACACATTTATGTTCTGAAGCATTAGTTGTCTATTTCTGTAAATACATATTAGTCCTTTTATAAAATATATATTACTTACTATATTGATAGTTCATAACATAACTATGACTAACATGTAATTCTAAAAAAGTTGTTTGTAATTTCAGTAATCTTTTTCACTTAACACTGACATTTGTGAGTTTCTGTACTAAAACAAAGTCTAGCCTACATTAGTGTAATGAAATCCCTATTTACGAGCAGTGTAAGACAGTTTCTTATTAATAAAGACACAAAAAAAAATTGCCAATGCAAACTTGAGACACATATTGTGGTACAAAACTCTTCAAGGGACATCTAGGAGTTAGGTGTGTAAAGAGGAGAACATGCAATGATGAGATCTTCAAGTTGAAATGTGGCTTCACCATAGTCTCTACTAATGTTTGTCTCATTCTAGAGTGTGGCCAGCATCCTCCGCTTCTCTATTCTGCTTACTGATGAAAGATGATGCCATCTTCCCATAGTTGCTGTATATTGTATACATGAACATGTCAGGAGTTGCCTTTATCTGGCTCTGTATGTTTGTATAAATGAATGCGAGTTGTGATTCTGCACAGATCTAGCCCTGTGCCAGTCTTTTGGTATGGTGCCTTATCTCCAACAGAAACTGGGTCATTTAATTTTAATGGATACAATTTCTGCAAAGAAATATTAATAGATGTTGTTATTGACTTTAAAATACTTTATATTGATTTTCCATTGGGATTTTTTCCTTGTTTTCTTGTGTGAGACCCTCCTCTGAAATTGTATTTTATATGACACCAGATATGTAGAAAATGGAAACTTATAGCATGGCAGTCTTCATAGGTCTTTGAATTCAGGCTTCAAAAGATGATGCTCAGCATTTTCAGAGATGAAATAGTGCTGGCTGGAATTTACATGGATACCATTGTTTCTGATGAGAGAATATCATGGATGGTTGTACGAGGTTGACCTGCAAAATCTGACATTAGTAACAGCAGCATATTTTTCTGTCCAAGATTTGTTAACAAACTTCCTGCTTATGGATTTTAAGGCATGAATAGTGCTGTCGTACGAGGAAAGGAGCTGGCAATTGCTACACACACACACATACTCACTCTCTTTCATACTTGTCTCTGCCAATACACCATAATCTTGATTAGTGATACAGCCTGGTATTCCAGTTCTTCATGTCTCCCGAGTCCAGATTTCCAGCCATGCAGAACTGTACCATATTTGGAGGTTCAGTGGGGTGTGACAAACAACTCATTTGAGACTAAAAGCAGCATTCGAATTTGGATCTCTTGAGGTAAAAGGCTAGTTCACATATAATTTATGTTATCTAGCTCACTCATGACAAAGATTTTCTGCACCAGAAATACCTTGACAGGTGTTAGTACAAGGCACCATAGTTGCAATTAATGCAACAGCTTTATTAAATTTGACATTGACATGTGTATTAATAATCCTTGGACTGGCATAAGAAAATCATTCAGCTATATTTTAAAGGTTTAATTATATATGTGCATATTTGTGTTTGGTGTCTCTCACACCCACAGTCAATTTTCCTTGCCTAATGTCTTCTGTCACATTGGTATTATAAAACAGATGTTTATTATAAATTATACCTCTTTAATACATGAGTACGTAAAGATGCAAAGTGAGTTTATGACTTTTCAAGATTGTGTCTAACAAATTAAACTACATACGAACATCAATCCTACAGATTCATTTACAAATAAGATTACCTGAAGTGCAATATTGTATAACTGAATATTAAAATTCCGGTAGAGAAAGAAAGTATTTAGGAATGGTTGGAGTACTGAAATTTATCAAGTCTAAAAGAGACAAAACACTCTAAAAACTTCTCTGTCATACTCAGTTCTTCCCATTAATAGTCCTGCTATCAACCTCTGCTTTTACAAAGTTTTACAAACTTTAAAAAGTAGTGCTCAAAAAACTATGATCTTTAAGATGTGGTCTTTTACAAAATGCTTCATATTTCTATTTCTTTGTAAAGTGAAAAAAAATGTAACACAAATCTGAAAAAGACTATTTCTATGTGTTCCTTTTCCTATAATTGCAAGGAAAAAGGTGTTCCCCTCCGCTGAAAATTTTCTGCATTATTTCTTTTCTTAATTTTCTTTTTCACTTTCTGTTGTTTGAATTCCTTCTCATTCTGAAAAAAAGGGAAAGGTTTCAAATTGTTGAAATTGTATGACACGGTAATTTTAAAATTAAAATTCCCCTGCAGTAATTGTAATTTAGTGTTATGAGATAATAAATCTGTTAATTATACTTTGACCCCCTTGCTAAGTTGATGTCTTTGAGTCCAGCTATAACAGTAGTACAGTCGAGTCTGACCCCTTTTCTCCATGATTGCTGCTTGTAAGTAGCTTAGCCTTTGTGAAAACAAATAGAATTATTTGTAAGGTATAAGGAGGAAATGGAACTAAAGATGAAGAATACTCACAGTTAATTTCAGAAAGAAAAAACAAGAATCCTCTGAGGATGCTTTTTAAATACCTCTTCATTCATTCCTTAGGGAAAGAGCAATGTTTCTTGAGTTTATATATTTTGAAACTTATGAGGACATTAACAGATGTATTGCACAGAACAAACTTGCAGTTCCAGAGTGGTGAACTAGATGACCTTTCAGTCTTGGATTAAGGGGAAAAGACTACATGCTGCTTATGACCCATCTAAACATGTTGCTTCTGACCCATCTAATGAACTGAGGTATTTGAGTATCTTTTGAGATGCTATTTTATCTTTTTTAACTTTAAATTTGTGACTTTTTAGCTTTTAAGTTTTAGGCTGCATTATATACTGGGGACTTTGGTGTTATGATGTTTCCTTAAGACATTCTCTCTCTTTTTCTCCCTTGTTCTTGTTTTCTTTTTGGCTGGGATTTATACAACCAAATGCATATGTCTACTATGAAGGATTACAATGTAGATGTCTATGTTTGAAATTCTACGACTCCCCGTAGAGGAGGAGTCATAGAGGAACATTCTAGAGGAACTACTAGAGGAGCATTCATCTCATCCCAATATAGACATTTAAAACAGGTCAGATGAGACACCTTAAAAATGCCTATTCCTTTCTATTGACTGTAAAAAGAGACTAGGGTGAATAATAAAAACTAGGTGTTGAATAGTAGCAGTCTAAAAGTAGTATAAACATGTATAAGTGACATGAATCCCACTTTTTTGTACCCTCTTATTTAGTATTAATTTCCATAAGTGTTGCTGATGCAAGCTCAATGTCTGCCTTAGGAAAGGCTGTTCCTGCTAAGTCTCACTCTGTTTTACAGTAGCTGGACTCTTTAAAGGAGCTGCTTCATGTTTTGTTTTGGTTTTTTTTTTGTTTTGTTTTGTTTGTTTTTTGTTTTTGGTGGTTTTTTTTGTTTTTTTTTTATTGGGGTGCAGGGAGGAGTATCAGTATCATCTAGTGATGAAGAAAGTGAACAAATACAGCTCATTATATAGGTTTTTTCTTTTCATAGAACATACACATTTTTGTTTAAACAAATTTTGATGAGAAGTTTTTGTCTTTAACTCTGATTTTACGTTTTAGCAATTTGTGTACTAAAACTTGTGGGATTGGAGAAAAATATTAGGGAGAGTACATGAGGCAGATATACTTCTTATCTTTAAATAATTTCTCCTTGCACTCTTTTTTCTTTTTCTTGACATAGAAATAAGGGTTATAAGTCAACATTTGAAAAGATACTTTCTTACCTTCTTTATCCAATACTACATCTAGAAGGTTGGCGGTCTAAGCAATGTTCTTTCTGATGGTACCTTTCCGATGGTACCTTTCCATGTCTTTGTATGCCAGATTTCTTTTCCTGGTCTACAAAAAGTGATCTTCTGATCTATTATTTAAGCTTGTGTTTCTAAACAGTCCTCTTCTTGTGGCTTACATTTGGGGTCAGATTATTTCCATCAGGATTCCTAATGCACAGCAATTGTCTATGAAACGATACAGTTATAAATTGATTATACCTTCTATTTTCATTAGGCAATGTAAACATCATTTTTTCATTCTGGGATAAACATGACAACCTGTGAAACTTCCCAGTGGAACTAAACAACTGAAACAATCACAGTCACCAGCACGACATTTGAAATACATACTGGTGTAGAGGGATTTTCTTGGGTATTGCATTTTTAGGGATCTGAGAGCTTGTAACAGTGAGGCAAGGAACACTTGTGGTTTCAGTAGCTGGGTAACATGAAATAACGGAATGGCTGAAAGGTTTATTGTTAAAGCTGAACATTACCTTGCAAGAGTTTGAAGCAGTTAACAAGGAAACAGCCTTATTTGATTCTGGTTGTGTTCAAGGAAACTGTGTTACTTACATTTTGTTGTAGATAGACAAGATTGAATCAAACATATCTGATGCCACCATCAATATGTGCCATCAGTATGATTTTCCCTGCCTCCAAACAGTCTAAAATTTGATTAATTGATCAAGTCAAATAATCTAATAGTGCACAAGGGAGTAGAATGGTTGGCATTGGTCCAAGTGCACAGATGAAAACAGTCATTTCCAGCTAAATACTTTTCTTTGCCTCTTTTTTTCTCTCATTTTAGCTCTTGAGAGGCCTGTGGACTCTTCTGTCATTCTGTTGTCTATCCACTTGCTAGTTGCACTGGTGGCAATATATTATTTTTAGGTCAGAGTGGCCCTGCACATGTGTTTTGCTGCATCAAACTGGAGGGATTGTGTTCGTATTTTTTTCTCTAACTTTTGTTATCTTTGCTAGATTACTACTGTATTTCTTATCAGTGCAAAACTTTAGGCTTCTTCATGGAATACCCTGCTGAGGAGAATAGATGCAACTGCTTCAAATGTCAAACTCTTCATTACTGAAATACTTGAAAAGCCTCATTAATAGGCAACAAAACAGAAATACCCACATCCATTTTACTTATCTGTGTCATCAGTGACAGTTAAGAAAGACAAACATGCTTCCCCTCTATTATTGGCGTCATTCAAGCCATGAAGCTTGAAGAAAAGCATATGCAAATAAATACACGAAACATTGAAATGTTTAACTATGGCTCTACACTAATACGCTGTCTGAATATGAGCCAGAAATGTGCCCAGGTGGCCAAGAAAGCCAACAACATCCTGGCTTGTATCAGAACTATTGTGGCCAGTAGGACTAGGGAAGTGATCACTCAGCACTGGTGAGGCTATACCTTGAACAGTGTGTTCAGTTTTGGGTACTTCACTACAAGAAAGACATTGAGGTCAAAAAAGGGCAACAAAGTGTGTGAAAAGTCTAGAGGACAAATCATATGAGGAGTGGCTGAGGGAACTGAAGTTGTTTAGTTTGGACAAAATGAGGTTCAGGGAAGACCTTATCAATCTCTACAATTACCTGTAAGGAGGCTGTAGCAAGGTGGGGGTCTTTTCTCCCAAGTAGCAAGTAACAGGACAAGAGAAAATGGCCTTAATTTGTGTCAGGGGAGGTTTAGGTATTAGGAAAACTTTCTTCACAGAAAATGCTATTAAGCATTAGAACAGGCTACCCAGGGAAGTGGTGCAGTCAGCATCCCTGGAGGTATGTAAAAGATACGTATATGTGACACTTAGTGATTTGGTTTAGTGGTAGACTTAGCAATGTTAGGTTTGCAGTTGGACTTGATGGTCTTAAATGTCCTTTCCTATCTAAACAATTCTATGATTCTATGTATTGTAATATGATTCAGTACTAAATAATGCCAGGAAATACTTTGCAACATCCTTTTTTTTTTTTTTTTTTTTGGTGATGTCCAGTGCTCCTTGAAGACTGAAATAGAGTACCTTAATTATTTCCACAGGAGCTGACAGAATTAGACTTCTAATAATATTTAAAGAGGAGACAGTAGGAATTTCTAATTCCATTTTGATCTAAAACCTGAAACTAATTTGACTAAAACTGAATGACTGAGAAGTACACATGTAAAACCCTCATAGACCATCTTCTGTGTAGTGTGTGTACAAGAGCTGCTTGTATGTTAGTAAATCCTGTAATTATTTTGGTTTTTTATTCTCAAAACACTGTCTATGGGCTACTGGACAAACTGTCATCTGCAACATGAAAATATGCAACCAGTAAATGTACCAAATGCACAAATATATATACTATGAGATGAAAGTACTATGAGTGCAGAACTGTTACCACACTCCCTGAAGTCCCATTCTCACTTGTTTTCCTGGTATACATGTGTGGTTGGCTGGCTAGTCACTTGATTGCAATGTGGGAAGTGTCTAAGTTCAAAGTTAGACTTTCATTGCTGTTTTCCCTTCAGAGATTTTTTCTTCCCCAACAGTCTTTTTCTTTTTTCTTCTTTTTATTTTTTGAAATTAAACATTATAGCTTTTTATTTCAAACAAACTTTTTCATTTCAAATTCTGCTGCACATTTTTTTCCCCAGAGGATTGGAAGATGGCTGAAATAACTTGAAAACAAAGCCAAATATTAATCTGAATTTTTGTTGTTGGTTTCTCATCTGAATAAAAACCAGTCCGTAGTTCACATAATTCTACTTGAAAGGCTTTGTGGTGACTGTAGAGATGCATATGAATAAGCATATAGCACATAACTCCATGCAGTAAGCATTTAACTTCCCAGATGAAATGCCTATAGCATTTGGGTTAATAGTAGCTAGCTCATTGTGCCGGTGTGCTGTCAAGGTCTTCTGAGATCTTGTGTCATGCTTTTGATTTGCTCCACCTGGGTTCATGACTTACTTTTCTGTTATCCTGTCATTTACATCACTTTTTTCTGCATAGCTGCTAGTCAATGAAACCACTTGTGCCCGCCCATGGGGAGAAACATTTATTCGTTTCTTGAAATGCATCCCATTTTATGCTTCAGCACTTGAAATCTGACATGGTTTCAGTTTATTTTTACATAAATGTTTTAGGTTGCAGTGGTTTGTTATTTATTTTGTTGCCTCTTGTGTTCTACATGTTAATAGCATACCAGTTCTCTCTCATAACTTTCTTTTATTTTGATGTTTATTCAGGGTTTTCTGTTACAATGGAGGAGTTAGTGGATGCTAAACTTTTTTTACAGCGCATATTTTAAGTTTGAATTCTTCAAAGTGGATGTTTCTATTACAGTAGAAAGGCTTGGATTTGTGAAATGTGTTTGCAAAAGTAGTTCTTGCGACTGCATGTACTATAGCTAGCCTCAGTCTGGTGCCTCAGCTGACCTAACAACAGGCAAGAATAGTTGTGCTGTACCTGAAGAAGGTACAGGACAATATAGTTTGATAAATATGGCTTTATGTTATTGTGAGTCTCACTGTACTGAGAGCCAGGGAGATGTGTATTTTATCCATCTGGAAAGCTAAACAAGTAACATAAAAATGCATTGGTGTTATATGGGAAAATTAAGAAAGAAAAAAAAAGAAAAAAATGTATATGATTTAACTCTGCATAGTCCATGCTGGGTAAATATGGGAATTAAAGAAAAAATTAAATTGACTACATGGATTTACAATATTCTAATTTTTACAATCTCAACTAGTTTTAATATCACAAATCCCCAATTCTTTTAAAGGGATGTTGCTGCTGCCTCTTTATTTTTGAGCTTTTCACAGGATTTTTTTTTTTTTTAAATTATTTTTTCATAGGATTATTATTGATAATTACTTTTAGATAATGCAGCTCCCTTTTAACCATCATGACTAACTGCATGAAATTAAGCAACAAATAGGAATAAACCTTTGATTAAAACTGTAACAAAAATTAATTCCTTTATTTATTGTTTCTCATAATGTTCTCTACCTTTCTAACTTGATTTTAATCTGCTTTTCAAATTTGGTCTCAGCAACATTGCTGTGGTAGAGCTTGTGCAGACAGCTAGGACATAACTCTGGTAACTGGCTCCTTTTCATGCTTAATAACTGGTACTTGGTCTTGATTCATCTTTTACTGAGACACTAGAGTCCATTGATTTAATCAGATAGTTGGGCCAGGCCGCTGGTGATCTATCATATCAGCCACACAGCTACTGATTTATTGTTACTTTTCATACTTCTTTTCTCAGATACAGATTAGATTGGATCGGATCATTCTAGTACATCCTAGACAGGATGTGTTAGCTAAAGCACATTGTGGCAGTCACTGAAGTCTTTTGGCTTGGAAGGGACCTACATGTATGCCAGGCACTTTGTGCCCTGGCATTATGGCAGGTTTGAATCTTTAATACGTGCAGTGTCTTAGATGGCTCATAGAGTGAGAATCCTTAACTATTTACCAGTACAGCATCTCTGAAAGCTAGGGAATTGCTGCTGTCCCTGTTTTACAGCTAGGGAGCTGAAATGCAGTGTTAACTGGTTTGCCCAAGGTCACACAAGAAATCTACAGTGTAGGAAAAAAAAAAAAAAAAAATGTTTGGAGCCTTAACTATTGTGTGATCCTCCCTCTTCCAGATATAAAGCAAGAATAATATAAGACCTGAATCTCACAAGGAGTTTTTCAGGCTCTTTTGGCAGCATGCTGTATTTCTAGCTGTTATATTAAAGTTTTTCCTTTACACTTAACCTAGATGTTCTCTGCTGCAGCATAAGCCCATTAGTTCCTGTTCTGTCCTCACTGACTAATGAGAATAATTTGTCCCCATCTTCTTTATAACAAATCTATGTATTTGTAGACAGATCATGACTCCCTTCAGTCTTCTTTTCTTTAGTCTGAACATGCTCAGTTCACTTAACCTTTTCCCGGAGAACTTATTTTTCAAACCTTTTATCATTTTTGTTGCTCCCTCTGAACCCTTCTCTATTTGTCTATTTTTTTGAAAATGTTGTCCCCAAAACTAAACACAGTAACCCAACAGAGTCCTAATCAGTGTTGAGGAAAACAAAATAATTACCTTGCTTGTTTTACATGTTATATTTCTATTAACACTATTCAATATAATATTTGTCTTTGCAACAGTGTGCTGTTGTGAAATTGTGTTTAGTTTTTCATTTACAACAAAGCCAATTGTTTTCATGTAACATTGTTCTTGCTAACATGCTATAATTTTCTTTACCCACTGAACCTGTAAATATACTTCCCTTATTCTTCTTGTTACTGTTATTGTTTTCTATCTCTCACTACTTTGAATCAGAAGCCTTGTCATGTACAGGTGAGTAGAGTCCACTGAGATTCTGGCAGACTGAAGGGTGTGTGAGAGGGGATGAAGAGGTGAAGTTTGGTGGAATTTCTCAAACCACTTCTGTTCATTAGCATATTACTGAATTGTGATTTCTGCTTTCAAACCCATTGTCATGCTCTCCTTTCAAATGTCCCTGCTAAAGAGCTAACTTTTTTTAATGAAACCCATGACTTTGAGAAGCTCTGGCCCTTTTCTGCATGCCCAGTAGTAAATTTCTTGCAAAAAGAGATGTAAATAATGCTAAAGAAACATCAAAATACTATTGGGGGATTTTTGGGAGGAAAGTATCATGGGTCACTCATGGGAACATTTGATTATGCTATTCTTACACTAGCCACTGTGAACTTGTCTTTATTAAATCACATTTTACTTATTTCAGCAAGAATAATTTTTTTAATACATCAGGGTCATGTTGTATTTTAAGTGCAATGTTCTATATTTATAAAATATTCCTGAAGACATATTTTTTTGTCTGTTTTTAATTGCTGTGTTAGTTCAAGTTGTGTAATATGTGTTTGTGCTATTAACCTTTGGTTAGTCATTACACAGCTGCCAGTCCTCAGTTTTCTAAATATTTGTGTACTTGTGTGGTGCACCAGTCCATATCACTCCAGCCTTGAAAGTTGCTGCATGAATTAATAGTTCCCTCTGGTGACAGATGGCATACAGTGAATTAGATTTTTCAGCATGTAGCCAGATTCTCATTATTTAGGTATTCTACTTTACTCAAAATATGGTACGTACAGTATTTCAGTTATTAACCTAAATAAGAAAGGATAGCCTGCCCAATGCTAAATGTAAAAATTGTGAGTTCTGTGTTCAGCTATAAAAAAAAAAAGACTTTCTAGATAATAGAAAACTAAGCTCCAAGAGAGAGATGCTGAATAGATATAAACCAAGACTGTTTGAGTGACATATTTTCTTCCATTTTTCATGAAAGGCCACAGTCTCAGAAAGTGTCTAATCATACTACATTTCAACACGATGCACTGTAAGTCAGAGTAAAGGGAAAAAGCAGTTCATTAAGAACTATAAATCAAAACAATCCATATCACACTTCAGTTGAATTAACATTCTGTTGTTCAAGGCTGCTACCTGATGTGAGTGTAGCTGGGTATTCATCAAAAGAGAGTATGTAACTTTGTTAATTATATTCTGGTAATTGCATACTCACCTTTAACACCTGAGAGGAAATAGAGGAGTAATGTTTCCTTTGTCTTGAGTTAAAGTTTGCATTGTCATCATCTTACACTGTCTCCAGTAATTACCTTGTGTTTTAGTATTTTGCAAACTGTGCAGGCAGTGTGGTTTATTCATTAAGTTGGATCCGGTGTTAAGGAAGAGCAGCTAGAACATTTGCAGAGATCAAGGTGATGGGGACTACACAAATCTGATTTAGATAGCATTTTAAGTAATTTATGATGTAGAAATGAAGGCCCATAACAGGGCACAGGCTCAGGGTCCATCACCAGCATCTCACCAGCTTTGCTCTCAGTCCAATTTATTCCTTTTTATCATTATCATTGGATTCAGTAAAGAGTATGGTTAACCTTCAGTTGCTTGGACTGATCAAGGCTGCAGAAAGTATGCATCACTGTTTAAACTGGAGCCGACAGCAAGCGTATACTGTCAGAGTGTCTGGATGTTGCAATGCAGCCAGTCCAGGGTTTAAAGGGAGGAAACACAAGGCAAGATGCTGTGCCTGTTTCTCCTGTGTATAATTTACTGTGCAACTTAAACTCTGGACCTGCTTAATGGTCCTAACAGCAGAGTTTCTAGGCCAACAACTAAATCAACCACAGTGCTCTGCATTTGCAGACAGGCCTTATGATTTACAAAATTTAATAAGCTGCCCCCTCACAACATTTTTTCAAAGACATATCTTTTACAAGAGCAGCCAAGAGGTAGTCAAAGGTACAAGTACTCATTGGTATAAAGAAAAGTTAGCGTTTGGTGGTGGGTTTGTTTTGTTTTTTTTTTTTTGTTTGTTTGCTTTTGGTTTTGTGTGTGTGTGTGTGTTTTATTTCCTTGGATTTTTTTGTTTTGTTTTGATCTGGGTTTTTGTTTCTTTGTTTTTGTTGTTGTTGTTTGGTTCTTTTTGTGAGAAACAGTCTCCAAGTATTCCTTATTTATTAACAACAAATACATTCTAGACAGCTCTGCTGGCTGGCCATAGTAATACTTCAGTGAATTTTCCAGTGTCACTGTATGGCAGTGATATTTCTTGGATAGCAGCGGGCTGAGTTGCTGGCAACTAGAGGGCAGGCACAGGTAGGGAGGACTAACACTATCTAATTTGTAGCCTATTTCTTTTTTAAATGAGGGTTGCAGAAGATTCATAGATTCATAGATTGTTAGGGGTTGGAAGGGACCAAGAAAGATCATCTAGGTCAACCCCCCTGCCAGAGCAGGATCACCTATAATAAGTCACACAGGAACGTGACCAGGTGGGTTTTGAACGCCTTCAGAGAAGGAGACTCCACAACCCCCCTGGGCAGCCTGTTCCAGTGTTCTGTCACCCTTACCGTAAAATAGTTTTTTCTTATGTTTATCCTAAACCTCTTATTTTCCAACTTGCTCCCACTGCCCCTTGTCCTAACATTGGATGACACCAAAAAGAGTCTGGCTTCATCCTCCCTACACTCCCCCTTTATATATTTATAGACATCAATGAGATCCCCCCTTAGCCTCCTCTTCTCCAGGCTAAAGAGACCCAGCTCTCTCAGCCTCTCCTCATAAGGGAGATGCTCCACTCCCTTAATAATCTTGGTGGCCCTGCGCTGGACTCTCTCCAGTAGCTCAATGTCTTTCCTGAACTGGGGTGCCCAGAACTGGACACAGTATTCCAGGTGGGGACTCACCAGTGCAGAGTAGAGGGGGAGGAGAACGTCCCTCAGCCTGCTGACCACACTCTTCCTAATGCACCCCAGGATGCCATTGGCCTTCTTGGCCGTGAGGGCGCATTGTTGGCTCATGGTCATCCTGCTGTCCACCAGGACCTCCAGGTCTTTTTCCCCAGAGCTGCTCTCCAACAGATAAGCCCCCAGCCTATACTGATACATGGGGTTGTTCTTCCCCAGCTGCAGCACTTTACACTTGTTTTTATTAAATTGCATTAAATTTCTCCCTGCCCAGCTCTCCAGCCTATCCAGGTCATGCTGGATGGCAGCACAACCTTCTGGAGTGTCAGCCACTCCACCCAGTTTTGTATCATCAGCAAATTTGCTGAGGGTACACTCTATCCCTTTGTCCAGGTCATTGATGAATATATTGAACAGTACTGGACCCAGCACTGACCCTTGGGGGATACCACTAGTCACAGGCCTCCAACTAGACTCTGCTCCACTGACCACAACTCTCTGAGTTCTGTCCTTCAGCCAGTTCCCAATCCACCTCACTGCACAATCACCCAAACCACCCTTCTTAAGCTTGGCTGTGAGGCTACCGTGGGCGACAATATCGAAAGCCTTGCTGAAGTCAAGAAATACCACATCATCTGCTCTCCCCTCATCTATCCAACTACTTATGCAATCATAAAAGGCTATCAGATTAGCCAAGCATGATTTCCTCTTACGGAATCCATGTTGACTACTAGTGATAAGCCTCCTTTCCTCCACATTCTTTGAGATGGTGGCAAGAACAAGCTGTTCCATCACCTTTCCAGGGATGGAGGTGAGGCTGATTGGCCTATAGTTACCCTTGTCTGCCTTTTTGCCCTTTTTGAATATTGGAATGACATTGGACTTCCTCCAGTCCTCAGGCACCTCTCCTGATCTGCAGGACCTCTCAAAGATTATGGAGAGTGGCCTAGCAATGACCTCAGCCATCTCTCTCATCGCTCGCGGGTGTACCCCATTGGGGCCCATGAACTTGTGGATATCCAGTTTGTTAACTGATCTCTAACCCAAGCCTCTTTGACAGAGGTAGAAACTTCCTCCCTCCAGATTTCCTCTGTGGTCTTGAAGGCCTGGGACTCCTGGTATCTGGCCTGAGTAGTAAAGACTGAGGTGAAGGTGGCATTCAGTAATTCAGCCTTCTTTCTATCCTCAGTCACCAGGGCACTCACTTCATTCAGAAGCGGGCCCACATTTCCTCTAGACTTCCTTTTACCTCCAACATACTTGAAAAAGCTTTTCTTGTTGTCCTTGACCTCCCTTGCCAGGTTTAGTTCTAGAGAGGCATTAGCTTTCCTTGTTCCATCCCTGCATCCTCTGACAACTTGCCCTCTATACAGCTTGTAAGAGCACTCAAGATGATCTGCTCCATGGCCTTCCCCGGTATCGAGGTCAGACTAACAGGTCTATAGTTACTTGGATCCTCCTTTCTGCCTTTCTTTTAGATGGGCGTCACATTTCCCCCAGTTAGCCAGGACTTCAGATAAATAATGGAAAGTGGCTTGGCAAGCACATCCGCCAGCTCTTTCAGCACCCTTGGGTGTAACCCATCCAATCCCATAGATTTGTGTGCATCCAAGTGGCATAGAAGGTCCCTGACCACCTCCTCTTTAATCATGATAACCTCATTCTGCTTTCCCTCCCTGTCTCCCAGCTTATGAGGCTGGATGTCCAGGGATAGCTTGTTCCACTACTGAAGACTGAGGCAAAGTAGGCGTTAAGCACCTCAACCTTCTCCTCATCCTTTGTTACCAAGTTTCCCTCTGCATCTAATAAATGATGGAGATTTTCCCTAATTCTCCTTTTGTTGTTAATGAATTTATAGAAACATTTTTTTATTATCCTTAACAGCCGTAGCTAGGTTCAACTCTAGCTGTGCTTTGGCCCTCCTAATCTTCTCCCTGCATTGCTTCACTACATCTTTATAGTCTATGTAAGAGACCCATCCTCTCTTCCAAAGGTCATAGACTCTCCTTTTGTTCTTGAGGTCCAGACAAAGGTCTCTATTTATCCAGGCCGGTCTCTTTCCCTGCCTGATTGTTTTTTGGCAGGTAGGGACAGTCTGCTTCTTGAAGTATGTGCAGCCTTGGTGGACTCCTATATCCTTCAGCACAGCCTCCGAAGGGACTTTGTCAATCAGTCTCCTGAACAAGTCAAAGTTTGCCCTCCAGAAGTCCAAGGTGGCAGTTTTACCTACCCCTCTCCTTGAGGGGTTTTGAAACCTCGATTGAAAACTCAATCATCTTGTGATCACTATGCCCTAGACAGCCTCCAACCTTTACTTCCCCCACAAGTTCTTCCCTGTGCACAAGGAGCAGGTCCAGGAGGGCACCTTCCCTGATTGGCTCATTTATCAGCTGCATGAAAAAGTCGTCTTCCACACATTCCAGGAACCTCTTGTATTGTTCCCTCTCTACTGTGTTGTATTCCCAGCAGATATCTGGGAGGTTAAAGTCCCCCACAAGTACAACAGCAAGTGACTGTGAGATTTCTCTCAACTGCTTATAGAAAGCTTCATCCATCTCACTGCTTTGATTGGGAGCTCTATAGCAGACTTCCACAACTATATCAGCTTTATCAGCCCTTAACCTAATCCAAACAGACTCAACCCCATTGTCACTATATTTGATTTTTGAGGTCTCAAGACATTCTCTAACATATAGGGCCACTCCACCACCCCTCCTTCCCTGTCTGTTCCTCCTGAAGGGCTTATAGCCTTCAATTGTGGCACTCCAGTTATGTGTGGCATCCCACCACGTTTCTGTGATAGCCACTATGTTTTCTTGGTGCATCATGGCTTCAAGCTCTCCCTGTTTGTTGCTCATACTGCATGAATTAGCATAAATATACTTCAGATGAGTTAATGATACCAATATCTTTCTGTGAGTGTGTGCCCCATTTCGTTCCAAACCCCTTTCAGGTGCTTCCATGATTTCTAAATTTCTAGCCTTTGTCTTGAATAAAGTGGCAGAGCAAGAGTCTACACTTCCATGCTCTTTCTTGTAACTCAGCAATTTTAATTTACAGAAAACACAGGAATAGCAGAATCACTCATGTCTGAGAAACTTGATTAAAAGTATCACATCTATAAATGAAGTAGGCCAATGAGTGAAATGATCTGGCTAACTGAAGAAGTTGTCATCTTTGTCATCTTTTATTTTAGCCTTAACATATTCCAAACCAACTCAATCCCATCATCACTATACTTGATTTCTGAAGTCTAAAGACATTCTCTAATGGGCCACACCAACACCCCTCCATCCCTATCTGTCCCTCCTGAAGAGCTTGTAGCCTTTGATTGTGGCACTCCAGTTATGTGTGGCATCCCACCACTTTTCTGTGATGGCCACTATGTCATAGTGATTTTTTGATGCAATTCTTCCACCCTGTTTTATTGTAAGACAATTAGATTGTTTAAGGAAACTTTGGTCTATTAAAGCTGTAGTTTCCTTCTTGGATTTAACAATCTGAAAAGTAATTCCCTAAAATTAAAGATGTGTATATTGAAGAACTAATGAAGTTATTTATTATTTAAAATTTAGATTGAAATAAACCCAAAATATTCTGCAGTGGAAATTATCTGTAATTTGACCAAACCCACATTCTCTGTAGTCCTACTTTTCTGAATTAACTACTGTTTTTTATGTTTGCGTTGCTTAGTATACTTATTACCCTAGCCTCTGTTGCCTATGTATCACATACTAGAGAAATATGAACAAAGTCACGTCCCTCCGATTTTCTCTTAAAATGTAGAAAAGTCTTGCTGTCCACATGAATGGTTTCAAAAAGTTGAAAAGTTTTCTTGTTGAAAGTAGAGGAAAATACCATTTGCTTCTCCAACAACTCCAAAACTCCTCATGAAGGTAACCCAGAGGCACTCCTCTTCCGTTGCACGGTACTGTTCCTGTTGAGGTTACTTGTATTTTGATGTCTATCATTGTTTCAAACTTAATCACTCTGCCTCTGCAAGATAGTTTTCCTGGTGCAAAAATAACCAGTCCTTCCAAGTCTTTAAATCATTTTGCTTCCTGTGTCCTGTTTCCTGTCTTCCATTGTTCCATCTCTTCCCCACATCCACGTCCTCCAATGTTCCCCATTACATGAACCACTTTCATGTAAATTATTCCTACTGTTTTTCCCTCAGCCTAGCCCTGTGAGGGAATATTACTCCTATTAGAAATGTACACATTTTACAGAGACATTTGGGAAGAATGGCTTAAACATGGTGATAAATACTAGAAAATAATTTAAAAACCTAACTTGTCTGCAGTATTTTCTTTCCATTGTAGGGAATTTTCATGGATGTATGGCAAAACAAATTGCAATCACTGGCTTTTTTTTCCAGCCTAGTTATGTATTTCAAATGTGATATTATTGTTGTTGTTCTTGTTATAATTAATGTTATTAGGAGAAAGAACTTGTAAAATTACTCTGTGTAGTCTGAGTTCTATCACAGAACTACCCATTTTGTTTTACTGTTTAGCATTATTAATATTAAATATACAGCTTTTAAGGTCAAGCAGAAAGGAAGATTTTCTTTTCCAAACATCTGTCAGCAACCACATGGAAAAGAAGACAGTACTAGCATAATTTAATGTGCTTTCACTCAGTGAAAAATGTTCTTTGGACACTATGTCATGACATGTACTTTAAGTAAAGCTTTTCTCAGGTGCTTTGTCTTACACTGTATGACTTTGCTTCTCTTACACTAATATTTTTCAGTTTCCTTATTGTTTGAGTCTACAAATATGTCACAAAAGGCTTATAAGTGTTATGTATTCTTCTGGCATTCAGAGCTGATTGTGATAAGAATGAAGAGTTTTCATTCTGCAGATGGCAGGAGAACCAGTTCCAGGTTTCAGTGAACCGAGAGGGCATCAATGACTGTGTTGGAATACAACTAGCTGGTGATTAAGCATCAGGTTTGATAGGCATAGCTGTGGCCAGACCTGTGGTTTTGACATGTGTCCTTTTCCAGCAGGGGCTGCTGTAGAGCAGTTATAACCACATGTCTCCAAGGGACTTGGAAAATTATTTTCAGTTTCCTCCTCCCCACCCCTCATCTGCATTTAATGTAAACATACCATGAAGCTATTGGTTCTATTGAGTCAGAAAAAGGAGAAAGTCACTGAGGAATTTTAAATCTGGACTGAGACAATATAAATGCTCTAGGATCCTTTGATAAAATGCATCTAAACTGTACTGGAATTATCTCCTTGGATAGAAAAGACATGCAAATTTAAGGTGTAAAACCTTAAAATTCTATTCATTGCAAAACAGCATATCTGAAAGGAACCAAAGTTCTGCAAAGAAAGTGAACTTTAAGCTTAGTATGAAAACTCTCATAATACCCAGAACCTGTGTGGTATGCAGGGTTCAGAGTCCTAACCACATCACCTGGACAACAGAATGAGGAACTCAGGGATCCAGTGAAAACCAGAAGTATTGCAAAGCTGAAATACTGTCAGATAATGCAAGAGTCTTTAAAGACAAAAAGTTCATATGGGAAGTTCTCTTTTCAGGACAGACCGTAGAGTCAAAAAAACGTAGGTACACTTGCAGGTACAAAGTGTACTCAATGTGTTGCACACACCTTTCTTCCAGCTTTACTGGAAGAGGTAAGATATGACTTCTCCTGATTAGCCTTGATTAAGAACTCTCTCTTTTCAGAGAAGGATTTTACAGTTGGATTACAATACCTGAGTTGGCCTTTGTAAATTGATAGCCTTTGTGAAAGTAAACACTTCCAGAGGGGAATTCACCTCAGCATAAAGGAGACATTTAGGGTAAATCAGGTGAATTACCTCTGGAGGCCTTTTCTCACCTTTAACTGTAAAGAAAGCTGACTAAGACTTCAATCTTTATGTTCTGTATGTTATGGTGGTATGAATCCTGATCCTTGTGTCTCCTACATACTTAAATCATGACAGTTACAATATTGTTGCCTAGTATTTTGTTATAAATAACAAATCTTAAAGGATTTTATGGGATCTCCAAAAACTTTATGCTGTATGCTGGTACTTCAGGTTTCACATACAGCAGTTTGGTTACATTGCCTATGTTTTGTTTATTAAAAAAAATATATATATACACTGCTCCGTATTGCTACTTGTCTTCTGAAAGAAAATAATGGATTGTGGTGCCAAAGAAACCTACCTACTGACAGAGCAAGTTGTGAGATAACACCACTATACAAATGGCAGTACAAGCACAAACTCAAATTAATAAATAAAAATCATCTTGTGAGGTAAAGAAGGCTTGTATTGAGATACAGTGTATACAAGCTCTCCACAAGAAATAGGACTTTCCTAGAATAGACCATAACAAATAATTTTTTTCCTTGAATAATAATAATAATAAAAAGGCAATAAGAAAACTTTGTTTTCAGAGCTGAATGGAAACTCTGTTCAGACAAACTTGTAATAGTAATACATATGTTATATGCAGCAATTGAGGCACAGGCCACCAGGTTAGATATAACGGTAAATATAAGAAAGTAAATTGAAGAAATTGTTACATTTGTCTTTATATAACTACTTTCCTGTGCATTATTTCTTAGGCTTAGGACATCCAGAATTATCTGTCAATTAATTTCACCAACTTCAATTCTTTCACCAACTTGTTAAAAAAATATTTTTAGTTATCTCTAATGAATATATATTTTCTAGTTCACTCTGAGTCAAATACGGGTTTCATATTAGTAATGGTATTTCCCAATTATATTTCTTACATCGTTCTCACATGTTATTTTTTGATGGATCATGATTTTCTTGAAATTAAAAGAAGCTCTTTTTTTTATTACTACATCAGTATATTTTCTTACATTTCAGTCTGAAAACAATCCACATGCACTACATGATTGTCTTTGGAAACCTAAAGGACTCAGTTCTGATATTTAACTGTCTTTTATTGTCCTAGAGACTGTAAACTTTATCCCCTTTTTCCAGTCATGGGGCTGCTGGCTACAGCTTGTAAATCAAGGTCTGGTTATCTAAGGTAATTGCATGTCTAATCAGGAAAAGAAGTGTTTGATTTTTTTTTTTTAATCAAATGTGTCTTCTATCTAAAGTGACTGCAGTGTCTTGATAAATGTAAATAAAAACTAGTCTGGAAGTATATAATTTTACATTCCTTTACTTTTACTTTTTAAAATTTAGATATTGTGAGTGGATAAAATGTATGCCCTGGAAAAGAGAGAATTTCCTGAATAGTCTGTAATTTAGTGCCTGTGGATTTCACTTGAACTGTGGAAGAGTCATCTGCAAGCCTCAAATTTAGATTTGTTGTCAGACTTAGTTTCTCCTGTAAAGATAGTGTGACTGAATAATGAAGTATTCAGGGAACCAGGGTGATCCAGGTTATATTCTTTTTGATTTTAGGCACTTGACCAATATTTCTACACTACCAATTTCTTATTTAATGGTTCATAATGTTTCATATTGTGATGTAAAGCCTTGAACAGAATATACAGATCTCTTAAAGTTCAGATTTCTTTCCAGAGATCATTTGCTCATTACTGAGTAGATAGGTAGGATGGACTTGTGCTTACATGTATAAAAGTTGTACATGTCTGTGAAGTGTACAATTTGGGATCAGAATATTGCTTATTCTGTGATTTTTTTTTTTTTTAAGTTCCAGTTCCTTTCTAAAGCACATCAAAAATGCAGTAGTTGAACATCAGCATTTTTCATATTTTTTAGGCTTCTCAACTATTTGAGTTGTGTACTGTTATTTAATTTTCTAGCCATCTACACAAGATTGGAATCAATGAAAAGCACAATTTCTGATACTTTTTTGTTATCGTATGCAAGGGCTTTTTAAAGACAGCTCATCTTTTATTTATGTCACCAAAAAAGTAGCCAGATTTCAGAAGACTTCAGCAGCGAATGTGCTGAGTTTTAGGAAAAAAAAATCTGCACATAATGGACAAAAATTTACAATGAAAGTCACCTGCTCACTTCAAAATATTGTTTGTAATACATTACTGTAGATGCTTAATAAGTCTGAACAAAGCCTGCACTACTTAGATCAATGTCTGTTTTGCTGTGTTAGTTTTGCCACTGAATTCACCAGGATTAGGATTGTACCTATCATCTTTTGTTACATTTGAATCAAAAGAATTCACCTTGAATGCCTGATGACACAGAAATATCCAGTCAATGGGACACAGAGATCTTTCTTTGAGCACACAGCTTAGAAATCTTTAGTAGTAAGTATGCCAGTATTTCATACATTACACACACACTCTCTTAAATCGTTGAGACATCATCTTACTTGGAGGGCATTCCTGAAAAGAACATTGATGCAAAAGATATGTTAAAAAAGATCAATGACAAAATGCCACTGAGAATCAAACTCATGTAAAGATCCTTAAAGTGGCAGAATATAAAGTGAGTAAGATGCTGTCACTCCCCTTTCATCTCTTTCATCCCATGTTCAGAATTAGCATCGGCCTGCCCCTGTGCTTAAACTGTAACACTATTACAAGAGCAGCTATTGACTTTGGCATTATTGAGAACCTAACAGCATTTATTGAAATCAAGTTTTACCAATTTTTAACACTGACAAGTTTTCTGTAAGGGCAGATCTAGTAAAGGTTTCATTTGTATTTCTCAGGGTCTTCCCCTAATTCTCAATAAAAAAAGCAAGAAAAAAAAGAAAAACAACAGCAGAAACAAAACTAAATAAAAACCCTCACCCCACAACTGTGCAAAAGAGTATATATAGAAGTTTGTAACAGACATGAAAGAGAAGTGGAAAGCATATTCACATTTCCTAATTTATTTCCATAACATGACTGGAAAAACACAGATGAATAATCCCAGTTCACTTTCTGATACACGGAGATATTCTTAATATTATATGGCCTGCAAATATTTATTTTTAAAGAAAAAAAAAAAAAGCTATTTTTAAAATTCCTGGATTTTTTTTTTTTTTTTATTATTTTTATTTGTTGCAAAACTCATTAAAAAGAAAAGGAATTTGTTACTAAATATATAGATTGGTCATTTCAAAGAGCTACTTTGGTCTCTCTTCTTTGATTATAAATGATGTCTATGATTTTGTTTCTAGGTCAGCTTCAAGTCAGTGGTAATACTCAAGTGTTAACATGAATGAATAGCTTAAGTTCAGGAGAAACAAGCTGGCAACTTTTGATTTGCAGGATTTACCCCTTAGCTGAAATTAACCCAAAGTTAACACATCATGGTAACTGTTCTTGCCAAGGCAAGATGAAGCATCAGAATAACACATCCCGGAGCCAAGTTCTGCCTCATTCAGGGCTGGATTCACAAACCATGTGGAGAAACCCAGACAAATTTTGCACTTCCTTTACTAACCTTGTCCTTGTTTGAAATGAAATTTCCAACTATGTATTTGTGAGCTGAAAGGAGAGAAGCTTGAGGTACTTGCCTGTCACATTTTCCCGTGATTGTCTGCAATCAGCTTCCAATTTTATGCACCTCAGGTATCCCTGCTTAAGAAGTGACAAAGCAGAAGTTCCTCCCCATTCAGAAGTCCAGCTTTCCAGATTGTTATATTTGTGCTTGTAGCACATTGGAGGGAGGAGACAGTGACTTGGGTTTTTTTGCTTATAAGAAATACCACATAGAAACTGAATGACTAAATGTGTGGTAGCTATGAGAGGTACTGTGAGACATGAGCAATCCTTTAAAAAATATGTGTTTGACTAATTTTCTGCTCAGTACTGTACTGGATTTACCATTTCTATTTATTTTCTATGCTTTGTCAGGCTAGATTTTAAAATCTGGTGATAAGGATAAATGCTGAAATAACACTGGCTTGAATGAAACAATGAACAGTTCTGAAGTTCTGTCATATATCTCAAGTATTTCCTTTTTTTGATCAAACTTAGCATGGGAAAAAAAAACACATATTCCAAGGCTGGTGCACTCATTTTTATGTATTTCACCATATACAACAGAAGTAAAAGCAGTAAAAGCTCTAGACTACACAGATATACACAGGCACAGAGATGCATATATATTCCACTCTGTAGTTCGCCTATGTGTACTGTAGAAAGCACAACTCAGAATCACCAGTCACTTAAAATGTCATAGTCTGGAGTATGCCTGAGTTGTGCTGTCAGTATGGGAAATGAATTCACATAATAGGTGCCATTACTGTAGCATGAAACTATTACTTAAAGTTCACAGTGCTTGACTAGATCATTTAAACCTTTGTTAGGAAAAAAAAAAAAAAAAAAGGAAATTTTGAATGTTTTAATGTTATTTTCTTCCTTAATTTAAGCAGGGGCTCAAAGTTTAACCAAAAGCATCTGGAAATAAATTCCACTGCCATCCTCCTCATTCAAGTTTCAAAGAATAGAAGACAAAACTCCCTATGCATGGTGCTAACTAGTATCACGGGAATGTCAAACTTGACTTGAGGTGGATTGACGTGTCATTATTCCTCCCATTCTTTCTTATCTTTTAATGATCTTCACCTGAGCTCCGGTGTGTGTTTTGTGACACTTATTAGCAATCTACAGGTCTGAGAAAACCATTGTTTATCCATGTCTCACATGTGAGAATGTTAACAAGACAAGGCTTGCAGCACTGTCTGGTGCCAGCTGAAGGTCATGGATATAGTGAAGAAGCTTCTGACATCTGTCTCTCACAGTGGGCATTGCACCGTGTTTCATTGAAAGCAGCAGGCTGACCGATCTCACACCATTAATATCAATGGGACCTGAGTGCATGCATTCGTTTCTTGGTTCCAGGAGTGGAAGTGCGGAGCTATGAGCACACCTCATTCACATACTAGATAAGAATGTTGAAATAGTTCCACATGGCAGATGAACAAAAGAAGTCATTAGGCTTATTCTTGTCCACATGCTCTGAAGTGCCTGATGGCAACTGCCCCTGCTATTTTAAATCAAGACTGAGAGACTCAAGTCTACTGATTTACTCAATTTCAATCAACCAGGATTCATCTTCCTCTTATTTTTCTTTTGCAAGGGGCTGCTTCAGAATGACAAAATCTCATTGACTAAAACAGTTACTTTGATTTCCAACTCTGCAGTATTTTCACAATAAGCTAGTATTAATGACATTTGCATTATGGAAAATTGGCATACATTTTCAATTAGAAGCTTTTTAGAATGGGATAGGTGCCTCACATGCAACACAGTTTTAAATATTTTTTCCTCTCCCTCTTTCTGTCTATGAGTGAATGGCTCTGAATGAAAATACGTACTTATTTGTGAGTATTCCTGTGTATGTGAATTACCAATGGAGACAGATAGAAGCCAAAATAACTATGCAAATGTCATACTACATATATCTATATGTATACATTAGCAGACAGAAATTAGTCTTAGTGAAATACACATAAACCAGTTTTGCAGGGGTACACAGAAAAGTGGCATCTCCTCCCCCTTTCTGTCTCTCTCCACCTTCCTCTTCCCCTTTACCATCCCTTGCCCATTCTTCTCCCCCCTTGCAGGCTCCCCTCTTCCCCCTCCCATCTCCCCCTGCTTCCTCTCTCCTTTCCTCCCCCCCAACTCCCAGTCTCCCTTCCTTCTTCCCATGTCACTCTCTCTTCCCCTTCTGCCTTCATTTCTTCATTAATTTCTTCCTACCTTTCACTTTTTTCTTTCCTTTTTTTTTTTTATTTTTTTTATTTGTTTATTTTTTTATTTTTTTCCTTCTGTACAGTGGCTTGTTTCCTTTTTTTTTTTTCTGCTAGTAACATTTTCTTTCATTTGCAAATCATTCAGACACTTCAGCCCATGCTGGGCTGGCACAGCCACTAAAAACTTCTCAAAAAACCCTTCCATTTCTTGTACAGCACATGAAATGATGCTGTTCAGCAGACAGACAGTTGAAGCAAAGTGTTCAGCTCTTTCAATTTTTATTTATGGAAATAGGGAGCATATTGCTGGAGGTACTAAGAAAAGGTTTACTTTCTAAAGGAGCCAAATTAGTTTCAATTGTCTCTGGATGGAAAACTGTCTGTCCCAACAGCCAGTGAAAATAGCTTTCCTGATCTCCATCTACCTTTTATTTTGAATTTTAAGTATGTTTTGTGAATGATTAAACACCTTCATCCTTAATCTCATTAGTATAAGGCCTTTGCCCAGTATCCACTGAAAACAGCAGAAAGACATTCATGAATTTGAGTAGACTTTAGTTCTGACACTAATAAATGTCCCACTGGCTTAGCCTTTAAAAAGAGAGACAAATAAAAAACGATGTTAAGCACTTTTACCAAAAATAAATACCAGTTGTTTTCTGAGGTCTTTTTCTCAGCAGTTCCCATTGACACAGGCTATAGCAGTCTTTGGAATATGATGTTCTTTTGTTGGCTTGTTCCTTGTGAAGCAAACTCCAAATCATTGTTTTGCTTTGTTTTGAGGGGCTCATGGGTGTTTAAAATGAACTCCCAGAGTCTTGCAGGTTACAATTGTGCTCGTAAGTACAGTAGTGGGAAATAAATAAGAAAGATTAAACATTCCATAGCCAGGTTATAGTGGAACAACAGGGGAAAAAAAAAAAAAAAAGAAAAAAAAAAGGAAAGAAAAGCCTACTGCATTCTTTCTAAATGAACAAAAAAGCATAATTGGAAAAAATCATTTTTATGTTCTCTTACATTAGCTGGGGCCACTGAGTGAAACATTCACTGATGAATTACTCCTCTAATCTGTGGAGGAAAAACAGCTACTGGTGAATTAAAGAGTCCTGGAACAGAGCCATGAGAACTAAATGGCTAAAAATGAAAACAGGCAAACATTTGAAGAGTATTCTACAGAACACAGATCTTTCAACACCTCCCCCTTTTCTATGGCTAATTCATTGTCATGGAAACTGAATTTATCAAAATGTTCTTGTTCACTCCTAGTGACCCAGTGAGTCGACTTACAGAGCTGGTGAAAGGTAACTCAGGCTGAAGCAATTTTTACAAATGATATGCAGCAGTTCATAAATCGGTAAATTTTGAATGGTACTATTGTGCTTCACAAATAGTTTCCCCTAGTCTCAAAAGACTCTTTTTGTCTGCAAGCTGGAGGTGTCTGAAACCCTTACTAATAAGTTAGCATGGGAGGCATGTATGAGTTTAACTCCTTTCTTCCCTTCTGGTCTCCTTTAATTTGTTTTTCTTCTTACCCTGTGAATTTATGCTAAAATTCTGTTATTTGTGTATTTTATTTACTTCATGAATTACCCACAGCATTTTCTTTTGTTGATCTGTTATCCTCGGATGCAAAAATCCTTCATCACCTCATCACAAACATCTCTCATCTGTTGCTGAAGGTAGGTGTTGACTATCAAGTGTAATACACAATGACTACTATATGCAGCCTGCTTTGCCAAATCCAAAATAACCCTGGAACTCTAAGTGCTTTCATCCTGTCTCAGAAGATGGGGTTGCTTGTATTTCTTCATCGTACAGGAAAATTGTCATATAATTATTTTGAAGGTTTTTCAGCTTCCATGTCACTGCCAAATTTCGTCAAGGTTGATTTTTACTTTATTTTATGTTAGCAATTAGTGACTTGTTGTCATGGAAACCACACTTCACATGATTCTTGAACTTAAATGGCTGAATGTGATCATACAGCAGCCCTTCCTTCTTTAGCCTCAGTAGTTAAAGTCTTGCTTTTTGTGTGTGTGCTTGTGATCTTGATTACAGAATCACATAAAATATCTATAAACACACAGAATAATAGCAAAGGAATACATCAATTAAAATGGAGTATTCAATAATTCATTCTTTAATTAAAGCTCTTCCTTTCCCTATTGCTGTAACCTTTCAAGTGTTAATGCAGACATAAGAGCTAATCATTTGTATGAAATATCTTTTCTAATTAGCAGTTTGTGAAACAATAATGAAGGAAAACAAAAAAGAGGGGTTTAAATACCTTGCTTTCATGCTTAATACAGAGAATGAAAACAAAAACACTTTAGAGAAAATGTTTTCTAGGGGATAAATCTGTGTCTGAAGTCATAGATGTTATATATTTATGTACATAAAAAAAGGATTAATTCAATTCAGCTATTTGTTAGTAAATAGATGAAATGATTCAGGACATAAAAGTCAAAGGACATGTCCCAGTATGCTGTGAATAACAGACACAGTTGAATTTGGTCATCCACTAAAAACCTTGTATCTATGAATCAAAATCTTAAAACTTTACTTCAGAGGCTGTGTTTTTCCAATAGTAATCACTCTGAAGGATTAGTACATTATATTTTTTAACATGTAAGTGATGTGTCCACCACTTAGAAGTATTCCAGAAATAGTCCTGCATCATAAATATCCGATTGTCTTAAAGATTTTTTGGATCATATTGCTATAATAGTAGTGTCAGACTAAGCTGAAACAGACCAAGACCTATGTGAAATCTTCTCTTCCTGAGTGTAATACTTCTTGGGTGTGGTTAATCCACTTCCAAACTATGTGGAGATTTTTATTTATATGTATGTGTGTGCCCACACATGCATGGGTGTGTGCACGTGTGTATGTATACCCATACGTGTATATATGCATGACTTACACCAATATGACTACAATATTTTAAATTCACAGTTTGTACCATTTTAGTTTAATTGTCTAGAGAAATGGTTCCTGTGTTTGCATGTTTATGTCTCTCTCCATCTGATTCTTGAATAATGATGAATGGCCTGTAATCAATAAAGATTCAAGGTACTTGAACCTCATAGGGAATGACAAAAATCAGCCCTGGGCACATGAAATTATAAATGTCACTCTAATGAACGCTAACCAGTACACATGGTGGTTTTTTTAAGTCTTTCCTGGTGGTTGAAACATGAGAACACTCAGTCTTGAACTTTTTATTAAACTTTTCAAAAGTCTGTTGGAATTTTAGAACTACACTAAAATATCAGTTAATATAGCTATCAGAGAGAAATGTGGTTCAAAGGCACAATTGGACAAATTCTTTCCTGGGGTAACAGAGCTGAACTCAGTGTTATTTTCCCCTATACCTTCTCTCATGTATTGGAGACTCATTATCTGGACTCATTAAATTTACACACTAAAGACAACTATTTGCTTTCAGTGATAAAAAAGCAAATGTAGTATGAATTCAACAAGCATTTGCTGTGTTCAGAGGTTACCTAGAAAGAAGCAGTTCTGAAGTATTTTAGTGGAAAAGTATTCTCTAATTTATTCAGTACGGTATATTGCCATCAATATTGCCATAAATCATTTGATTGAATACTCTTTTGAAACAAAAATCCACCCAAAAAACCCCAAAAAAAACCCTGAAAAAAAAACCCCAAAGCCAACAGGTAAAACTGTCAATTTTTATACTTGTTGTAGAAAATATATCTGCCAGAAAGTAACATAATTATGAAATTTAATTAATTTACTGGATGCTTTTATTAATCATTAAGACAATAGGTATATACTTCACTGTTTGCTGCATTTTTCTGTGCTCACTCGGGTCCTAGGAAATCAAAGGAATTATTTTGAAAACAATGTAGAAAGCAGTGTGAGGCCAGAATTTGCCTCATATTTAAGATACATTGAATTCCACGTTATCAGCCTAAGTATGGTATTTCCTGATAAATTATGAATTTGAGCATTAACCACTTTTCAAACTGTTCCCTTCTTAATGTGCTCTTCATTCCCATTTCTTCAGAATGTATCTTCAAATGTATCTTTGTAGTGCTAACTTGTAAAATTCCTTAGTAGCATAATTTAAACTTCTAAAATCACAAATCTAGTATCAATACTTGTATTAGCCCTGTGGTAGCTACAACAGATATATAATCTTTCTTGAGCACTTCTTGCTAATTGTATTTTGTATTTGTTTTCACAAAATTGTGAAAATTTATCTTTTATTTCATTAAAATGCAGAGAATGAAAAAGATCATCTTACTAGTTCAAGTTTATAATAGAGTAAAACAGTTGACCTTGCACATGTATTTTCCAGAAATATTGCTATTATTACAGCAATTTTAAAGAAAATATTATGAAAATAAAAATGCAGATTAGTATTCGTTAATATGCACAATTAGGCAAAACAATTCTCCTCTAGAATCAAATATAACTGTAATTTCAAAACAAAAAGCTATAAACCAGCTGATTTTCTTTATTGTGTAGAATTTCTTTGGAGCATTATTTCAGTCTTGTAATCTGTTTAACTTTTTGGTACTTGGAAAGACAATAGGATATGACAGGTTCTTTGACAGTTTGCTAACACAAATTAACCTCATTTATGGGAAAACGGGCTGTATGTGAACATCTACTTTTGCAGTGCTTTGTAAGACAATCTCCAAATTGTTGACTTTCTGGGAAATCTGCATCCTAAATTTTAGACACTCTGCTGCGTAGTAACACAGTATAGCATATATCTTATGACAGGCTTGCATATGGGTAATCATATAATATTTGTAGGGGAAAAGAAAGAAAAAACACATGCTTGATATCTTTTTTCAATCTAATCAGAATTCTCAGCATTGCACCTGTAAAACACTACTGCTTTGCATAGGTTTTCACTGGGGTAACATAGAGGGCTATTTGGCCATGGTTAATTTTTAGTTCATAACAAAACCATTAAAACTAAGCTTAATAGTGAATATTTCATGACAGGAATTTATCACATAGAAATAATAACAGCCTAAGGGAAATGCTTAGGATTATGTTTGTTTCTTTATTTCTCTCTGGTCTGACAAATGAATACATGATTGTCCTCTAGGAACAAAGAGAAAAATACATGAGAATCTGATGTCAGTGCAGTCTCCCCACAAAATGATGGTAACCAAACTAATTATTAGACTTTTCTTATTTTGCCAAATTTCATATTGATTGTGGCTTAGAGTTCTTTTATAATTAGATGAGAGGTAATACATAAGTTCAGTGAGGATGTTGATGAAGAATATTTATTAATCCTGTCTACTTGCCTTCTGAAAGTATATTTCTCCTTTCAGTTTAAGATACATGATTGAAGACTTTTTTTCCCATAGCTAAACAACAGAAGAAAATGCAAAAAGTTATAGAAAGCCCCATGTTGCCATATAAATAAGTATTTTGCTGTGTAAAACTCTTGGTGCTGACGGAAAGACCAAGAAAGTTTCATTTTGGGGTGGAGGAGAAGAGGGAGGAAATGGCATTTTCTAGTCTGAATTTTGTAATGAAAAAAGCTGTATCTTTAGAGAGAAATGTTTGCTTCATGGACTTAATAAATAAATAAATTTTTAAAGGCCATCTTCTTCTTTAGTCCTCTAAGCTTGGACTGAAAATTTTCACTTTAGGCTACCTTTTCTGAAAGTCTTTGCTATCAGTTGTATTTGTTCTGGATGACCTACATTTATGGTGGTAAAACCTTTCATGTATAATCATATCATATTTTCTGTACATGCCACATATGTTAGAAATAAACTATTTTAGATACATTTCAAAGCATTAAAGTATGTTTATGGATTATCTCTTGTACTGTTAATATAAAATTAGATCCCTCGGTTACTTTAGGTCCAATTGTGTGCAAGTTTCAGAAGGAGTCTTTGAAAACTCCAAATATAGCTTAAAAGAGTTTCTCTGTATCTGAAATGTCATGACATTAACATCCAGTATCTTGGGATGCTCCAAAGTTAGAAACTGGGAAACTGATCCTTTCCAGTAACATAAAGCTCTAATTTCTAGCCTTACAAGTCATCAAAGAAATGGACTTTCTGACATTTTAGATATAAAAGATGTTTTGTAAGTCCTGCTCATCCTGTATATTAGAAAGCCATGTTTTCTGAGGAAAATTTACTGATTTGAAGAAAGAAAGAATGAAGTGATGTCTCCCTCTTATACTTAATTTAAAATAAATAAATAAATAAATAAAACCCTTCTGGTTCTTTGCAGATATTCTTTAGTTATGATTTTTATATAAGGAGGTCTAGGTCATAAAATCAATGATAATTAATCACAAAGATATACAAATGATCCTATAATCCACTGAATATTTATGAAAAGTGGAAATACTTATGTAGTTCTGTATGAAACCAGAGTTTAAAGATGAAGATATATGTTTTTTATGAGCAGAGAAAAGAGACTTTACTTGTTATTGTTAAGAAGGAAGTTCAATTAAAGAGAAAAATACAGATGTAGTGTGGGCTTCGCTTTTATTTAACACAATGCTCATCAGTGGTGATTGTATATTCTAGGTTTTTTGGTGGTGAGACTTAGTATGTAATTAATTGCAGATATGAATATGAAAAGAAATGTACTACCTCAGTTCTCTGCAGTAAAGTATTTTGTTGAGCTGGATGACAAATCAGTGTCTGAAGTAGTATGTCACAGTCAGACTACTTTTCCATTTAGGGCCTATTGCGCAGTGACTGAAAAATGGTAGAGCGGTTCAGCTCCATTTGCTGAATAACCTGGAGGTCCTTAGGGGAAAAGGGGAAAAATCTACTGTCTCTGAGACTGTTGGATCTAACCTGAATTCTTGGCATTCAAGTAGCTTATTTCTCTTGCTTGCAATACTTTGTGTTAAGCCTGGATTTGACTAGTGTGATGTGAATATCAGACGTCTCCCCAGAGTAACATTTTGCAATATACTAAAAATAATATGCAGTTACCTGTATGATTATGGCCTAAGTGTTTTGTTTGCTTCATATCTGACTTACTAATAATCTATACAAATGATCAACACTAACAGTGATGACTCAGGAAAGACCAACAGCTTCATTACAGAAAACACAGAATATTTAGAGACTGAAAACTGAGAAACCATTTGAATGTATGTAACTTGCAAGTGCTTGCTAGCTAGTGAAGGCATGCCTGGTTCAATATAACTCAGATGTCAGCTGAACTGTTTTATTTTCCTGTTATATTTTCTCTTTTTCTATTTTCTTATTTCATATTGTCTACTTTCTAAATGTAAGGTTCTAAACCAGTTATTCTTAGCTATCTAGCTATCAGAGAAGACTCTTAGAGAGATAAGAATGGATAAAATTGGATAGATTTTTTTTTCCTCCAGCTTTTCCTTCTGACGGATGTTGACCATGATCTGAAGTGAATTTTATCCCTGAAGTTGCTTTATAGAGCAATTCTGAAGTAACCCTCATATATTGAGTTCATTGTTAACAATTATAAACTGTACTTTCACATTATCTATCATGGCTTATCACAAAGAATCCCTGTTGTTCTCTCTAGCCAATTCAATAGCTTTGACAGTTCTGTAGTGGTGGTGATGTGTGTTTGCATGTACGTGGGGCATGGAAGCATCCTTCACTGATATTTTCTGTTCCTGGGAGGCCTTGCATAGAGAGAAGATTGATCAAATGGTCTCCTACAGGGGTGCTATTGCTGCAGGCTGGTCATTTAGGGTGGCCAACCAAAAACAAAATTGAGGCAAACAAAATACAAAAAGAACACAGAGGTAGCTAGAGGCAGAAAAAAACTGTCAGTCTATTCTTTTGTTATAGCTGTGCTTCAAGCATCAGTGCTTGTAAGAAGCTCCAAAGTGTCCCTAGGATGAAGCTCTGTAATTGGAGGCAAGCAAGGCACAGATGATAGCTTTTATTAAACATCAACAGAATTTAACAGTGCAAACAGTCCAGTGCTGAAGGAGAAGGAAGGATGAGAAGGAAATTCCTTCCCTGGGCTAATTTAATGCTTACTGTCCTTCAGACCTACTCATCAGATCTGTCATTATACACTGTGTCTCTGACAGAGTCAGACTATCTATAAATGCCTGCATAGCATTATGCACTTGAGCCATGTATAAATAACCTCTTGCTCATGAGATGCTGTAGGCTATCCTCCCTGGCTCCCAGCTGCCACTACTGAAGGATTCAAGTCCCTTGTAAGTCCTAGGTAGTATCTGTCAGCCCTCCATACACATCTACTTCCTTGGAATATCTCAGAAGTCATTAGATGGTAACATTCAAGCAACTGAATCTTTCCCACCATGTTAAATGGACTCCTTAAGTTGATGAAGACATATATCAGAGATGTTGATAAATGAGCAGCACAATGTTCCTTTCTCCTGTCTCCCCCTCACATTGAAATAACGAAGGCTTATAGAAACAGACAAAAACATTGGGCCAGAATTCTCTGCTCATTGGCACCATGTAGGTTTTGTTCCTAGGGGTTTTTTTAATAATGAAAAGCAAGTGGTCTATTGAATTTAGACAGGGACATTCTTGCGTCGTGGTAGTTTGCTACAACATGGCTTCACCAAGATGCAGAATGGACTTGTTAAGGTTGTCATCCATTGGGCAGATCTACTGCAGGTCTCAAAGTTCTCTATATTTTACCCAGTATGTTCAAATAAGGTTTAAGAATATCTTTAACCTGAGATCTCAGATGCCCTGCCCCTTCACTGCATTAGATGAAAATAGAACAAACCAGAGTAATTTAGAAGTATCAGCCTTGTTTGTTTAGGCTATCTCTTTCTCCAGATTATTTGAATAGCGCAATATTGTGCAGATCTTTGTCTAAGATCATACAGGAAAGAATTTTATACAAAGCTAATTTACTTTGTCTAATGCGGCAAATTACAATACTGAAAAGCATTAATGGCAATTTGTTTGGTTTCAACTTGTCACTGCACCTGCACTATTCTGTTTCCACAGACTGACCATGTACAAGCTGCCTTTATGCTGAAAGATGCTACTCTGAAATGGCTACTCGAGAGTCAGTACTCAAAGGTAATTGTAAACCTGAAAGGTGTTTAGTGCTGACAACATGCTTCCTTCCTCCCTCCCTCCCTTGCCTCCCCTCCAAACCCCCAAGATGCTACAGGAAAAGATTGCTATATAGGTAGTCCCAGGAGAGTTGCTTTGTAGTGTTCATGCCAAAGACAGCACTATATTTGCCTGAAGTTCTCTTTTTATGACATCTACAGATCAGCATAAAGTACCCTGCAAAATTAATTGAATTCTCCAATAATTGTTTTAAAGCCAAATGCCATATAGAGCCTTAAGAGATATATGCATTTTCAAATGGCTTTGTAGCCTGATTTGGGCCATTTACCTCATGAATTCTCAACTTAAGGCTGAGTGCATTAATGAAACTGTGAGTCAATGTACATTTTTTTTTCTTTTCTCTTTTCTTTGTTTTAAGGTGAATGCTTTTGTTTTCTGCTACAGTGAACATGTTTCTTAGGTTTACTTGATTTGTCCACCTGTTGGTGACAATATGAGTAAGGATGGGGGATAACAGTGGGTAGATATGAAGAGAAATAGCGCTGTGTCAAAGAAGATTAGGAAGAAGTATACAGACACAGCAAATTCAGCCTGATAGGTGTAGGAGATTTAACAGAGCAAGGAAATCAAAGTTTAGTTTTCCAAAGCTGTCTAAACTGGGGACAACACTCCTCTGCAATGTACTGTACTGGTTCCTGCTGCACAGGATTCCCCCACACTGAGGGGGTGTGCTGTCATTGACATTGTGTTGAAATTAAGGAATGGTGTTACTGCACTACCACTTAGTATAAAAAATGGACACTTGTATCTCCTTATACAAACTGAGGAGTGAGACTAGTCAAAACCAGCTTGAATCAATGAAGACACAGTGAGGTGGACATTATGGCATTCAGAGGATTTCAAGGTGTTGAGCACCTGCTGCCACATAAAATCAACAGATATTTCCTGCAGAGATAAATTCTAGAGTGGATCTGAGGTGTTAAATAGTTGAGATATATATATATATATAAAAATAAAACAAAAAAGAGTAATTTATGGACAGGAAGAGTTTTAGGGTGTAGCAGTCCCATGTTATGGTTATGTAACACCCATCAAGGGCAAGAATTTGAATGTCAAGTACCAGAAGTTATTTGCTACATTTACATTAATAAGTAAGTCATTCCACTGGGGAAGGATCAGTAGATCAAAGCAGGTCATGTTAGCATTTACGTCTGCTGTGCATGAAGTCTGGAGTTTTAGCTTTGCAGTGTATTTATTTTACATGATTTCCTGCACTGAACATCCCTGCTATGTGTATAGCTCAAAGCAGCCCAACAGACCAGTCACTGATTCACACCCTTATGTCCATCATGACCCGGGGGCACATTTGCTGCATATGTGAAGTCACATTTTGTGTTTAGATTCCTGTTAAAGAAATCAACTTGACAATGACTGAAACTACTCTGAGGTGAATCACATAGTTGCTCCAGAACAAAGCTCTAGAAATAATAATATTTTAATATTTAATACATATAAATTCATAAATCTGTTGTACATGAAAATGGAGTGGATTCTTCATATATCACAATGTGTGTCTAACTGTAACTCCAACTTCAATTAATGTATTTCTAATTATACTTGAACAAATGAAAAGTCAGTCAATCTCCATTTGAAGAAATTGATCACCAGGGCTAAGAATTACTCTATATATTCAATTTTTATAAATTAAAAAAAAAAAATTACATAAGTGTAAACTATAACTTGGGTTATGTTAATTTTTTTTAGCTTCCCTATCTTAATCTGTTTGTATATATATAGGGTTTCAACACACTTTTTAATTAGAAATTAATTGAATTATTCATTTGAAACAAAGAGTGGGCTATGTGATGTTAGTATTGTTAAGTCATAGAAGTTGCTGAAAAGTGGCAATATTTTAGATTAATTATTTTTATCTACTGATTTAGCAATTTTGTTTTTCAGTGAAGTATGTTCTTGATATATTTTGCATTCTAGATCTTCTTTTGTTATGCCATTCCCCCTTCTTCAAGCACCACTAATTCACCTCTCTGCAGCAATAATAAGTAATGAGGAAGGAGTTTGGAAGGAGAGAGAGGGATTAATGTTTAGTATTTAAATGAGCTATATTATGCTGCTACCTTGCATAAGCATGTGCTCTTCTTTTTATTCTTAGAAATTCCTAGGATACTTGTCTTGTGTTTCTTTTTTGTATTTACTCCTGTATAATTCACAATTAAAATCTATTTTGCTTTGAAGCAAAAGGGGTAGCATAATATATAGATCTCATTTGGGATTATGCCATTTATGATAAAGCAAATAATAATAATAATAATAAAAAAGGTTAAAGCTCAGTTCTAAATATGTGAACTCTCTAACGGCAATTTTCCGAACTGATTCACAGCAAATCTTAAGACTGAGGCTGTTGCCTGTCTCTCTGGGTAAGTTTCATTTTTACATACTGTTATGAAGATAGTTTTAACTGAAAAAAGCGCTTAAAATAAATAGCTACACTGCTTTGAATGAATAGATGCTTGGCACTAGTGCTATTCTTTCTGAAGGGATCTTGGAGACCCTTGTGTTTTAAACACTTGTGATTATAAATTATATTATCATAAGCATGCTGGTGTCTCAGGCATACAAATTTCATTGAGTTAGGGATGCATTGCAGAATGGCTTGCAGATGGGCCCACCCCACCACAATGGGTCTCACAAGAGCAGAGTAAAGGGGTAGAATTATCAGAGTAGAGTAGAGGTGGAGAGTACTGCATCTAGTTCTGAGCTCCTTAGCACAAGCAGTACAGAGAGGAGGTCCAGTGGAAGGTCATGAAAATTATCAGAGACATGGAACACTTCTATGAAGAAAGGATGATTGAGTAGAGGTTGCTGAGCCTAGAGAAGAGACGGCTCCAGGGAGACCTTATTGAAGCCTTTCAATACTTAAAGGGGACTTGTAAAGAAGGTGAAGATAGCCTTTTTACTAGAGCCTGTAGTGACAGGACCAGAGGCAATGGTCTTAAACTAAAAGAGAGTAGATTTAAATTGGACACAAGGAAGAAATTTTTTATGAAGAACGTGGTGAGGCACTGGAACAGGTTGCTTAGAGACATTGTGGATTCTCTATCAGTGGAAAATTTCAGAGTCAGGTTGGATGGGGCTTTGAGTAACCTTATCTAGTGAAAGATGCCCCTGCCAATGGCAGGGGAGATGGACTAGATGACCTTTAAAGGTCCACCACAATTCAAACCATTCTATGATTCTCGTACACCCTATGGACTTGTGTATGCCCAGTTTGTTTACATGTTCCCTAGCATGATCCTCATCTACTGAGAATAAGCATTCCTTCTCTGGACTTTTGCTTTGGTTTAGGGACCCCGTACGATCAACTGTGCACAGACCTCTAGTTCCTTTTCTTTGTTTCCCATGCTTTCTCCCTTAGTGTAAAAGCACTTCAGATGGACAGCCAATCCTGCTGGTTGCCCAGAAAATTTACAAGACCTTCCTCCACCATGCAGTCTTGTAGGGACTTGCTTATTTAATTGCATGTGAGTAACAATGACCCCTTTCTGCCCAGCATTGCTGATTTATATCCCTCTCTGATATTATGACCCTCTCTGGCCCACATGATCTGGAACCCTTTGTTTGCCATCCCAATCAACCATCACATGATTGTGGGTCATCATCTCCCTCCTCTGTCACTCCTATTTTAAAGCTTTCCTCATGAGATTGTTTGGCCTGTTCGTGAAGTTACTTCTTCCTCATATGGACAGGTGGATCTTATTTCTTCCTAGCAGTCTGTGACCATCCAAGAAGCTTGGCTGGATACATCTCCCCCAGGCTGTCTGACACTAGGGCACTGGCCCTATTCTGTAGAGGAGCAGGAGCTATCCTACTGAACATTTCCTGCCAGAAATTATGAGCTTTCAGCCATTGCCATCATGAGAGTCACCATTTCCCAACCCAGTAAGCACAGACACTTTCTGCTCCTCTTTCAGTGCAGCTTGGGGCTCAGGCTCATTTAATCTGGAGGGTCACAGACATCTGTTCAGCTACTTTCTCATCATCCCTGATTCTATGCAGCTTACTGTCCTCCTCCCACATATACTTTACTTGCTGACACAAACTCTTCCCTGTGCTCCCCTTCTGGAGGTGAGGACTCCAGGATTACTGAGAAGCCCCAGGTCTGAACAGCTGCATCCATCTTTGGGACCTACAGCTAGGTTGAAGTCTCTATTGAGCCGGAATAGTTATTCCCATGGGTACAGAGAACTCTGCTCTGTGGTATGTCTACTGCTACTGAGCACGTATAGACTGTCCTCAGCAGAGATTTTTGCTCCCACCTGCACAAAATGCTGTCCCTTCGAGATCTGCTCTTGATCCAGTACTATGTTGGGACCTCCCTAGTACCTGTTGAAATGATGCGTGACTGTAGTGGGTCTGGCTGAGATGCTTTTCCCCATACAGCCCTCATGCTGCAGTACTGGGAACTAAAGGGTGTTGATAACACACCTGTGTTATGACTGACAGTGCTCACATGGCTAAAACCCTACATTCAAAGGTGGAGAATATCTGTGATGCATATAAAGCTGTCAGCTGCAAAACGCACAAGAAACCAAACAGTACTGAGGAGCTGGCAGAGCTACGGGAGTGGATGAAGGGAGTCCCTGAGCAGCTGGCTGTGCAGGAGGAATTGATTGGAGTAGTCATGGAAGATTACAAGGTCTTGGAGGAATTCCTTTACAATCTTACTGAAGAAGTTTTCAATGACTGACGAACTCAAGAAGAGTGGATCTTACTAGGACTGGAGCCAGGTTGTCATGACAGAAAGCCAGTGCCTGGAAAAGCACTTTTACCTACAGATGATGTGCTGGGACATGAGGACCCCAAAAGTCAGAAGTTAGTCTACAGATGGATTGATGTTGGTGTTCTGGACTATGATAAGGAGACAGAGCTCTACTTGATCCATAAAACAGATAAGAATGGTCTGGTGTGGGATGAAGAAGGGAGACCCATCCTGAATGGAGGAATAACTTGTAATGGGTCTGGCTGGGCTGCTTTTCCCCATCCTGCCTTCATGCTGAAGCACTGGGAGCTGGAGGGTGTTGATAACACACCCGTGTTATGACTGCCAGTGCTCACACGGCACCAGAGGATGGGGGGCAGGATGGGGGAGAAGATACAGCCAACCTGAGCTGACCAGTGGGCTATTCCATACCATATGACATCAGCTCAACTATAAAGGGAGAGGGCAGGAGGAGGATGCGGGGGCATTCTGCTTTGTCCTCCAAGCGGCTGCTACGTGTTCCTGGAGCCCTGCTTCCTGGACTCGGCCTGACATCGCCTGTGGACGGGAAGTAGAAAATAACATCTTGTCTATCATAACCCACACCCCTGTGCTTTGCGTCTTATTCTCTCCCTGCGTGCCGTGCTGAAGGGGGTCGGGGGGAGTGATAGAAGGGCTTGGTGGGCACCTGGTGCCATGCCGGGGTCAACCCACCACAAACTCCATAAGGAAGGCACCCATTGCTATCATGTCATTACTGGGTGCCATGAGTTCACCTCTTGTTTCTGGCTGAAGATCCCTGGGTGTTTGCAGAGCGGGTAGTTTTTGCCGACAGCTTGCGTAAGAAAACACAGGCGCTGCTGCTCTATCACCTGTATGCGGACTGCATGCCCACAGATGGACTACATAGCATCAGTGAGAAGAGCCTAGAGGAGATTTGCTGGAAAGCAGCCAACTTGGTGTGTGGGAGAACAGCCATGGTCTCCATCTGACAGAAGGTCATCCGTTCAGCAGTTCCCAGAGTGGACATGGGAACCCAGACAGAGTTAAATAACAAACATGTAGCAACCCAGGCCACAGGCTGCAGAGAATGCCAGAGTCTCTCTCTGGCAGCAAGGGGTGATTATGAGAACTGCTGTGTGCGCTGTGAGCAGATGGAGGATCTCCTCTCCTGAACTGTAGAACTGCAAGAGGCAGTTGATAGGTTGAGGAGTATGAGGGAGGCTGAGCAGGAGATTGACTGGTGGAGCCAGGCTCTGCCCCCCCTGAAACAGAAACAGGGGCACCTCTCTGATAGCACCCAGGAACAAAGGGCCCCTGCATCCTTCCCATGTAAGACCAGAGGCAGTAACCAGAATGAGGGGAGTGAGTGGAGGATAGTTCGAGGATAGTTCAAGGATAAGGCAGCAGAGGACCTCCTCCCTTGCCCACCTCACCCCCCCAGGTGCTACTAGACAACTGGCATGTGACTTTGTCTTGGAAAGACCAGATATCACTGCAGAACAGATATGAGGCTCTAGCTGAAAGGGACCAGTCAAATGAAGATGTTGATGATGAACTACATACACCAGAGGTATGTCCAAAGTCAAAAAGGTCAACTGCTCAAATCATAACATCATCCACTAAGAAAAAAGAAGGGTTGTAGTCCTGGGGGACTCATTTTTGAGGGGAACAGAGGGTCCAATATGTCAGGTTGACCCATCCCACAGAGAAGTGTGTTGTCTCCCTGCAGCCCGGATTAAGGACATAACTAGGAAACTTCCCAGTTTGGTGTGGCTCTCAGACTATTACCCTTTACTAGTTTTTCATATAGGAGGAGATCAAGTTGAAAACAGTAGTTTGAGAAGGATGAAGACAGACTTTAAAGCCCTGTGACAGATGGTGGGAGAATCTGGAGCACAGGTTATATTCTCTTCTTCCAGTTTCACGTAGAGACACAGTAACTGACAAACGCATACAGTCTATTAATTTCTGGCCTCTTAACTGGTGTCACCATAACAATTTTGAGTTCTTTGACAATGGGAGGGCTTATACAGCACCAGACTTGCTGGCATCGCATGGGGGGCACCTTTCAAAAGGGGGGAGGAGAGTCTTTACACAGGAGATTGTGGGGATAATCGACAGGGCTTTAAACTAGATATGAAGGAGGAAGGGGAGATAACTTGACCATCTAGGAATAAGCCCAAGGGAAGCATGCCAAGGCTAAAAGCCTGGTTGACTAGTGTAGACTTTTGCTCTGACACCTTATTTGAGACAAAGGCTAGAAATTTAGAAATCATGGAAGCACCTGAAAGGGGTTTGGAAGGAAATGTGGCATACACTCACAAAAAGATATTGGAATCATTAACTCACCTGAAGTGCATTTATACTAATGCATGCAGTATAAGCAACAAACAGGGGGAGCTTGAAGCCATGATGCACCAAGGAAACTATGACATAGTGGTTATCACAGAAATGTGGTGGGATGCCACACATAACTGGAGTGCCACAATAGAAGGCTATAAGCTCTTCAGGAGGAACAGACAGGGAAGGAGGGGTGGTGGAGTGGCCCTATATGTTAGAGAATGTCTTGAAACCTCAGAAATCAAGCATAGCGATGACAGGATTGACGACTAATTAACGGCTAATAAAGCTGATATAGTTGTGGAAGTCTGCTATAGAGCTCCCAATCAAAGCAGTGAGATGGATGAAGCTTTCTATAAGCAGCTGAGAGAAATCTCACAGTCACTTGCTGTTGTACTTGTGGGGGACTTTAACCTCCCAGATATCTGCTGGGAATACAACACAGTAGAGAGGGAACAATACAAGAGGTTCCTGGAATGTGTGGAGGACGACTTTTTCATGCAGCTGATAAATGAGCCAATCAGGGAAGGTGCCCTCCTGGACCTGCTCCTTGTGCACAGGGAAGAACTTGTGGGGGAAGTAAAGGTTGGAGGCTGTCTAGGGCATAGTGATCACAAGATGATTGAGTTTTCAATCCTTAGGGAAACAAAGAGAGGGGTTAGTAAAACTGCCACCTTGGACTTCTGGAGGGCAAACTTTGACTTGTTCAGGAGACTGATTGACAAAGTCCCTTCGGAGGCTGTGCTGAAGGATATAGGAGTCCACCAAGGCTGCACATACTTCAAGAGAGTAGTCTTAAAGGCGCAGGAGCAGGCTGTCCCTACCTGCTGAAAAGCAAGCAGGTGGGGAAAGAGACTGGCCTGGATAAAGAGAGACCTTTGTCTGGACCTCAAGAACAAAAGGAGAGTCTATGACCTTTGGAAGAGAGGATGGGTCTCTTACATAGACTATAAAGATGTAGTGAAGCAATGCAGGGAGAAGATTAGGAGGGCCAAAGCACAGCTAGAGTTGAACCTAGCTACGGCTGTTAAGGATAATAAAAAAATGTTTCTATAAATTCATTAACAACAAAAGGAGAATTAGGGAAAATCTCCATCATTTATTAGATGCAAAGGGAAACTTGGTAACAAAGGATGAGGAGAAGGTTGAGGTGCTTAACGCCTACTTTGCCTCAGTCTTCAGTAGTGGAACAAGCTATCCCTGGACATCCAGCCTCATAAGCTGGGAGACAGGGAGGGAAAGCAGAATGAGGTTATCATGATTAAAGAGGAGGTGGTCAGGGACCTTCTATGCCACTTGGATGCACACAAATCTATGGGATTGGATGGGTTACACCCAAGGGTGCTGAAAGAGCTGGCGGATGTGCTTGCCAAGCCACTTTCCATTATTTATCTGAAGTCCTGGCTAACCGGGGAGGTCCCAATGGACTGGAGGTTAGCAAATGTGACGCCCATCTAAAAGAAAGGCAGAAAGGAGGATCCAAGTAACTATAGACCTGTTAGTCTGACCTCGATACCGGGGAAGGCCATGGAGCAGATCATCTTGAGTGCTCTTACAAGCTGTAAAGAGGGCAACCAGCGGATCAGGGCCAGTCAGCAGGGGTTTAGGAAAGGCACATCTTTGCCTGACGAACCTGATCTCCTTCTATGACAAGATGACCCGACTACTGGACAAGGCAAAGGCTGTGGATGTGGTCTACCTGGACTTCCGGAAAACATTTGACACTGTTTCCCATAGATTTCTAATGGAAAAACTGTCTGCTCATGACCTGGATGAGAATACAATCTGCTGGATCAAGCACAGGCTAGAGAGACGGGCTCAGAAAGTAGTGGCCAATGGTACTAAATCCAGCTGGTGGCAGGTCAGAATTGGTGTTCCTCAGGGCTCAGTGTTGGGACCGTTTCTATTTAACATCTTTATTGATGATCTTGATGAGGACATAGAGTCTACCATCAGTAAATTCGCAGATGACACCAAGTTAGGCAGGTGTGTCGATCTGCGTGAGGATAGAGAGGCTCTCTAGAGAGACTTAGATAGACTGGCTCGCTGGGCCACTGCTAATGGTATGAGTTTCAACAAGGCCAAGTGCCAGGTCCTGCACTTGGGCCGCAGCAACCCCATGCAACACTACAGGCTTGGGGAAGTCTGGTTGGAGAGCTGTCTCACGGAGAGGGATCAGTGAATATGAGCCATCAGTGTGCCCAAGTGTCAACGAAGGCCAACGGCATCCTGTCCTGTATTAGAAATAGTGTGACCCGCAGAAGTAGGGAAGTGATTGTCCCCCTGTACTCAGCACTGGTGAGGCCTCACCTTGAGTACTGTGTCCAGTTTTGGGCACAAGAGAGATATCGAGGTGCTGGAGCGGGTGCAAAGGAGGGCAACGAAGCTGGTCAAGGGACTGGAGAATAGATCATATGAGGATCATTTTAAGGAGCTGGGTCTGTTTAGTTTGAGGCAGAGGAGGCTGAGGGGACACCTTATTACTCTCTACAACTACCTGAAAGGACATTGTAGAGAGGCTGGTGCCGGTCTCTTCTCTCAGGTCATTAGTGACAGAACCAGAGGGAATGTCCTCAAGCTGAAACAAGGTAGGTTTAGACTAGATACTAGGAAAAAATTCTTCATGGAAAGACTGGTAAGGTATTGAAATAGGATGCCCAGGGAGGTGGTTGAGTCACCATCCCTGGATGTGTTTAAACATCGCTTAGATGTGCTGTTGGGAGATATGGTCTAGGGGTGAACTTGTAAAGTAGGGTTATTGGTTGGACATGATGATCCCACGGGTCTTTTCCAACCTAAATGATTCTCTGATTCTGCGAGTCTGTGATACTGAGATGAAGATGTTGGCTATGAATAGCCCCAAACTGAGTAAAGACAAGAGGATGTTAGACTTTGTGTGCTGCCTGGAGAAAGAAATGAGTTTAAACTATGAACGCACAATAAAGAGGATCCTCTTTGAGAGAACTGTTATGTCCAAACCTGGATATATTTTATTATGTCACCCTGCCAGACAAGGAGGAGGAGAAAGTACCAGAGAAAGGGCTCATCTGGATTCCAGACTATCCTTTTGGTGAACGACGAGCAGATTTCCACTTTCTCTCACTCCTGACCAAACCAGAAGTCACTGTGCTTCTTACACAGGTGCAAGATGAGTGCAACAAGGCATGAACCATGTCTCTGTTTAACTCAACATTAAACAGGCATGTCTGCTTGGAGGAGTTTGAACAGATCCAAACCCAGACCTTCTTCCAGGTTGAAATGTTTGTCAAGGATACTTGGAGCAATACCCTAAAGACTGCAGTAAAAAGCAACCTGGGAGATGCAGGCAAAGGCTGGTACAACCTGGAACAGAGCTGCTGGGATATCTACCAGATGTCCAGACTGTGTAAGCTTATTAAGAGCATCAAATTCATGCTTCAGGACTCTGTGCGGTTTCCGGTCCAGAACTTGCTGATCAGCTTCACCCAGCTTTTGCTGGATGCTTGCCACGGTATCCTGCATTGCTCAAAGAACATGGAATGGGGAGATGATCTTATCAGTAGTCCTTACGGGCCTCAAAAGAATCCACTCTGTAACAGACCTTGTGCTACACAGCAGTGGCATTCACCTCAGCCCCCCTGTGGAGAGCTTTGAGACGTCTCTCATTTCTCTGTTCAATGAGGTAATCCTGGTGACTCACACTGTCCCACAGCTGGAGAAATATGTGTTGGAGAACATAGTTATCACAGGCACACCCTTGCTGGACTCGGTGGGCTTGCATGAGCCAGAAGTGGAAGAACTACATGAAGCTATGCGGTGTGCAATTCAGAAGGCACTGATCCCTACCTAGTTAAGAGTCAACTGGAACAAGAGCTCTACACCCTTTGATCGAGTTGCTGGAGAAGCCGAAAGATGCCTTCTAAAGATGGGTCTGAAACTGACAAAACTGTCCTGATTAGGAAGACAAGTAACATGCTTTTAATTCAAAATTGCTAAAGCAAAACAGCTTTACAGAGTACTCATGATATCCACCCACAACGGATGAGAGAGAGAAAGACGAGGCTGATCACTAGTAACTGTAACTGCTTTAAGAGCGTTGATGGCATTGCTTTTAACACTGCTAGTCAAAAGTAGTTGGGCCATGGTGCTAAAGCACTAAAATTTGCAGCGTTTGTAACTTTGGCTTTAATTTTGAAAACTTACTGTCCTTTTATTATATATTATTAATTGTCTTAGATGACAGTAACCTTCAAGAAATCATTATTAAAAATGAGGCTGATTTTGAATGCTGTTAAATAATGCTAATTTGGTGTTCTCTCTTACATCCATGCTCTGCCAGCATTTTAATGTTTGTGGAGCAAATGAAGAATTTCTAAACAGTGCCAGAGGCACATTGTGTTAATTCTTTGAGAGAGAAAATCCTTACAGTTTTAGTACGCCTTGAGCACCACTGGTTTATGATAAGGACTTTGTAGAAGTGCAATAAAGATGATGGCTTAGTTAAAATAGTATCAATATACTTGGTTAGGAAATGAAAACCCCAGTCTATCATATATTGTATTTAAACAAATGAATTTCCTACTCTTCCTTTAAAGCACTTCAATGTATACATGGGTAATGTGTTATGATGGTTTTATTTTTGGTATAATTCTGTTTGAATATAGAAACATTGCTAAGATTAAGAGTCAATCCTCTTTGAATCAGTCCTGTTCAGAGAGGTGAGTGAATATACATTGGGATGAACAATTACCATTTCAGATAGCTTTGTAAATTCAAGTGTAAATACAAATGCCTCCGCTCATACAGGACACGTAAAAGTATGTTCTACTAAATATCTTCATGCTTTATGAAGGGACTCAATAATACACAAAGCTGAATAGATTATTAAATAATTAGTCAGGATAAGTAATTTGCAGATTTTGTGTTCCATCACATGTTCTTTGCCTGTAGGTTTCAGCAAAGGGTGCCAAAGGCATGTGGCACTAATACAGAGAAGGGACTACAGTTTTCTTTCCAGTGGCTACTTTTGACTGCAATGGACCATTTGAAGCGTATGCAGGTGTTAAGTGAAGAGGGAGCACAAGGATATTTTATTTTTTTTTTTACTGTCCAGGAAAGAGGAGTTCAATTATCTTTTTGTGGGTCTCTCATCACATGTGTTAAATATGGATGTAAAGTAATTTCATCAAAGCTGAGCAACAGCACACCAACAGCACTGTGACAGGAGCTTTAGATACAGCAATATGTTATGCATCATTGTTTTTTTCTTTCCACTGAAACCTAATAGGATGGTCTAGCTTTGTATGACTGCTGATAAGGCCTGGTACTCTTTCTGTATGACAATGTGCATTTTGAGTGTGCTGTCCTTCCAGGCTACATAAATATTTTAAAGCCAGACATGAGTTTCCTTATTTAAAAATTTTCCTTCTCTAACAAGATAATTTTTTTTCAGGAAGTAGGGTACAAGGTTTCAGACAGAGATGATATAGTGAATTTTGATGTTTTTCTTACCTCTGATAATTTCCGTATAGTAAATTCTAAGTATGTTGATAGATACTCCCAGGTCATTTGAATGTTTTAAAAAAATCCCACTCGATATATCTAAAATAAAGCTGAAGATTGTTATAGATTCTGTCATGCCTCCTTATAATGTTTTTTAAAGTCACTTAAGTATGTCAGTTACAAAATGAGTTGTCTGTATCCTGATGTTTTCTACAGATGATGTTGGCTCACAGTCATCCATTTATAAGTGTATTGAGTCTTCAGGCAGGTATCGAACCTGGATGTTATGTTGCTAGCAGTTCCACTGGCTCCTACAAATGTTGTTATTATTTTCCTGACTTCCCTGGCACCATACATTTGACCTTTTATTTATTTGGTATATTATAATGATTCTGCTACTGTGAAGTAACAGCTACTGCTATTCTCCAGATACTCTCAGGTAAAGTGTTTTTCCACATGACAGTGTGGACAATACTTTCTTGTGACAAGATAACAATTTCTTTTTCTTCCGCTTTTATTCAAGGCTTTTTTTTTGTGAGCTAGAATGACAAAACTAACATCTGAGGAGCTGGCATTTTTTTTTCAATGTCCCATTAATCTTTGTGAGATAAATGCTCGTCAGATTCTGAAGATAGAGCCTGTTAAAACAGAGACATTTATAATATTAATATAAAATGTAATCAAAATATATATATTTTTTTAACAAATATACAAGTGCCACGCTGAAGAATGTAAGTACCATTATGTTCATGTTACATACAGAGAAACAGATTGGAGAAGTATTGAGACTTACCAAAGTTTATGCATGGGATTGTAAGGAGACAAATTCACTTTCCTAATTTTCTATGAAAAGGATAACTTGATTGGTTAGATCTGTCACAGAATCTCAAAACTTCTGAGGCATGAAGGGACCTCTGGAGTTCAGATAGTCTGTACTCATGCTCAAACAGCATTAGTTACAGCTGGTTGCCCGGGAAGTTTAAACTTATTAGCCATTCTTTGAGGCTAATGTGATATTTCTACCTTGAATTCAGTGCTTCAAATGATTAGACTCCACTGTTAGCAATAATTTGTTCTATGCACTATTGTAGTTAGATAAGGCTAGTTTTAATATTTCTTCTGTGTTTGTCATCTAGGAAAACTCCATGAGCACAGAGTAGCAATCAATTAGAAGTAAATAGGTATCTCTGACAGTTTAAAAGAGTCCCAAAGAGGATGACAAGAGAATAGTACAAGACAATAAATAATTTATAGCTGGAGAAAATTAATCAAGAACCTCCAATTCCCTCTGTCCCCACACGCAGGTGCTCAATTACAGTACCTCTAAGAAGAGGCAGGAGACCAATAACCAAACATCTGTGACATAAATGAATTTAACTATTAGGGAAGAAAATCTTGCAACATATAAACACACTGAAGTAACCAAAGCAAATTATAATACAATGTACATTTACTTTCTATAATGCCTTTCATTATGTTATTTCCCAGAACTCTTCACATAATTAAATAATAGAAATTCTATAGAGTACAAGTGAAATACAGCAGCAGAGAGTTTTTCTAATGGAGGCAGAGTATGCAATACTAAGTTAATTCAAAGAGGTGAAAAAATTATAAAAATAAAGACAGAGAAATTCCAACAGAGATAAAAAGCTAGTAAGTTAAACCTTGGCACTGAACCCTTAAAATGGGTAGAAGTTGTTGCATTGTCCTCAGTGGAAGAAGTATAACTCTGGAGGGTAACAAGGAGTTTGCTGAAGGCAGTGGAAGCATCGATGGAGAAAAGTGAAGGCAAAGACAATGACAGTGATTGTTCAGAAGAGGGAACAGGAAGAGGAGCAAATAGATATGTGAGATCCCTGAAGAATTTTGGAAATAGTTGCCTGTCTCATTACTGGCTTCTTCATTTTGATGCCTGCATAATGCAGGTGAAATATGTGAATTGAATTAACAGACCTATCCCAGTGTAAAGCACAGAAGAGGTCTAACAATGCAGTTCAAAATGGTTCCTAAAATGACTGTTGATCCACATACATGTAGGAATAGTCCTTTCTATTCCATCTGTACCTCTGCTGTTTTATAAAGTGGTAGTGCATAAATCCACCTGGAGCATTGCTTGTGATTTTTGAGATGCCCAGAGATAATTCGGTGGGTTGCTCATCTGGTTGCTTCAATGCTAAAACAGTTTGGCGGCTGCTACTGCTATTGATGACCATTTCTGTTTGACTTCTGACATGTGAGGCAGGTAGTAGCTTATTCAGCACAGTTGTATTTGCTCACTTAGTTTGATTTTCTTCTTAATCGACTAAGGAATAATTTAGCCATACCTACAGGATTTTTTTACTCTATCTTGACTTTACATAAACATACATATATACGTAAATAAATTCAAAGCTTATTTCCTAATTTCTTTAGATTATGACATTTATGATTCTAATTCAACATTATTTGGGTCAGGTTTTTGAAAAACATTCCACAAGGCTCAGTGATATGTTGTTTTTGCTTTGTATTGATATTTCTCTGTCCAAAATACTTTTTCCTGCTCTTCTGTGGGGTTTTTTTGGTTTTTTTTTTTTCTCCTTTTTTTTTTTTTTTTTCTTTTTCTCCCTCCCCTACTCTTTCCCACCACATGGAGGTGGACCATTCACTTCTCTGATGAAATGCAATTATTTTTAATTCCTTTCTAAGGATTCCAGAATTAAAAAAAAAACCCCAAACCTCTCTTTTCTCATTATAGCTTATAAAACTATTATTTTCCTTTTAGGCAAAATGGGGCTTTAGTTGTTTTACTGATGTAGTCATAAGATTTATTTCTACACTATTCAGTTCATGAGTCTCACTAATAGATTCATTTGAATGAAAAAGGTCTGTGCCCTGTAGCTGATGAAGGTACAAGCACCAATTCCCTATTGTTTGACTCAAATGATAGTCAATGAAAAACATACATAAAAGGGACAAACTACTATCAGAACAGATTATTTTTGAGGGGTGACTACTTGGGATGAGATTCAGCAGGTACAAGTCTCCTACACTAACAGACTTCATGTCCATAGACAGATTTTAGATGAATATTAACAGTATTTTATTAAATGTACTCTCACCAGTGTTGTGACATTTTTTACAGATATTTTTAAGTATCTTTTATTTACAGTAGGAACTAGAATGTAACTAACCAAGCCCAAATCTCCTTTGTTTTTTCAGCATAACTTATTTTCATCTGTTGTAGTAATGTCAGTAATGTTGCTTTTTCTGGATAATATATACTTCTTATCCTTCAGAATGGGGATCTACTTATACTGTATTTATTTAATTTAAGCTACATTTTAAAATCTCTTCATCCTTCCTGTCACTCTGTGTAAATTGGCTTCATGTTGAAGGTATGCAGTTTCAGAACTAGCGTGTTTTTAACCTATTAAACGTAGGTCAATTTTGCTGATTTCATCTAAATAAAATAAAAACCATCTTTTAAATTCATTATGCATTTTCAAGCAAGGTTTTGATGCCACTGTATGTGAAATTAAGAGCCTATTGTTGCTTATACATAGTTAGAGATTGCTGTTTAGTTACAGATTTTTTTTGCTCATGAGAACCTTTCAAAATTAGTCCTTATAGTTCAGTTTCAAGGGACCTAAAGCAAGACTCAGGAAATGTCAAAAAAATACATGTGTTGTGTTGTAAGTGTGGGTCCAGGACCTTGTCCAAAATTAATCGTGCCATTTTTGAGTGATTCCGGAATACAGTAGAAGTATTGTTGCCATTTTTTTCCTCTGGTGATGTCACGGCTCTGAATTTGTCAATTTCCAGTCTGTTTTACATGTGTATTGCAAAAAGTCCTTTGGATGATGCCACATGGCAAATATGGACTAGGTAACTTGGTTTAGGCTGTTTTGTAGAGCTGAATATCACAAGCTGCAAGTTGCTTTGAGTACATATGGAACTGATCACAGGTATTTTAAAATTAATTTAAAGTTACATAGAGTGTAATTGTATTAACTTGTATGGAGTGCTTGATGGGGAGCATGTGCTGGCCTTCCTGTGGACCTGCGCTCCACTGAGCACTACAAATGTACACACTGTTGCCAGTATTACTATATAAAGAAATCTTTGCTTAGTATTTGCCTATATGTAAAAATCTTTAAAATTTGAATGTTCATGTCTAGCCTGAAATGTCCCTATTGCTCTCATTTCATTTTTTTGTGCATAGCCAGAACTGCTCAGGCTAAGAGCACCCATCTACACCTTATTAGAATATAGAAAGTAGGAGCTCAACCAAGTTGAATTAAGCCTATAATAAAATGCTGTTGAATCTGCTTTCTTTTTAAAATCTGACTGGAACAATTTTTTTTTTTTTTAATTTTTTTTTCTCTCCTGGAAGGTAAGGCAATCACTGGAGAAACAGAAAATCTTAGTCCTTCTGAAATTTTAGCACAAGGAAAAAGAAAACCAGTGTTGCTATCTGCCAGGAGTGCCACCTAAAAAGTGAATTTACAGTGTGTGCAATGAAGGGTGAGTTAAGTGGAGTTATGTGGAGGTATAGATCCATGTTCTTGATGTTGTACCACTGCAGAATCACAGGAAATAATGTGTGTGGGTATCTTTCCTATGATTATGTGAAAGGTGAAGGATCAGGAAAGGCATTGTAAGGAAGAATAGCTCCATAGTCCAGTTGTCAAAGCAGCCCCCTACCAGGGGATCATTACAGGTTCTTGTCTGCCATCTTTTGTTTATGTATTTTATATGGAATAATCACTGGTCAAAGCCAACAAATTCTGAATGAAGAAAAGAGAATTCCTTAGGGTTCAGGAGAGCGTAATCCCATTATTTTTAATTATTACAAGAACTGTTCCTTCTTCCACAATGTCAATGTACCTTAAGCCCTTTCCAGGATATCTCATTCGTAGAAGGAACAATAATTGCAGTCTAAGCGCAAGAATTTCAGACTTGAATTCAAAAAGAAAAAGGGTGCGTAGGTTTTTAGGTTTCAAGTTCCAGATACAGCATTGGATTTCAGGCAAGTGGTCAACATTTCCTCATGTCTTATTTTTGTTCTTGTTCATAATTTTTCTTTTTTTTTTTTTTTTTTTTTTTTTTTTCTTGTAAGATGCACCTCATGCCTTGAACACAAGTCATGTATGCTTACTTAGCTCTGAGATTTGAATTCCATTGTGGAAACCAGGCCTCAAATTAAATGTTACATATCTAAGTTAGAAAGGCACTTAAGTCTTTTATTGCATCTACTCCTCAATAACATGACTTATGACACCAAATAAGTGGTATGCAAAAGACTGCCCACACAATATTTTGTGAAGGTAGACAATGCCTCCCTGTTTTGAAAGGGTGATTCATAATATCCAGCTTGTGTGTTTAGTTATTGAATTACAGTTTGACTCATCTGCTTGATGGAATATGTGTTTCTGATCTGATTAGGAAACAGGTTCTATTCTGAGAGCTTTTCTGCTACCTCTTCAACATTTCTCATCAGCTAATAAATTTCATTGCTTGATTTAAATTGTATGATTCAACAATACATATCCATATTTATGATTTCCTAATCAAAATTCTAGAATTAATATCAGCTGTATTTTATTCCATTTACTTTGTATCTTTGAGATGCCCCCACTTTTTACAACATCATTAAATTTTCTTTCTTTGGTGCATAATTTCTGTATTTATTTTTCAGTCTGCATTCAGGTCACCTAAACTATGCCAGAGTTTCTTTTGCGTTTATGTAAAGGAGCTGGACAAACTGCTTGTAAAAGTGTTGGGATAGGACCACAGGCAGTCAAGACCATGGAGTGGAACTACTCCATTCTTTCTTTAAAGAGAGAGCACTAAAAGATAACAAAATCAATCTTTATATCTTTCAATCTTTAAAGCGGTGTTCTGTCAGAAATATAACAAACAAAAAAACCCCAAAATAAATTCAAACTGGGAAACAGAGTCTTGCTTTTCAGCCAGTAACTCTTAAATTGAGCAATTTCTATACACTCGTGATCCCCCTTGTTCACCTCTGCTGTGAGAATATTCCTTCTTTTTCTTGTAAGTCTCTTGGCTCCATTTATATGTAAAATTCCCCATTTTATGTGTTTTTCTCTGCCTCCTTCACTATGTAGTTTATATATTTCTTCCAGTGAAGCTTCCTCAGTTGCTCTTGAGAAAAGGTCAAGTATTCTGCAGGAGGAGTCAACCTGGTCCAGAGTAAAAATGTATAACAAGACAGAAAGGAAAACTTTCTCCCTTAGCTCAGCTACTTTAATTTTTAACAAACATCATAATTCTCACATAGTAAGTTATAACAAATAAATAACATAAATATTTCTTTTGCTACAACAGCTCATGCACTTACCTACGAATATCGTGAATTTGCACTTGCTTTACTTCTGATTGCTTGTGGAAAATAAGTTTAGAGCCTAAACATATCCTGTGTCACACACATGGTTTTTTTTCCAAACATTCTGAAAAGGAGGAATTTCTGAAAAACAAACAAACAAAAAAAAAAACCTGAAAAAAGTGGAAATTATTATATTCTTACAAGTTATTTGGTTTTTGGTGTTTTTTTTTTTGTAATAAGACAGGACATATTTTCTATACATAGAAACATTTTCTTTTGTTCTCCCAAATATTTGTAATTGTATTCTTCTCCATTGCAGCAATAGCAAATATATGTTGTAGATATGCTGTATGTAAACAACAGTATTCAATAGTGTGGTCCAGTGTTTTCAAAATTAGTAGCTGTTTGGATACCATAGATCTTCTTTTTTCCTACTTAAGAAAAAGAAAAATGATTCTTTTATAACAATGGACTTCAGTGCTGTCTAAAATGGTATTTCTTTAAATTACATCATCTTAAGAACTGTGTCCCTTGTCAGCAATAGAAGCCTTTGAAAGTCTTAGCCATATTACCAAACCATTGTTCATGGAGCAAGGGAAAAAAATTAAAAATGGAATATTTTTTTTTGTCTGAATTGGTTGCAGAGGTAGTATTCTACTTTTTGCTTGTGCTTATGCTTATAAACTTATGTTATACCAACCAAAGTCTAATAATAAGAGAGTATTCTGGATGCAGCCTGCCTGCATAAACCCAGCCATGGCACGATGTTGATGTTAAGCTAGTAGGAATGACCGCCTAAATTGAAGAAAATGACTGTGTATAGACTTGCACTGGAAAAGACTGAGTAATGTGCTCTGCTGTGTCATCTTTCTGGGGAAAGCAGGGTATCTACTAATCTGACCATTGTACCCCAATTTTTGATGTATACTTACTTACAGAGTCCTCTCTTGTATCAGCAAGAATAGCTATCTAGCATTTACCAGTTTCTCACCCGGCCACTTCTCCCAGCACTCATTTCTCCTTATCACTAACTTCAACACACCCTGGCCTCTCTGTAACGCAGGTGAAGAAATTATCCTTCCCTATAGCAGACTGTAGCTGTTCAAGGAGATACTTTTCCCACCGCCAAGATGCCATCTTCCTTAGATGTAAAATATAGAGTCATCTTGCAGCATAAAACTACAGCTGTCTTACTGAAATTATGAAGCTGGATTAATCTTTCCTCCCCCTAAATCATATAGACCTCACCAGGGAACTCATTATCTTTGAGGCACCACTCTCAAGTTTTGCTGTGTTGGATCTCACCTTGATGATTTGTTCCATCCCTGACATCAATATGGTGAGAGGATTAATGATGTTTTGCCCTGATTTGGTTTTTTTTGTTTGATTGTTTGGTTGGTCGTTTTTTGGGTTGTTTGTTTTTTTCCAATGATATGATTGAAGCTCTCAAAGTTTGTTTTGAGAAGAAAAGGAAAGGACAATTAGTATTACTGAATTTTGGAAAATTCTGGAATTACAAATCATTTTTTTTCTTGAAGTATGTATAGGCAAAATGTCAAAATTTGCCTGTAAGCACTCTACATTCATGCAAATAAAAATACAAGGATCTTGACATGAATTACGAAGTAGGGATTTTAGAACCTGAATGCACTCCAGCTTTGCAGATGGGCTCCAAACTATGATGGGATGAGCTCAAATCCCCAGAATATAATGTTTGAACTTTGTAAGGGAAACTATGCCCAGATCTGGATTTGAGTTTAGCAGGTGGAACCCATCTGTATTTCGAAATCACATTACATGAGTGTACAGGCTGCATGTGAGAGTGGAATACTTGATGAGGGTTGGTATTACCCTGAAACAACAACATTTTATAAAACTGTGTGCTCAAAGAAAAAAATTGACAGGTGGCATCTTAATGGGAGTTTGAACCTGCACAAATTTGCTACCTCTAACTTCCACATTGTTTGTAAAAACAAACTGTCAGACCTGACTGGCTTTTCTTGGCATAGCTTTAAAGCAGGGCATTGTTTCAGAGTGCATTAGCATACACATGCAATGGCAAGACACGCTTGATTTAAAGTTTTCTTGTTTCTGGGTTTTTGGTGTGTTTTGGTTTTACCTCTTTTTTTTCCTCCCTTTTTTTTTTTTCACTGATGGTGCAGAACCTGCTCCTGCTCGTCATTCTTTTTTAATCTGGCCCAGCAATGAAGCACACAACTGGGGCAAGCTTGGCAGTTGAAGCATCCAGATGCTAAACTCTAGGATTAATTTCTCTAGCAGAGGCATCTGGGAATCAGATCCTCTCCCTGGCTTTTCTGGCAGCTTAGTTTAACCCCCAGCAAACCAAAAGGCTCATTTTTTGCATTAGACTGGGAGTTCAGTTTTCCTGGCAGGTAAGGGTCTGCCAGATTGACTTTGTCAAATGAAGGATTTTTTATTTAAATATCAGTGCCTTGATTTTCCCTGTGATGGGAGCTCAGTCATTGAAGACTTCTTTATTTGCTAATGATGCTTTCCTTTAGCATCTTCCTCAGAATGTGACAAAGGAAGGAAGTTGACATTAACAAGTGAGAACAATGGAGGGGAGGGGAAAAAATACAGCAGTGACACAGTGACATTAAAGCAGGGAATGCAATTCTGATCAATGAAGAGCAAAAAATCAAAGTAGTTTCATTCATGTAGAAATGTAAAGTCGTGTAAATGACATCAGATCAGTATCATTTGACCTTAACCTGTCGCCTTTTTTTTTTTCTTTTTTTTTTTGAGAAACAACCTGCATTTATACTTGATGACAGGGAAATAGTTCACAACAGAACTGCAGAATTAAGAAATCTTGCATTCTTCCAGTAAACCGTTTCCCCTTGTAGCAGTACTCCTTCATGAAAAGTAAGCCCTAAATATTAAACTTAATTCAACTTCTAAATCATATATACTGTAGTTGCATTTACTGTTAGTCATCAGAAGCCCTACAGCAGTATAAACACGGTATGGATTTCCAGTAATAGTATGAGAGTAATGCATTGGCTTTTTAAAAATAATTTATTTTTATTTTTATCAAGCAATGCAGGTGGAAGGTGCACTACACAGTATATTACAAGCATGTCTTTTCACAAAAATATAATTAGGGATGGAATTAAGATGAATGAGAATGAAACTGCAACTACCACAGAAAAAAAAAAATCTTAACACCACAAATATACAATATAGTGGATGCTCAGTTTCACATTTGAAAACAGTTCCTTTTATATGACCAAACTAATAGCATACCCTTTTGTAATATCACATTAACTACTGGTCAAAACAAACCATCAAAGGCCTTGAATGTAGTGTGCATCTCACTACCAGGTAGGGTTATGCTCAAAGAATTTTTCCTCTTCCTGGTAACGGGTGACTCAAACTCATTTTACAATATCTACTTGATGAACACTAACTTTAAAGAGGAAATCCAGCAAGCTGTGTGGAACAGTGGCAAAATCTGGAAGTGAAATATGAACAGTAAACTCTACAATCAACATTTTTGGCACAGAGACAGAAGGTGATCACAAATGTTATATTTATTTTAAAGATTTATTCTGCTGCTTCTAACAGCATTCTTGACCAAATGAGCACCAGAAGTGCTCTGTGGGAGAGGACTTAGAATCCACCTCCATCAAAGGAGGAAGGCAGCTACAATTTGGGATTTCTCCTTTGCTTTCCTGGATGAGTACATTCTACCCAGGGTGTAGAAATAAATCCGTTATCCTGAAGGCAATGAATGAGCTTATGCTCATTGTTTCCACATTTGTGCTGTATGCATGCTTCAGCTATCAAGCAGTCAAGGTCAGATGGATTTTGTTATAACAGATGATAATTACATGGATGCAGTGTAAGTAGTGTGTCTGCTTATGTGTTGATCTGAAAAGTGATCTGAGAATTTTTTGGCTGCAATAAAGCTCTAATAGGATGCCAAGATCCATGACCTATGGTTCATCGATGGGAGCACAGGTTTTAGAGCTGTTCATGAGCAATCAATTACATACTCTTGATTAGAGAATTTTGGAGTATGGCTTTGGTCAAGGCCTTGTCAAGTGAAAGACACCCAAGAAATAATGGATCAGCAGAGGGATTAAAGTCTAGTTTAAAGAAACACATGTCTCTGGGGATAATCAGACCTTTAATTAAGGAAAAGTCAGCAGTATTATGCATGTGAAAAGAACATGGATAGTCTCTGACCTGTGTTCATGTCACTTTGTAAAACTAAGAGTTTCCTTGGGTGAGGCAGGATTTTTTACACTAGCTGCAAAGTGGTATTAAGTCACCTGACAGCATTTCTTATGGTCCCCCAAGCACTATGATTATGGGTGAGATCCTGACCCCATTAAAATCAAAGACAAAATTCACACTGTCTCTCTTGGGGACATGATTACAGGGTTTTTACCTCACAATCAATTTTTATTTGATTTGCAGTAGATGTGAGTCTTTGCAGATTGTGTTGAATGGGAAAAAGAATCTCCAATGATTCTCACTGAAAGGGGGTTAACAGGTAATTGTTTGGTTTTACATAATCTGTAGTTTTAGTAATCCATAGCCAGTCTCAGGTATAGGAAAGCAGAGAAAACCAGTGATAAAATTTTGGTGGGAAAGAAGCCCCGTGATTTTTAATTTTTACTATTTCTACATGTTTTTGTCCTTTCTCTCAAAACTGCTGCAGCTTGCATTGATTTTCACTTTAGAACATCCTAGCAATAGTGTCAGAGAACTTGCAGAGAATATAAAGTCTCAGAAAGAATATTGCTCTTGAGGAGATCACTTCTGCCAAATAAAACAAGAAAAAGCTTTGTCACTATTTAAGCACGGTTTTGGAGTTTGTAATAGGAGTCATGTAGTCATTGTGAATGGTTCATCATGTCAGGATAGTGAATTATTCCAGATATTTGAATCACTGAAGTAACAATTTAGTAGTGAGGTTCATAAAAAAAGGACACAGGTGGTGATATCACAGTAGAATTATTTAATTTACTCATATAATTTATAAAATAAGAATGTGAAGGTATGTTCATTTATCATGTCATTAAGGCATATAATCTAATTGTTTAATTTAGAGTTAGAGATAGTATGTTGTCTCTAAATGATGATATTATGATTTTATTCCTTTATATGGGTACTGATGATATTCTTGCTTGTCAAATTGCTAGTGTGAGACTCTGTAGATCAATTTAATTTTCAGTAAACTCTTCCTACCTAAAAAAAAAAAAAAAAAACAAACATATGATTAATCCATGAAAGCCTGTAAAAGCTGTGGAAACTCTTCTTGAGACATAAATTACTTCTTTTATCTAAATACATAAGTTGGTTTGCATAAAGAAGCATTCAGAACAATAGAAAACAAAGTAGTTATTTTTCACTGAAAAACAGTAAAACTTTACACCAAATTGACATTTATCTTATCATATTCATGTCTGTTCCTAAAATATTTGAGACTCTCAGTATGTTTTTGAATTAGATGCTTGCAGATAATGCTGTTGTCTCCTGTTGTGTGAAAAACAATAGTTCCTCTGACAAAGCAGTTTTACTAGATTACGCTTATAGAAGAACTAATGATGGCTAAATATCAGTAAGTAGGATGGATTTTTCTGAAATGAAAACTTACAGAGCACCTCTCTGGTTCCTCAATTGGAACATCTAAGGTTTTGCAATACTGTCTACAGAACACAAAATAGTCTTTGCTTTTCAAAGCTCTATCAAAATATAAAGTTGTTTCCGGACAAAAAAAATACATATAATCAAGTGTACCCTTAGCATCTAGAAACTAGAGACAACAGTCCAAGAGATGAAATAATTTGGAAGCTAAAGTTCTGTATTTTCCAGTGAAATTACCCCTATCCTAGTCAGGAGATATCTGAATGCCTGAGGAACCATCCATGCACCCATCCCTCACATGTCTCCTGTGATGCTCCCTCTGGACATTGTGCAAGGCTCCGGATCAGGAGGTGTCATGTCCAGGAACCCACCTAGTGCTGGCAGCAAGGTGCTGCTGCTCTGGCTGTGGCTCCTTGCAGGAGGCAGAGCCAAATACCCTGTGCAGATCCCTGACTGTCCTCCTGAAGTGGGAGTGAGCTGGGGCTGCGTTCAGTGCCTTGGGATGTCCGATTCTGGCCACTCATGCTGGGCTCACCTGGTGCTGAGGAGGACCCAGTACCAAGGGAGAGGCCAGTGTGTCTCTTTCATTGCCCAGTTCTGGGGGAAGGTGGGGTTGCTGAGGGGCTGATGGTGTCATTGCTGACAGCACAATGGTGCTTTGGGCCAGTCTCATCCCCCCTATCCTGTCCCACCTGTTAAATGCCATGTCCCAAGTGGTCCCACCCCATCAATAGCACTCACAGGCATAGATCTGATACTAAATTACTCTGTCCATCACATCATGAAGGAACACTGATCAGGGCCCTCCTGCTGCTGGGGCTCGCTCTCCTCCAGGCCATTCTGCAGCCACTGGATGCCCTGAACACCCTGATCTCCCGAAGGAAAAAGGTGCAAGAGATGAGAAGAAAGGTTGCATGACTATGGCCCTTGTCCCCATGGCTCTGAATACCAGCTGGAAGAGCTCATGTGGCCAGGCCACAGACCAGAGCATCACTCAGCCCCGCAGGCAGCTGCTGACCCGCTCTCAGAGCAATCTGGGAGAGGGCTGGTACCCCACAGCCCACAGCAACTCCTGGGAGTAGCCCCAGCATGCCCAGGAAGACTGCTGGGCATGGCACAGAGGGCTCAGCTTGATACAGGAGGGTCTGTCTTCCCCTGCACCTCCCACCTGCCTCTTTCAGCAGCAGACTCCAGTGGCCATGCCACACCATCCCTCCCCAGGCCACCTCACACCACATTATATTACAGTAACATGACCATATTTTATAGTCCTCCTTGGTTCTATTCAGCTTCTGTTTTGCTGTGCTGTTTATGCCCACATGAAAGACTAACAGGGGATAGCAGTCCATGCTTTTTATCTGTTCTGGTACCCCTTTCAGTAATGTCTTTGATCACAGCTCCCAGGATGCAGCAGACCTCTCATGACTGTCAGGTTGGCAGATGGGTGCCTCGGTGCCCTTTAACAGAGAGTCACCCACTACGAGTACTCGTCATTTCTTTTTGAGGTGTTTACTCTGTGTGGCTTTTACAGTTACTTCCTGCAGCCCTTGTTTGTGGGTGTCCATGGCCGTTAAAATATCATAACTCTCTGTGGATGTAACTGTGGAATGTGAAGACTGAAGGGGAGTCCTGCTTTTGTGGGCCACCAGCATCCATGGTGCCTCATTTGCGACAGTGTCCTTGACAGGAATGTGCTTGTGACTGTACTTGCTACTACCTCTCTCCATCTGGAGGTCACTTATCCAAGCCCCTGCTCAAACTAAACCCACCTATTGCAGCACTGTGCCTGCTCAGGTTTTGAATGTCTCCAAAGACGGAGACTTCACAACCTCCCTGTGCAACTTGTTCCTGTGTTTCACTATCCAAAGAATGATTTTATTTATTTTTTTTCTGTAGTACCTAACTACAGCTTCCTGTGTTCTAACATGTGTCTGTTGTGCTTTGTCCAATCAATAAACACCGTTTCTCATTCTAGATCTGTCTTCTCTGTACTGTAGCTCTGTAGCCTGGTAAGTAAAAAAGTATTGCCATTGTTAGTAACAGGCCACAGGTTTTGTATTGGGTTTTCAAGGTCTCAGGACTGAGGTTTACAATCTTTATTATTGTTTTAACTTGGTTTGAGAACAAGTGTGTTGTCTTGGGGCTGAGGCTAAGGTCCACATTACCATGGGTGGCCCGGTGGAGAAATTAAGTTGTGGAGGGGGTAATGTTGGTGCAGTGCTGTGCTATCTTTGGCATGCCTTTTGCAGCCCCAATGTCCCTGGAGCTATAGGCTTTGTGGCTCTCTGACCTGTAACCTTAATGCCTGGGGCACTGTGATGCACCCAACCCTCATGTGACCAGCACAGGGGTGGGTTCTGCACTGGCCTGGCAGCATCTGAGGCCAGGTATCTAGAGAGCAGCAGTGGCTGCAGGGAAGGCCCTGGAGGCCAAGATGGAGCAGGCACAGATGAGCTTACTGGGGGAAAATTATCATCTTCCATTGGCTCAGAAAACATCCAGGGCTAAGCAGAGGCTGTCATCATGATGTCCTCATGGCAACTTGTCATGGTTTAGATGCAGCTGGAAGCTGAGCACCAAGCACATGGACACTCACCAATTCCACCCCACCCTGCAATGGGAAGGGGAAGAGGGAGAAAAAATACTTGACCCCATGAGGTGAGATACAGCAAATTGAATACAACAGCACAAAAGAGGCAAACAGTAATAATGATAGCAGTAATGAAACAATCGATAAAGAAAACTGATATGAATTCTACAGACCAGACTTGCTTTGAAATAAGCAGCACCACCCCAGACAGAACCCAGACCAGCCCCTAACCAGCACAACATCAGTATGCCTTGAATATCACATTGTCTGGATTGTTCGTCTATGCTGTCTGTGTCTCCCAGTTTCTGGTGAAAAGAACCTGTATCCCAGTTGAACCCAGGAGACAGCTGAATGCATGAGGAACCATCCCTCACATGTCTCCTGTGATGCTCCCTCTGGACATTGTGCAAGGCTCCGGATCAGGAGGTGTCATGTCCAGGAACCCACCTAGTGCTGGCAGCAAGGTGCTGCTGCTCTGGCTGTGGCTCCTTGCAGGAGGCAGAGCCAAATACCCTGTGCAGATCCCTGACTGTCCTCCTGAAGTGGGAGTGAGCTGGGGCTGCGTTCAGTGCCTTGGGATGTCCGATTCTGGCCACGCATGCCGGGCTCACCTGGTGCTGAGGAGGACCCAGTACCAAGGGAGAGGCCAGTGTGTCTCTTTTATTGTCCAGTTCTGGGGGAAGGTGGGGTTGCTTATGGTGTCATTGCTGATGTCAGCACATTGGTCTTCTGGGACAGTTCTTGCTGTTCCCTGTTCTGCTGGATGATGACCGCAGTCCTTCACATGACTTCCATCCTGATGAACTGGGCTGTGTCCAGAAGAATTTCATCACAGGCTGTGGGGCTGTGTGGGGCAGGAGCCTGCCTCTTGAGAGTCTGTTCCTCAGGAGCTCTGTCCATGGCCAAAGCTGTTTGTTTGGGATACGTGGGACCTTCCAGTGCAAGAATCATAGAATACCAGGTTGGAAGGGAACTCAAGGATCATCTAGTCCAAACTTTTAAGGTAAACTACATATATATATATTTTAAATGAGATGACCCAGGACCCTGTCAAGCTGAGTGTTAAAACTGTCCAGAGTAGGGTAATCCACCACTTCCCTTGAGAGATTATTCCAATGTCTAATTGTTCTCATGGTGAAAAATTTTGTTCTGGAGTCCAATTGAAATCTCCCCAGGAGTACCTTGTATTCATTACCCCTTGTCTTTTCCATGTGACTCCTTGTAAAAAGGGAGTCTCCATCTTCTTTTATGCACTGGTATTTGGCAATAAGTTCTCCCCTAAGCCTTCTTTTCTCAAGGCTGAACAAATCCAGGTTTTTTCAGCCTTTCTTCATGTGGCAGGTCTTCCAGTCCTCTGATCATCCTCATGACCCTTCTCTGGAATCTCTCCATCCTATCCACATCTTCTTTGTGTAGCAGGAACCAAAACTGAACACAGTACCCAAGGTGTGGTCTGATTAGCACTGTGTAGAGTGGGATAATATCTCTGCTGGTGATGTCCTTGTTAATGCAACCCAGTATCCTGCTGACTTTCTTTGCCACTGCAGCACAATGTTCACTCATGTTGAGCTTGTTGTCCACTAAGACTCCCAGGCCCCATTCCACAGGGCTGCGCCTCAGACATGTGGATCCCAGTCTGAGCTGCATTCCTGGGTTATGTTTTTCCAGGTGCAGGACCTTACACTTGTCTCTGTTGAACTTCATAAGGTTCCTGTTAACCTACTCCTCTAGCCTGTCCAGGTCTTCCTGGAGGGTGGCTCTCCCTTCTAGAGTGTCAACTTTCTCACTTATTTTGGTTTCACATGTAAACTTCATCAGGGTGCTCTTGATCCCAACATCCAAATCACTTATGAAGATGTTAAACAGTTTTGGGACCAATATTCATCCCTGGGGGACCCCACTTGTGACTGGTTGCCAGTTTGAGAAAGAACTATTTACTACCACCCTCTGAGTATGGCATGTAAGACAGTTCCCCATCCACTGCACTTGTCTAGGTCGTAATCTGGCAGTTTCTCTAGGAGGAAACTGTGTGGGACTGTGTCAAAAGCCTTGGAGAAATCCAAGTAGACAATGTCCGCTGTTCGCCCTGCATCAACCAAGCTGGTTACTTTGTTGTAGAAGGTGATCAGGTTTTTCAAGAACGATTTGCCCCTGGTGAATCCTTAATGTCTTTTCCCTGTTGTTGCTGATGTCAGCATAACAGTGCTTTGGGCCATTTCTTGCTGTTTCCCATGATGTTGGATGACGACCACAGCCCTGCGCACGACTTCTGTCCTGATGAACTGGGCTGTGTCCAGAAGAATCTTGTCACAGGCTGTGGGGCTGTGTGGGGCAGGAGCTTGGCTCTCAAGAGTCCTTTTTTCAGGAGCTCTGTCCATGACCAAATCTGTCAGCTTGGCATACATGGAACCTTCCAGCACAAGAGACACACTCTGCTTGTGATACATCTTGTGAAATAAGTCCATTGTGCGCATCTGAAAGGAGAGGGAGGGATTTGTAAAGGTACTCAAGACACCACTTTCACTGCTCTGTCCATGCTGAAGCTACATGCTGAAACAAGTTGAAAACAGGCACCCTCACCCCGGGCCAGACCTCCCTTTAAATAGCTGTCATGATGTCAGTGTGTACTGAATATCCATTGGCTTGTTCGGTTCTTTATCCCTGCTGTGACCCTTCCTAAGTTCTTGGGCCACCAGCTTCTTGTGGTAATTAACCTGAACCAAACCCGGGACATTATTGATCCCTTATTCTATACCATCTATGTCATGCCCAGCAGTGTTAGTTAACAGTTAACATTTATACAATTGAATTCACTGGCTGTTCTCTCCCAAAATCAATGTGTTGTACACATTGGACTTCTCCGTCCTCCCTCATCACCCAGCAGGTGCACCCAGACTCTTGATGAAAAGCAATCCCATGGATGGGTTTGCTTTTACCTGAAGCAGGACTCACCCAGACCATCTTTCCTAATACAATCTTCATATGCACTACATGCACTTTATCTCCTTCTACAGTAAATGGGAGTTTTGACTAGGCAGGGCCAGCTCAATTGGTAGGTTCTCTTGTGTTAACTAATTAGGTGGCCTTTGCTAAATGTGTGTCCCAGTGTTTGACCAACCCCTCATGCCTTTCAGAGTAGTTTTTAATAGTCCATTGTACCATTCAGTCTTCCCAGAGGCTGGTGCTTGATGGGGTATGTGATAGACCCACTCGATGCTGTTCTCCTTTGCCCAGGTGTCTACAAGTCTGTTTTGGAAATAAGTCCTGTTGTCTGACTCAGTTCTTTCTGGAGTTTCATGTCGCCACAAGATCCACTTTCAAATGACCAGGATGGTGTTCTGGTCTGTGGCACAGGGAATTGGGTACATTTCCAGCCACACAGTTATTGCTCCATCATGGTGAGCACATGATGCTTGCCTTTGTGAGTTTGTGGGAGTGTAATATATTCAATCCACCAGGCCTCTCTGAATTTATATTTTTGCCATTATCTTCCATACCACTGTGTATTTAATTGCTTGGCCTGCTTGATCACAGCACATTTCATATGCATGAATGACTTCTGCAAGAATGTCCATGGTCAAGTCCACTGCTTTACAAACAGGTTCTCCACCTGAACAGCAATATCTTGCCTTAATCCAGCACCCCCTATAGGTTTAACTGTGTGCTGCCAGTTCTATTTCCATTACTGCAACAACTCCCACAGGGCATTTGCCACCATCCGTAAGTCATTATAGAGAGCAATCACTGGCCAGTTTTCTCACTCAGCAATAGCTAGAGCCAATTGGATGGCTTTCACCTCTGCAAATTGACTGGATTCACCCTGTCCTCCAGCAGCTTTGATGACTCGATGTGTGGGACTCCACACAGCAGCTTTCCACCGTTGATGTTTTCCCACAATCTGACAGGACCCATCAGTGAACAGGGCGTATTGCTTCTCATCATCTGGTAGTTTGTTACATGGTGGGGCCTCTTCATCATGTGTCACTTCCTCTTCTGGCAATATCCCAAAATCTTTGCCCTTTGGGCAGTTTGTGATCACTTCCAAGATTCCTCGGTGGCTGGGACTCCCTGTTCGAGCCCGTTGTATTATCAGTGCAACCCACTTACTCTATGTTGCATCAGTTGCACAGTGTGTAGAGGAAACCCTCCCTTTGAACATCCAGACCAGCACCAGCAGTCATGGTGCCAGAAGGAGCTGTGCTTCAGTTCCAACCTCTTCCAAGGCAGCTCCAAACCCTTCATCAGCTGCCAAGATCTCTTTTTCAGTTGGAAATGTAGTTGGCATTGGATCCTTTGTACTCCTGACTTCAAAACCCTAGGAGTCATCCTCAAGTCTCCCCAGCTGCTCTCTGCCAAGAGGCTCCAGGTAGGGCCATTCTTCCCAGCTACAGTGTATAGCAGTTTTAATCTCTTGTCCTGCCTGGACTGGCCTGAGGGCTACTGCATGCACAATCTCCTGTTTAATTTGTTCAAAGGCTTGTCACTGCACAGGACACCATTTAAAATCATTCTTCTGGTTAATCAAATTATTATTTATAAGGATGTTACTATGCTTCATACTCTATATAAATATTAATCTGTGGGAAACAGTGCATAGTATCTAGTCAGAAGAAAAACGATCATGCCCATATATGTTCAGCCACTGTCAAAATATTCTTTTTATTTTTGTGCATGTGTTTGTGTCATTATATTCTTTTTATACGTCATTATTAGGATATTGGTGTTCAAGCTGATATTTTTTCTGAGGAGAGAATGTCTGTCTGAATAATCTGGAATAGTATTCTTATTTCTAATAAAATCCATATATTATTCTACATGAGATTTATCACTTGATAAATGACATATAATTGTATTCAGTGTCACATTACATTAACAGATGTTTGGAGCATGTGGCATAAAAATCCAGAGGTAAACCTTTCAATTGATACTTTTCCTAACAGCAGCTTTCATGTATGTATCTGTTAGAAAAAGTTAGGCTTTGCCCTGCTTCCTCTCACCCTTGCAATTTCCAACTGTCTCGCCCATTTTGCAGAAACTTGTCCTTATGGCCCATAGTTAACCTGTGGTCAGATTAATACAATTCTTTCCCATTTATCCCTTCGAACTGATGAAATCCTGGCTGATAGTTAAAAAGTATTGTTATTAATCCCAAATTACATGAGATTGTGCTTTATACTATTAATTTTTTTAGTATGATTTATGATATAAAATTCCTTTTTGAGGTCTGCATTGGTCATTTCTTCTTCTTCATTTAATTTATCTAATACTCATTTAAAATCATCTACAAAGAATATCTAGGTTGTCTGTTAGTCTGGCTATCACAATTATTATGAGCTCATGGGCTAATTTTCATCTTATTATCTGTTTACTTTTAAGTCTTAACTCATTCTTTCCCTCAAATTAATTCTAAATCATTACATAACAATAAGTCCCCAAATCACATTTGTTTTTTCACAACAGCAATAGTACTATAGGGACTGAAAACCACAGCTGCATTCTGCTGAAGGATTTAGAATCACCTGAGATATCGTATAACCTTTCTGATAGGTATTATCATGTCCCCCAGCCTTAGTGCACTGAAATCTAGTGAGATATTTTTGCATCCTACTTAAGGCAATTTACATTTGTAGACCCTGATTTCTATAAGATAGCTTTCCTCTTCTAGTATGCTTAATTCCCTCAACTTTACTGAAAACTGAGGTAAAATATTAATTCAGCTTTTGGGGCCATATCTAGATTATATTTAATCTCTTTCCTTAATCTATTTTTAATTATGTGGGTAAGAAACCTTTCAGTATTTGTTTTAATATCCTTTGCAAGTTCTAATCTATCTTGGCTTTTGCAGTTCTCACTTCTCGAAACATATTGACTTGTAGCATGTAACTCTCACTACTGATTAAACACTTTTTCCTTTTCTGGTAGCCTTTCTACTTTTCTTACTTTCGAAGACACTTTATTCATCCATTTAGATCCAAGGTCCTTTTTTCCAAGTTTCCTCTACTTTGCTTGCAATGAAAATTGAAGAAAATTGTACTTTTGACTTACTCAGATTCTAAGTGTCTGCCACATTCAATTCAAGTCTTGCTAGTTTCTCTTTTGAATTTAAAACCTTAATTATAGAGGTGCTTTTATTTCGCTTCCCTTCATTTCATCTGAGTCACTGAAAACCACTTGGCTTGGACCAAAGTTACACCCCTTACAAATACTTGATTAAGAGTTTTTAATAGTAGTGCCTCATATGAGGCTGTACTATCAGAATTCATATTAGGAAATATAATTTATTCAATTTCAAATGAGTTTATCAGAAATAGACTGTAAGCCCTTGTATATATAAAGATAACTTCAACCAGCTGCCATTCTACCCTTGATCTAAGACTGATCAGTTTCCTGTTTATAGGAATGGCCTGGGAAAACAAACAAACAAACCACAACCAAAAAAACCACCCCCAAATAAACCCAAACAACACCCCCCACCCCACCCCCCCATCCCCCAGCTTCATCCTTCCAAAAGAACAAAAAAAAACCAGGAAGTAATCACTGGTAACATTTGGAGATGATACAGCAACGGAAGGAAAACAGACAGATAATAGTGAAGAGAATGAATTACTGCTACTGCTTATTACCTGAGCTTCACAGACAGACTGGCACGACCAAATAATACGTATTTCGTTATGGCCCAAAATAATATGTAGAAGTGAATAATGTAATTATAAAAAACAAACAACAAGAAAATGTTAATGAAAGAAGAGAATAATCATTTAGTTTCTAGGGCCAGATCTTAGCCTTAGTCCTGTATCTCAAAACTGACAGAAGTAAAGGGTCATTCTGAGTGTTTTTCTAATCCAGTGCTAATTATTCTATTAAAAAAGTGGTATAGTTTCAACATGAGTGAGAGACCCTTTCTCAGGAAAGAGTTAAAAATATATGCAGCATATGGATTTACAGGATGTGTCTTTCATATATAAAGAAAAAATTAACCTGTTATTAGTAAGACAGAGATATTATTTCCTCCACTGACTGAATTTTCTGAGGTAAGATGGGCCTGGAAAAGTAACAGCAGGAGGCAGAGTCAAGCTGTTAGCTACCCTGCTTAGACATACAATTTGTACTAAAGAAGTTTGTGAAAGCTGTTCTCAGAAAGAGGTGGGATGGGCAGTCTGTGCTTACTAACACTAGAGCCATTATCTCAGTAAAACCCTGTGGGACTTAGAGCTTGAAAAATATGTCAGAAATGCCACAAAAATTCCTGTGCTCTGTTTCTTAATTGGACTTCTACTATCATAGAATCCCAGAGTCACAGAATGTCTTTGATTGGAAGACACCTTCAAGATCATCCAGTCCAACCTTTGACCCAACACTGCAAGCTCACTATTAAACCATGTCCCTGAGTACCAGGACCACTAGCCATTTCAATGCCTCCAGGGATAGTGACTGCACCACTGCCCTGGGCAGACCATTCCAGTGTTTGATAAACCTTTCGGTAAAGAAATGTTTCCTAATATCCAGCCTAAACCTCCCCAGGCACTGCTTGCATCCATTCCCTCTGGTCCTGTCACATGTCACTAGGGAGAAGAGGCTGTCCCCTCCTCGTCCTTGCTCCAACCTCCTTTCAGGTAGTTGTTGAGAGCAAGAAGGTCTCCCCTCAGCCTCCTCTCTCCAAGCTAAACAACCCCAGCTCCTTCATCTGCTCCTCATAGGACTTGTGCTCTAGGTCCTTCATGAGCCTCGTTGACCTTTTCTGGACACGCTCCAGCACTTCTATGTCCTTATAGTGAGAGGCCCAGAGCTGAATGCACTATTCAAGGTGTGGCCTCAACAGTGTTGAGTACAGGGGGATGATCACCTCCGTATTCCTACTGGCCACAGTGTTTCCAATACAAGCCAGGATGCTGTTGACCTTCTTGGCCACCTGTGTGCACTGCTGACTCATATTTAGTCAACTATCGATCAATACCCCCAGGTCCTTTTCCATCTTGCAGCTTTACAACCACATATCCCCAAGTCTGCCATGGGGTTGTTATGACCCAAGTGCAGGACTTGGCAGTTGGCCTTGTTGAACCCCATGCAATTAACCTTGGCCTACTGATCTAACCTGTCTAGGTCCTGCTGTAAAGCTTCCCTACCTTCTAGTGAGATTCCCTACCCTCACACAAGATTCTTATTGCTAATTATGTAGTCTATTGCATTGCTGAAAACAGTGTTTTCTTCATGGCTTGAAAAGGTTGACTCCCTTCTTAAGAGAGGAAGATGGTGGGCTACACTTGCTGTATATTTGACATTTGAAACTGAAAAATTACTGTGCTGGAATTTTTACAGGATGTCTCAAGCTTACTCACATATAAAATCTCTTAGTACTTAATCAAATATGTAAATAGCAAGTCAAGCAAAAAATCTCTTGCCAGGCTCCTATTATTTGGTACCAGATGCGTGTAAGACTCTTGTCCCCATCTGCCTGTTTCATCTTAGATATGAAAACATCATATTAATTGTGACTATCATATTAATTACATCTGATTGTTTAGGACATGAGTTACTCAATGTATCTCTCAGTGCAGGTGGCACAATTTCCAATGTGATGAACTATAGCAATCATGGAAATCTAGACAATTTATTTATCATTTACACTGAAAGAGTGAAATTTAGGTTTTAGGGAAAATATGTAGATCTTTCAGTCATTAAGGAAATTACAGTCACTTTTGTTGTAGTAATTTTTCCTTTATAAAAAAAAAAATGTTGCTTAAGGAAGAAAAATGACTTGACTGTAATTGATTTCTACTGTATTCTATTATTTTATGCTACATCTGTCATCTTATCTGCATGTCTCTCAGATTTAAGACTACAGAAATTACTGTAGCTGAAGGTGATATTTGTGATGTGCTATGGATTGTATCAAAATCTTTTCAACTCATTTAGGCTATGACATCTATGGCAGATTAGTAAAAATAATTCAGTTACGTCAGCCTGGGATGGAGAAGGGGAAACAAATCTCAGATGTGAAATGCACTCATCAAATTCACTCACTTCTTGATTACTCTTGTATCCACCACATTCTGTTTTGCAGTGTGTTGTCAATATTTTGGTTACCAAAAAAAATGGCAGATGAACACTCTTGTGGTAAAAAGGCAAGTCTTTTCCCACTGGCAACACAAATATACTTTCTGTGTGTCTCTAGAAGTGAAGTGAACAAAGGAAAATACTTCCCTGTTTCAAACACTCTATCAAAATCTCTGTGCAATTCACCTCCGTGACCTGTCTGAGCCTCTGTTCAGCAGGGAAGCCAAAAGCTTGAGTTTGACTCTGTGTCTCAGCCCCATTCTCATGGCACGCTGCTTCAGCCCATCTACAAGGCTGGCCATAAACTACTTAAGGTGATGACAGCCTTTTATTTCTCTGGATATTTAACATTCACTGCAGGAGGCAAGAAGTCATTCAGCTGTCTTACTTCATTTTATTGTGTCCTTCATAAAATGCCCAAATTAAAGAGTATTTCCCACTTACCAACAGTTAGCAATCTTTTTAGCATAGTCTGCCAACTCTTTTGCGTTTTTTAGGGATGGGCATTTTGCTGTGAACAATGAAGAATTAAAAACTCAGCTAATAACCCTGAATTCAGCTGTCCTGATATTAGCAAAGAAAGGTTTTCTCTGTGCTTAATGTCGTCATATGACTCAGCTGGGACTTCAATTGATCCTTGTGCTCATTTTCTCATTTTTCCAGCTGAAATTGAGCCAGGGCTGGAATATGTTGTTACTGTGTTTACCTTCAATTCCTCCTGCTGTTCTTCCAGGGATCTATGATGACACATGTCTTAATCCATTCATTCCTGGTTTACTCTATGACATTGCCAGAATTAAAATGTGTGTTGTGTGCATTTCAGACCCTTGAATGTGATAATGACCTTCAGGTCTAAGAAGGGTATTGAGATGTCAGAACTGAGATGTGATGCTCTACCTCTGCAGTCTTTGATTCATGGGAATATTTGTGAAAGTTTATTTAGGAAGAAAAAAAAAAAAAAAAAAAAGGTTTGATTTAAAAACAAAAATAAGTTGTCTGAGTGTGCCAAGCTTGCGAACATAGGATATGTATAATTGAACTCATCAGAGAAAGATACACGCTACGGGATCTGTCTGCCCTGTGTGGTAGGTAGCTTCTGCAGTTTCCATGAAGTAGTAAGCCCAAGAGCTGAATTTAGTACTGAGGCTACAGCAAACCTCACAGCTGCTTAAAAGAGCATTTTCTCTGTTTTACGTTCTGATCCTAATTCTTTTAGTAAGACTAATTCATGTTTTACATATCCATAGTACTCTTAAAATGTGAATCATTCTCAGCACTTCTTTATGACAGCCTGTGGAGTCTGAAAAGGGGTGGGAGGGAAGAGAATGTTGTAAAAAAAGATCATGGAAGAACACTGTGCTGGAAATTGTAGTACAATTCAACTCTTCCCATATATTTGCTAAAGATGTTAGCCCACATTTATGTTTTGAGAAAAAGAAGCTTAAGAGGGCTTTTGTACTCTAGCACGGAGTACTCCAAAATCCTTCAGAAGCTTTTTAGCCTTTTCTCATTTTTCACTGACATTTTACTTTGCTTTTCCATTTTAAAATTAAAATGAAATAGAGAAAAAAAAAATCTGTTTTACACTGTAATATCACCTAAAGTCTGTAGTCAAAACCAAGACTCTGTTGTCTAAATGCAGCATGAATATATAACCAGACATACGGTGTGTCACAAAAAGGTTATTACAATTGGCACACTGGACTTTTAAGTGAATATAGCAGGTATAGGAACTTATAATGATCACCCTAGTTAATTAGGTGTTCATGCCTCTTGACAATACTATGTAGTTGTGTTATCTACATGGAAAAAAACATGTTTGGGATATTATGGGATCTTCCAATTAGGAGGAGAAGTTCCTGATAGAGACAGGTATTTATTTCTTGCCATCCTGATTATCTACCAAAAAAAAAAAAATTATTTTTTCAATAAGCATAGTCAAGCTCTAACAAGAGGCAATTTCTTTGCTTGGTTGCTTCCAAATCTTTCCCTGCTCATTGCTATCCCTCAAAACTTAATACTTAATACAGAATTGCTGAGATACTTGACTTGGTTTCTTCTGCAGGTATGTGTAATAGAAGTATGGCATGATGAGCACTTCTGCCTTTGGTCTCTGTTAGCTGTGGCATCTGTGTTGTACTCCCAATGAACATAATAGACTGACTGTCTCCGTGTTTTTCCTTAAGCTTTATCGGTGCTTCTCTCACTTGCTTTTCAGTACCTCTTTGTTTCCCAGAGGCACAAGTGAGTTCAGTGCTCAATATGCAACTGATGGCATTTGCATTCATCCCTCAGCAACGTCCTCTGTACTTGCATGTCTATTTTATAGGAGTTTTATAAGAACTATTGTTCTGCCATTTAACTCCAGAATGGACTTTCCTGCTCCTTACCTCTATCCCTAGAGACACAGAGCTGTTTGTTCAGGCTGTGTAATTAGCTAAGCTGTGTTATTAGGTGAACATATTAGTGAAGCTATATATTGCTTGCCATAAGTGTGGAAACATTCCAAAGCTTCAAATCTTAAACTTTTTTTAAGCTTCAAAATGACCTTTTTCTTTTTAATCACATTATGGATATTTTACACACTGTGATATTTTTGTTCCAGAGTGTGACTGGATTGCTCTTTTAGGCCCTGATTCAGCAAAGCACTGATGTATTTCCTGCTTTAAAAATCAGCAAAGCACTAATGTATTTCCTGCTTTAAAAAAAGATTAAAGGTCTTAAAGTAATCCTTGAAAATTCTGCCCCAGTTTATTGAGATTTTTTTTTTAAATTCGAAGACAGGCTCTTGTTCCTCAGACTATATCATATCTTAAACATGTCTAATGAAGGAATATAAAGCTTTTATTTTCAGTCACTTTCTTTTGTTGTTTTGTGTGTGGGGTTTTTTTGTTGTTTTTTATGTTTTGTTTTTTTTTATGGGGATGCTGTGATGGCTTATTTTTTTAATTATGTTGTTTATTTGTAAAAGACTGCAAGACCTTTACATCATAAGCCATAGTCTCCTGTAAGTTCAATACACAAAAGCACATGGGTGATGTTGAAGAAATAATAATACTTGCTTGTCCCTGTTAATTACATTATTTCTCTGAAGAACAAAATGAAGATACTGAAAATACAAATCTCAGAAAGGAATTTGATTGTCTCATGCTTTTGCAGACAATGTAGCTTTTGAGAAATGTGTTTTCCCAAGATGTTAGTCAGTGGAGAATTTTTGTTCTCTTGTAAAAGAGGTGTCCTATAGAATTGATGCCATCCTTGATCACAGTGCTCCCTATTGAAAAGTACATAACAGTATTCCATAATGCAAATTACAGTAGCTGTAAATTGTTGTATCATGGGTTTTTACAATGGCATAATAAAGGGGTTGCCAAATCAGCTGTATGACTCCTTGCAGAAAAAGAATCCATTTTAGGGCAACATTTAATTGATGTGCAGCTGGCATTGCAAGTACAAGAAATATGTGTGGACAGAAGTAATCTTGGAGGGATTGTCCCTTGCTATTCCCAACCTGCTCTTTCTGTCAAAAGGCTACTGCAGGCACTGTTTGCATTTGAATAGCTAAACTGCATTTGGATACTTCTTGCAGCCTAGATAGAGCACCATCATGTTTAGGCACTGGAACAGCAACACAAGGGTTACAGCAGCACAACAGGGATAAAGAGCTGTGTAATAAAGACGTTTCACTCAGCCAGAGTAGCACCCATGACACAGAAATACATCTAGATAAAATGGACCAGGCTCCAGTGTCCTCCTTCCAGCCAAAACTCTATTCACTTCAGTAGAATTAGTTCACGTTTAACACTGCTGTAAAAGGGAAATCTCCAGTTCTGTTTAAGAAATTAATGTAAAAAATGACTCAAGCCCTCTTTTATTTTGGATTATATACTCCTGTCGTAATGACAAAGTGAACAGACGTGAGCATTCTGGAGACAAAATAAGCACTGAAACAATACTGTCACGATCCTTTCCTTTGAAAAGCCACAAATAAGACATTTGGGAATGGAAGACTGTTTTGAGGGAACATTAAATCAGCCAAGAACAAATTGCTACAGAAAATGACATCCTCTTCTGAACATCCATTAGTTTCTGATAATCAGGAATTCTCGGATGCTTGAACATTCCATTAGTACGAAGCAGCGAGTTAATTGTAATAATTATCAGCAGTTTTAATTGTTTTGTTATAATGCATTTTGCAGTTTGTTTGACAGTGTGAAATCAATATGCACCTCTAGGAAAAATATCTAGTAAAATAAAATTAGGCCCCATTATTCCTCTCAACCTTAGAATTAAACTTCATACATAAATATGTATTTCTGTCTGTGTACATAGAAGAATTACACTGAATGAGTACAGATGCATAAATTATAGGACTTCATTGTTAAAGGGGAAGATCGAGTCTTTTCTTAAGAATTGTTTCTGTCTTTCAAATCTTTAATTTTCAGATATGAAATCAGAAAAACATTCAGACTCTTCAACTTTATTGAATATTCTTCACGTTTACAAAGAAGTACTTAACAGAGAGTATAGTCATGATTTCTATAATACTTTTGCTGATATCACACTAACAAAAATGTGAGGTATATGAATGTTAATTTTAATAATGATTTCCAGATGGGGATCCCAAAGCACTTAGAGACTATAAAGAATTAAAAGTTGCAACACCCTTGAGAAGGTCCTACTTTCAGTTCAGTACATCTGGTGTAACAAAATTAGAAAATTTTGAAAAATAATTACACAAATTTACATAGCAGTCTTCAATATGATGAAAACTAAACCCCAGACTTTTGAATTACTGTCCTGTACTTTAAGGGTAAAATAATATTACACGCTGTGAGATCATTACCTATAATTCCTCACTGTCTTTTTCTCCTATGGTTCCTGAATATTGTTGTAGGGAGCCTGATACTGAAGCAGGATTCAGTTTGGTTCTTTGTTTTGAAGAGGATGTTTAAAAAATAGAATTGTGGCATGTCAAGTAAAAGGGTGAAGTAATTTGCGAGAATATAAACCTCCTTGCGTTCCAGCTTGTCCTCGGCTATCAGAGGGTTTAGATTCTGAGTGATGTGCAATTTGACACTATTATCGCAGTTGCGTTCAGTGTATCTGAACTCTCATGGCTCTGGATTCACTAACAGCACTGCACTCCCCGTCTAGTCACGCTCTGTGGTTTCACACAGCCAGTAAGGAGATGGTGGTGCCCAGTGAGGGTCTTTTGGGACTAGCACCATGAATAGTGCAGTTTATTGAAAGCAACAGAAGTACAGGTTCTTCTGGATTGACGGTGATAAATACACTGTCTGCAAGGCATGTGCAAATATACAAAACACATTAAGTTAAAAGAAGCAGGTTTAGAGAGGTTTCAAATATTCCTGGGGAAGTTCTTGGGAAGTCCAGATCTTATCCAAAGGTTTCCCTATGGCGGGGAAGAGAGGTTCAGCCTTTCGACTGATCCCAGGAGTCAGAGATAGTCTGTGGTGGTATCTTCCCTGCTTTGTCCATGATGATGTCTTCCCTAATGTCCCCCCTTCCTTAAACCATTTATATATATATATATATATATATTATCTACCTTCAAGGTGGAGCTTCAGTGAGTCTAGACATAAAAACGTTTATTATGATTGGTTTAATGTTCTCTTGCTTTGCTTTTAAAGGTATAGATAAAGAAAATTCAGGGCTCAAGTTCTTTGAGCAGTGATCTTACTTTGGAGGTGGGTAGCCTTTGGGACAGAGGTGTGTTTTGAGCGAACTTTGCACAAAGTACAGAGCTTTGTCAGCAAATGACAGATTGTTGGCCTAGGTAGGCAAATATGCATCTCATCAGTTCCATAGTACCATAAAGTTCCGATCTTCTGTGGTGACTCACAGAACCTTCACTCCACTCCACGCCCTGTACTGTTCACAGGGGATGCTGTTCAGGGAACCACTGCAGAATGGATTCCTTGCGTATCAGTTGCTCTCTGCCAAGGAAGCTTCTTCAATATTATACTTTTCCTTAATGTGTAAACAATGCCATAACTTTAATATGATTTTAATTTCTAAGTCACATCCAGTAATTATTCCACAGGACAGAAAAGAACCACAAGAATGATTTAAGCAGTGTGGAGAGATGTACTCCAATGAGATATTCTGACAGTTTTACCTGTCAAAAAGAAGGTTTACAGGCAGTTTGATTACAGTGTTTAAATAGTGTTTTGTGAGAACATCCTGTATATTTAAGGGCGTTTTAATCTCATGGAAAAAAAAGGAAAAAAACCCAAGATCTGACAGTAAGATGCTTCATCAAGAAAAATCAAAACTAGGAAGAAAGCTTTGTGTTTAGCACCAATTTTAATGGATGATTAACTAGTGAAACAAACTACCAAAAGAAGGGAAAAATTATGCCTTTATTTCCTCCAGATGCCTTTTGAGAAGATTTGTTTTAGTCAAATGCATGTTATTGAGTTCTGTAAAGGCAAAATGGGATAAAGTGTAATGGTCTAAGTTATAATGGTTTGTGATATACAAGAAGTCAAATAGAATAATCTAATGATTCCTTCTGGTCTTATGCTGTGATCCAATTAAAAGAGATCATAATGTACACAGTTTCTGTGTAGTTTCCACATTGAAGTCTCTTGACAAGAGATGTGTCTGTCACTGTCCTGAGAGTGTTAAAAACTTCACTATTGTTTGTTCATTTTTTTTACCCATGGAAAAAGATGGACAGCACTGTGAGTCCTGAAGTGACTGGAGAGGGGCAGAAGCTCAGATAGATCAGAGAGGAAGTCATCCCTCTATGAAGACAGGAGTTGGGGAAGACAAGAAATTAGTGAATGGGAAAATATGACAGACAGGATGGGCAACAGTGAGAGCAACCTGAGAAGATTTGTGATCACTGCACTAGGAAATATATGAGATTTTTTGAGCTATTTTCCTACAATCTAATTTACATGTGAAATCTGAGCTAAGGAACGGTGCACACTATAGCAAGGAACAATATGAAAATATTTCCTGATGACCTGTACCAACTCTTTTTAAAAATCACCTTCAGAATATATTTGGTCTATACTCACCTTATTTAGAAAAAAGACATGCTTTTGCTCTTTTTGGAGATGGGGATTGTTTGGGGATTTTTTTGGTGTTTCTTTCTGCTTATCTTTATATTTCTTGCAGAGATACAGAGTTGCTCTCGAGCTGGAGGGAATAATACCCCTCTATGCTCTCCATGGAGCAGCACAGATGAGAATGTGTTCAGCACACCTTTGCACAGTTACCACAGTGACTGAGTACTAACAACATCCTTGGCTAAAAGCCTGTGTCACAGTTCAACTTTTAGAGACATATTTTCAAGAAATCAATGTGAATAGTGAGTACTGTCTCTCATTGCTGCTCTGCTCTTGTGATATATAATGAAAAGAACTTTAACCTTTTGTAATTTCAATGAGAAGTTATTTGTTGGAACAGAAATGCATCAGACCCCAGCTGATTCAGAAATGACAACTAAGGAGCAAGCAGACTATGCTTCATGTAAAATCGAATTGTAGTGCAGTCATTATAAGGGAGGCTTGAGAGCTCTGTTGTCTTTTCAGTAGCTGTCATTGCCTCTGTCAAGGGCTTCATCTGTATTCAGAACATATCCCTTTATTTCTTTATAATGACTAATGATGATTCATGTTTTTTGCTTTCCACTGTCTTAGATTCCAACAACACATGTTTTTATACCTGCTGTGTTAAATCCCTCTATTCCCTCTGAAGGGAAACTTCTAAAGCAAGCAGACTCAGGTCTTCCACATACACTCAACCTTCCAGAGCATACTTAGTAACTCCTGAGGATTCTTCCTTTTCTTAATACTGCCTCATGCTGCTTCAGCTATTCTGCCATCTTCGAGATTATAATTACTATTGTCATTGCTGTAACTAGACATCTACTTGGGGAGTGCTCCAGAGAGAAGTCAACTTCACCTCCTCCCTCCTCTGAGTCCAGAAGGGCAGAGCCTTCTCATCCCTCCTGGTCCCAAAGGCAGGATCTTCTGGCTATTCTTTAACCCTGACCTCTTAGTTTGCAGTAGATAGAGTTGAAGCCAGATCACTGAGCTGACAGTATACATTATTGTCTTACTTTCTATTACTAAATTGTAAAACCCTGAAGCAACTTTTTGAATGTTAACAATGTTGTTAGTTTTTGTTGGACCTTGGCTTTTTTTTTTTTTTTTTTTTGGTTGGTTGGGGTTTTTTTTTGTTTTTGCTCTAGCTACTCGATGGTTATTACAAGTGACTTACCATATTTCTTTTTATAAAGGCAACTGGTACCATCTGTTTCTCTGCCTCTCTTCTAGAGAATAGAGTTACTGCTTTTAACTGTGATGGATTTTGCTGAAATTATTTAAGACCCTCTTCCTTCCCCCCCCCAAAAAAAAAAAAAAATTCTAATGCACTAATGTCTAGTTTCTGAAACTAATGTTTTTTATTCTGAAGATGTGGCTTCTATTTTATTTCAAGGTGTGGTTACTTTTCTCTGAAAGGGAAAACCTGCACTGACATACCACATTGTTTGGAGAAAATTGAAAAAATGCCTACAGAAGGCTGCTTGGAAGAAGGAAAGCAATGTAAATAACACATCAGTGTTTGAATTCAGAGGCTGGTTAACTCTCATGTGTACAAGATGTAGACTAATGGTTATTAAGGGAAAAAAAGGAGTGTATGCTTTGGGGGAAAACCAGTGTTTTCCACTGAATTAGTTTTGTTCCACTTAGTTGTAGGAATGGATTGATTATATATTCCTTTACAAACTAGGTCTTTGCAGGAATAGCCTATGCTGGCACCATGTGATGTCAGAACTGCTGCAAACTTGAAAGGATCTTCAGTGCATTTTATTATATGCTTAACAAGAACAGACAAGTTTCCTTCCCATTCCCAAGAAAGAGGCTACTACTTCAAAACCTTTCTCTACAAATACATGAGAGCAGGGCGGAACTTCCTTTGGACTAGACCCGATGAACTAGTGTAACTCACTGAGGAGCAAGAATGAGCACCGCAGGAGTATAACAGTCTCACCAGGTTGCAGCATATCCATTTATTTTTAGACTTCTGTGACACAGCTGGAGCTGACAACTCCAGGAACAGTAGTTCTGCCCATGAAAAGTAGAGAGAGCTGTGTTCACAACCCATCCTCTGACAGACATTAATAATAAAAAATAGAGCAATGTATGAAGGATACTATTTAAAGGATGCTTTCAAAATATCCTGTGTACTGGCAGACTGCATTTAGAGGAAAATATCTGAGGCAAATTTCACTAACAAGGTGTAAGATGTTCAAAATGTCACACAGGTAAGATCCATGCGACCATTTCCAAGGGTGGCTTAAGTGAGAGAAAAGCAAAATGCAGATGTGCCTTTCCAATTTCTTTTTGCAATATTAAGTGTCCCTGTGGTATTTTAAAGTGCATTTTCTGCATATTTTTGCATTAAAAATATTAGGTTATCACATCCTCGTGTGTGTTCAAACATGAACGAGTTACGAGACTTCACAGGAGACCGAAATCTTTGTACAAATTCTTAATAAATCATCTGGGAGGGAAAAAGAAACCTGTCTGTGTGAAAGAAAAGATGTCTTTATACTTTCATAAAAGGGAGAGGTCATTCTCAGTCTGCTTATCTAGGAGAACCTAAATAAAACTGAGACTGTAATATCTCAGTGTTAAAAACAATCCCTCAAATCACTTCATCTTAATTTGGAAAAATAAATTTTTTGCTACACCTCCACATAGAAATCAAGCACAAGTTTCCTTTCCCAAATTTTATCTTTGTGGCAATTTATCTTCCTTATCTTTCTCACATCACTAATAACTATGCTACCAATACATTAGAGAGCAGAATTTGAAAATGACTGTAATGATTACTCACTTGTGACTAAACAATACCAAAGATGTGCTAATTCAAAATACAGGCTAACTCTCCTTAGCATGACACTAAGCCTGCTCTGTAAAATCTGATTTAGGACTGTTGTTCTAAAGATATAAGGCTTTTCTACAGGTCATGCCTATTGGATGCAGTTCTCCCATAAACAGTAGTTTGGTTGTGACCAATGTGATAAAGCAAAAAAAATTGTCAAAATTGTAGTTTTCAAAAGAACTGTTGTGGAATAAAAGAAGTGTGTGAAATTGGAAGATTGAGGTTACTGATTTTATCGTTTCTGACTAGTAAGAGATAAACATTTAGTTTTTTGAAGCATCCGAAACACTGGAATATCATCCATTGCACATGTGAAATTGATATTTTCTCTCCCTCCTCCCTGGTAAGAAGCTGAAGATATATTTACTGTGAAATATAAACGAAATAATTATCAGGTTTATTTGTTTATTTGTTTATTTATTTATCAAGGAATGCACTGATACCAAAGACAGCTTAGAAATGAATATAATACTTTCCTAAAAGCTGTTTTCCAAAATAATTTTGAATCAAATGTCTAAAATCCTCCTTTCTTTCAAGCAGTATATGCATCTTTCAACTTTCCTATATTTACAAACTGCAAAGTTTTATCATAATATAATTATATTGTAAAAGATTGCATTTCTGAGTAAGCACAGCAGTTGCCCTTGAGGTAGATTGACTTCTACATCCACAAGAAGAAAGCAAGAAAAAATAAGATTCTCAAGAAAATCAGTCAGATGATCATAAAGCAAACTACTTAGATAGTGAGCTTAAATAAGGCCTAAAAAAATCAAGTTTCAGCCTCTGTGTAAAGTAATGAAACATACTACAGCACAGGACTACTGTGCTGATGTCATAGTAGTAGTATTTTAGTCAAGGTGTACATGGAAACACATATTACAGCCCAACAAAGCACCCAATGTTTTTGGACCTAGAGAAGAGAAAAAAGTAGAGAAGGAGGGAAAGTGAGGGGGAGAGAAGAAGACAGGAATCCCTTGCTGTGAGCAGGACCTTGCTGACTTCTTCCATATCAGCCATGTGAGGTGTGAAACTTAAGACTGGTTTAAACATGCAAACATGCAAATGGTGGTAAATTGAGTGACTTTTCAGAGCTGAATCTTTCTGTGCTCAGTATAAATGTCTTAAAAATTGCAGCTATAAAATCCAGTGTTTGTAAACATTTTCAGGGCAAAAGAGAACAGAGCTAGCCTGAATTTGTCTCAACAGGCTCAAATTGGAGGACTTTGAGCGATAGGACCTTTGGAGGACCACGAGCAGTAAGGCAATGGAGTCAGGGAAAACATTTTAAAATTTTCTTACTGTCCATGATTTATCATCAGTCCTGTCTGACTGGGGAGGTACCAGCAGATTGTAGGTCAGCCAATGTAACACCCATATATAAGAAGGGATGGAAGGATGATCTGGGAAACTACAGACCTGTCAGTTTGACTTCAGTACCAGGAAAGCTGATGAAGCAGATCATCCTGAGTTCCCTTATGCAACACATGCAGGACAACCAGGTGATCAGTCCTAGTCAGCATGGGTTTATGAAGAGCAGGTCCTGGTTAACAAACCTGATCTCCTTCTATGACAGGGTGACCTGCTTGTTGGATGAAGGCAAGGCTGTGGATGTTGTCTCTCTTGGCTTTAGTAGCGCATTTGACACTGTATCCCACAGCATTCTATTTGAGAAATTGGCTGCTCTTGGCTTAGATGGGTATACACTTTCCTGGGTGAAAAACTGGTTAGGTGGACGAGTCCAAAGAGTTGTGGTCAATGGAGTTAAATCCAGTTGGCTGCAAGTCATGAGTGGTGTCCCCCATGAGGGCTCAGTACTGGGGCCATTCCTGTTTAATATCTTCATCAATGACGTGGATGGAATGCACCCTCGGTAAATTTGCAGATGACACAAAGCCAGGTGGAAGTGTCAATCTGCTTGAGGGTAGGGAAGCTTTACAGAAGGACGTAGACAGGCTGGATTGCTGGGCCAAGGCCAATTTTCATGAGTTTCAATAAGGCCAAATGCCAGGTCCTGCACTTGGTCCACAACAACCCCCAGTTGGGGGCTTGGGGAGGAGTGGCTGGAGAGCTGCCAGATGGAGAAGGACCTGGGGGTGTTGATTGGCATCTGGATGAACGTGAGCCAGCAGTGTGCCCAGGTGGCCAAGAAGGCCAATGACATGCTAGCCTGGATCAGGAATAGTGTAGTCAGCAGGAGCAGGGAGGTGATCATTCCTCTGTACTTGGCTTTGGTGAGTCTACACCTCAAATACCGTGGCCAGTTTTGGGCCTGTCTCTACAAGAAGGACGTTGAGGTGCTGGAGAGGGTACAGAGGTGGGCTACCAAGCTAGTAAAGGGTTTGGAGCATGTGTCTTATGAGGAAAGGCTGAGACATCTGGGGCTGTTTAGTCTTGAGAAAAGAAGGCTGAAGGGAGACCTTACTGCCCTCTATGACTACCTGAAAGGAAGTTGTAGCGAGGTGGAAGTTGGTCTGTTCTTCCTAGTGACAAGCAATAGAACAAGAGGAAATGGCCAGAAGTTGAACCAGGTGAGGTTCAGGCTGGATATTCAGAAGCATTTCTTTACAGAAAGGGTTGTCAGGCATTGAAATGGCCCGGCCAGCAGGCTGGTGGAGTCACCATCCCTGGTGGTGTTTAAGAGCTGGGTAGATGTGCTTAGGGACATGGTTTAGTGGTTTTGATAGGGCTAGGAATAAGGTTGGGCTTGATGATCTTGAAGGTCTCTTCCAGCCAAAACTATTCTATGATTCTATGATTCCTTGTACTAGCTGAAGTTCAGACTGAGAAATCTGTATGAATTTACTATCACAGGTGTGATGATCTCTGAGAAAAGGGATGCTTAAGCTGTACGAGCATCCACATAAACTCAGCCCTGTCTGGGGGTGAAGAGAGATGGGTCAAAGGGAGGAGGTGGGTCATTCCATCTTGTATATGTGAAGAAGAATGGACACAGAGGTATGTTGAGGAAGTGTGAGATTGAATAGGAAAAAAAGAACGAAGAAAGTCTAAAAGGATTTTAATTCAATACAGTACAAGCCAAAGGCAACAGCTGCCTGGTGAAAACGCAGCTTGGAGCATATTTTGTGGTCTCCATAAAAACTCCTCTATGTTAGTAATCAATGGTGGGAGATTCAAATGAAATGACCTCATAAGAATATCCCTATAAAGTGAAAGGAAGTTCTTAGATAAAATGAATGTAAGAAATAATTCCACCATGCAAGATTAAAAAGTAATTTTTTATTCAACTCTGAGCATGACTAATTAAAGATGGGTTGGGTGGAAAAGTATTTCTGTGTTTCACAGAAGAATATAGAACTACGTCTGTGAACAGAGTTTTTTTCTATTTTGTAATTGCTCTCTTAATTTTTATTACAGATAGAAGTAGTACAGAAAGACAAGGTGGTGATGGTTGTTGGAAAAGATAAAGAAAAAAGTGCACTACTACCAATAATTTAATTACCATTTCAAAACTGCTATTTTGCATATGCCTGAACTTGCAGAATAGGCATCATTGTTATTTGTTGAAGCCAGTAAAACCTACATTTTCAGATAGGATATGCAACTGGAAATCTGCCTCTCAGAAGAGATGACACTATTTTTTCCCCCACTAAAACACATAAGTCAGATCACCTCTTTATTTACCTTTGGTGGATAAAGTAGTTGTTGGCCAGAATTACTCAAAAGTATAATTTCAAAGCTTAAGTCCAGTAATGCATATAAAAGTAGAAAACCCAGAACATAGAAGGAACTGAATAATGTAATGAATTAGAAATTAAAAGTTACCATGATCACTTCAGATTTTTCAGTTTGTAGCAATATTGCAGATGTTTAGATAGCAAACACATTCTTGAGATTTCTTTTCTTTTGTTCTTGGGAGGTCAGCATATCGGCAGCCAGAGCTTTCATGTCAGTTACCTTGGGAAGGAAGCAGCAACAGCAGATGCACGAAAAAAATTTTTCCATGTTAAGAAAATTTCAGTTCTACAAGTATTCCCAGTCTCTGTATCTGAAACTAGAGAGAATCCTGCAGACCAATAGGAATTTTCAAAATATGACTACTGGAGAAAAGCATCAACAGCTGCCTCTTTAGAGCCAGCAAAGTTGGAATAAAAAAGCATGTAGTTGTGTTTCTGGCAAGACTTCAAAAAGCATAGCCAGTAATGGTGAAATAGATAAGTAAATAAAAAAATGTAACAGTCTTAACAGAAAAGAAATACAACCAGAGTTTTAAAACTTTCCTTAGAAGACACCAGATTATAGCTAAGAAAGGAATTCCTGTTAAGAGACACTGTTGGAGACCGGAAACCAGGAATAGATGGATCACTGTCTCATCCAGCATAACACTTTTTCTGTTCCCTGTTGTTACATTAACATTTTTAAATGCTATTTTTATAACCAAGATAAACTGTATTTACATATAGGAAGCAGACCATTGAGAAACAGTTTATTCTAAGAAATGAACAAAATTCCTCAAGTTTTCTATGAATGTGCCATTCCTGCTCAAGGATAGTCTTTTTTGGTAGCTGGAATGCATTTAACCCCTTCCAAAATGAATGCAGTAGATCTTTCTGTGCTCTATCAAGATTGAAAAACTGTAATTTATCATTATGTGGTGATGTCGTCAGGTCACCCTGCATAGAGAAGGAATAATTTTATCAAATAAGTAAGAGAGAGATTTCCCCTCAAGGTGTAAGATTTTGAATATACTTCTGCTTACTTCAGAAAAAAAATGTCCCAAAATTTGCATTTCCTGGTTCAATCTAAAGTCACTTTCACCATCACTGTGGCTGTCCAGGTCTGTGAATAGGTCTAGCAATGAATTTCTTTTAGCTTCTCTGTAGGTAATGTCAGAGGTAATATATTGGGCACTGAGGGTGCTACAGTTTGTTTGCATTTTGACTACTTTGAGACACTGGTAGTTGAATCATTGGTGACATTGACTATTATGCACCATGATTTAGGATTCAGGGTATTGGTCAAATTACTATTCTTTTAATGGGGAGTTTTTTAATGAAGCTACAATTAAAATCCAACTTCTTTTATAAGGCAGTGGAAATTAGGTACCCAAATGTCTTCTGTGCCTTTGAAAATCTCTGCATAAGTTTATAAATTTGATCACAACAGTCCCTTCTGGTCTTCTAATCTATGAATCTCTTAACCTTCCTACCATGGGAATTAAACTAATTTTCAGCTCATAGATTGGTTATGCTGAGATCCACTTCATTTACTTACTGATGGGATTTATTTTTCCCTGTTTTATGCTGAAGGAAATGTAACATACTCTTCTAATTCATGGTAGCTATTGATGTTTTTGTTTGTTTGCTGGGAATTTGTTCTGGGGGGTGGATGACCGTTTCTGTATATGTTAAGACAAACAACATGGTTTAAGTCAAATAGTTAAGGTTTGTATTATGTGCTTTTAATATTATTTCAAATGTAAAGAAAGTGAGTAATCAGCAAAAAGATAAAGTAAGCACACTGCAGGGCTGTAAGAGAAAGCTTGTTTTAATTTTTCCCTCCCCATTGATGCATGGATGAGAGGACTTTATGGATTCATACACGATTGCTGTGCCCCAGGAGGACTGCAAAATGTCTTTTGTCTTTCTCTGTAAGACTTACTCATGAAACAACAATATGAGACAAAGAACAAATTTTTTTCTGTATAGCTCTCCTCTTGTCCTTCAAAAGTATCTTGAAAAATCTTAGGATTTTTCCTAGGGACTTAGGGTCTCCATGAAAAATGAGTGTTACTTCTTTGTGTAATGTAGAAAACTGTTTTCCAGCACTATCAGTTGGACTAAGAAAACTAATCCCTTCAAGCCCTGCATTGAACATATCTTCAGTTCACCACCACTGCTGTAATATTGGAAGAAACTGTGATGAGTAAAGTTGGATTTATCTGAAATATAAACAGTTGCTTATTTGTTTTAGTTCATCACTCTGCTTCGTTTTCCCCTTTTAGTTTTAAAATTTGTGTGTCATGGGAATAATACATTCTGAGATGCTTGTGAGTGCACTCATTTAATGAAATTACCTTCCTCTTATTGATAACCATCACTTACTGAAAGTGAATCTTCACAAGTGCAAGAATATTTACAATTTACAATTATATATTTTTATTGGTGAGAGAAAAAAATGTCACTGTTTTTTGGAAATCTGCTTCACTGTAAATAAAATCATCACTAAATCCATTAGCAGGAATTTCACTGTTTTTAGAATTTCACTGCAAACTCCTGTAAATACTGTTTATCAATAGTATGCTTTCATAGTATATTGGAGGTCAGTTGGATTGACATAACAGGAATAGTTTGCTTTAGCATCAATGACAATAATCACGGAAGTAAAATCTTGACTAGTCTGCATTCTGCTCTGCCTATAAAGATCTGGAAACGTTTTTAGTCAAAGCTTTTCAGCAAGACACTGTAGACTCAATTCATCTGCCAAAACACAACTGTCTAGTGTCACGTTGAGATACCTTACCTTGCCCTACCTGACCTTCAGCAGGTCCAGACTTTGACTGTTATGTTTGCTGCATTTGCACGTATATCTCAGATACTCTGGTGGTCTCAGTGGTACTAAATACTATGTGTCAGCAGCTCAAAAATTACTCTGTTCCAGGCTGTATTGAAGAATGCTCTGCCTGCATTTTAGCTGTGCGTTATCTCCCATGATGGAAATTGATCAGTACAGTCAGTGGAGAACAAGTCTTCACATGCTACAGTAATCACATATAGTTGGTCAAGTGACTAGTACTCTGTAATTCTGTGTTGAGTAGGTATCCATGAGCTATACTAGTGTCGTGGTTTAGGGTCAGGGCAGCCCCTTAAACCTATAACAGACGCTCTCTGTTAACCCCCCTCCCTCCCCAAAGGGGAAGAGAAAGGGAATAAGGGAGAGAGACTTAGATTAGAAAAGGAAACTAGAACAGCTTTAATGAAAAGGAAAATAATAATTATAAAAATGGAATATATACAAATATATACAAAACCAGTATCGAACCCAACCCCCCTGATGGTAATTACATCACCGTCACCATTGATGTTGTGCAGGCTCCGGGGGAGTCCCAGACTGGGCCCCGCAGCAGACGGGAGCTGTGTTCAGGAGCTGGATTCTGGTACTGGGTTCAGGAACACGCAGATCGGATCGAAGGCAGTCCTCCTTGGGTGCTCCGAGGAAGGAACCAAAAGAGGACCCGAGCCAAGCCAAGCAAAAGCTGGCAAAGCAGTCCAAGAGGGGAGAGAAGAGCCCAGAGACCCTTCGGGTCCCTCAGCTCTAGACCAAATATGGCGTATATGGGATGGAATACCTCGCTGGTCAGTTTAGAGTCACCCGTCCTGTCCGCTCCTCCCTGAAGGTGCAGCCTTTCCCCCTCTGCACCCCCCAATGTGGTACACAGGACCCAGCAATGGCCTTGGTCTGCATACCAATCCTTGGTAGTAACTCTAAACATAAGGTGTTATCACTGCTAGAAGCAGGCACTGTCTGTGAGAACAGGCTGCTAACTTCAGAAAGTGCAGTTAATTAAAAGAACTGAGCTGAAAAGTAAAATCACTGAACAGAATTAGTTCAGTTTTCACTCAAACCAGGGCAACTAGGTACTTAGACGCTTAGCTCACACGTGGACACATTTATGTACTCAAATTCTGTTTTCTACAGATGAGTTTCACCCTATTTCACTTGAAGGAAACTAGTCAGTAGTGGAGCTTGCTACCTGATAATTCAGAACTGCTGATGTTTTCTTCCTTTTTAGTAAAACAAAAGACCAGAGAAGATTTAAAATGGTTTTTAAAAATTTTTTTCCTACCCGTCTGGCCCTTTAGAGAGAGCCAAATAGTATTGATAGTGGGAAACTATGCTTCTGTGAAAAGTTGTTTAGATTCTGTCAAATGCCATTGGAAGAACACAGATAAAAAAGAAAAAAGTGTATCAGATGTTCCACAATTCTACCAGAAATTTTAAAATTTAAAAATAATTGTAAAAGATATGTGACAACAGCAGAAATGGAGGTCTCAACACTATGATAAAGTCCATGTATAACTTATAGAACTTGAACTGTCATGTCTGCAAGATACTTTGCTGTTCTCTGTATATGTATTCAGCTCACCTGGAGATAGTTTGAGTAGAGATATCCAGTCGTGTGTTCTGAAGGCATAAAATTGGTTTACTCCAAAGGAACATTTTGATTTTGCATCTATAGCCAAAGGCAGATGTACATGTGACTGAAATTACTGAGGCTGAATTGAAGTTGAGTTGCCTTATATAAAAATAAACAGATTAATGGCGCACTAACTTTAAGGCCATTTTCTTATAATGAGAGAACAAAAGATATGAAGTTTAAGAGAAGGTAGGAAAATAGAGTAAGATGATTTAGAGGAAAGTAAATACACATTAAAATGTTTTATTGAGTAATCAAAGTTAGGAGAAAGAGTATGCATTAATTCCCATGGAAAATAAAATAAATAAAATAAAATAAAATAAAATAAAATAAAATATAGACCTGCTAGGATTTCCTTCTTCACATCTTCAGCTCCTTCATTTTTTTTTCCTAAGGCATTGCTATTTAAAAGAAGGCTTGGCTGAATAAGAATTTCATGCTTAAGTTAAAATAAAATATAAATATTTATATGAAAATTGAATATTTTTTTCATCTTCCTCACCACTTTTACATTACTTTGAGTAAATTTTAGTGGCTTAAACACAGGCATTTAGTGTTGTTTCAGGTATTCTATCCCTCATACATTACGTGGGTCTAGCAGATATGACACAGGACCCACTGGGGTTCAGTGGCCTTCTTCTGGAGTGACAGATGATCAGGTGTAATATGAAAGCATGCTGAAAATAGTATTGTTTATCTACAGTTGGGCAAGCAAATCACAACTTTTAAGACAGATCATGTGTGAAGTCAGGAACAAAAACTTTCACTGATTTCCATGAAACAAGAATTATACCCCATGGTTATGATAGCTGCAAAATGTAAATCTCAACAACCCGTCAGAGGTCCCCAGGAGTCTTGTTAATAGGGACCTTTTCCTTCTCCAAATATTAGCAATAGAAGGCATTTTGTTGACCTTTATGGAAGTTTAATCAGGACATAGAGATCAGTCTTAAGAATATCTGCTGTGAAATACATAACTTAGGTTCATTAAGATCCTTGTATATTCCCAAGGGATGTTCTGTAAACCCAGCTCCCATGACTAAAGCCATTGAGTTTGCCCACAGAAAAATATAGTGACCAGTCTATATTTGTTCAAGTTTGTTTAGATGTCTTAGGAAATTTTCTATTTTTGTGATTTTCATGGTGGTAAAATAGTTGCTGGCAAAATCACATCATTATTTAAGCAGAACTATCTTTTTGTTCATTTAAACACTAAAGTCACAACTAGGATTATTTATAAAATGTTATTAAGAAATGACACACTTAAGAATGACTGTCTATGAAGATAATTATTTTTCTGAATTGTGTAACTTCTGTAGCCTGACAGCTTGGTGGAAGGAAATCATACTACCATGTCACAATTTATTTTGCTTTGCTATAATAGCAATTTGAGCATGAACTTTACTGATATGAAATGACATCTGATTCTGCCTGTCCTAGCATGGTCCAGTAGTACCCTAGTTAAAAGTTAATATATTATCACAGATTTAAGTGGATTGCTTGCTACTATGTTTTGTGCTAACAGAACTTATTCTGATAAAAAGGAGAGGAAATGTGGCACAATATCAACAATTCTGAAATAGATTGTTTCCTTTAAAAGTAAACACAGAAAGAAGCATGGCATTGCCAACAACCTATGGATTTCTATTAAGGTGCTGCTGTGCTAAGAAAATGGCAATCAGTTCTGTGCATTAATTTTAATATAGGTATTAGGAAGTCCTTAAAACCCTCTGATGTTCCTTAGAAAACACTGAGAGAAATACCAAAGGAGTATACTGCAGTAGTGAGGATGACATTAAATAAAAGAGAAGGGTGAAAAGAAGAATTATATGAAGTTTCATCACAGAACTGTAATGCCAAGAACAAAATTAATCAAGACACCAAAGAATGAACAGAGAAGAAATTCTTTAATCTTTAATTGCCAATACACCAATGATAGGAGCTTGGGTAATAAACAAGCAGAATTGGAATTGCTTATTTATGAGCATAAACACAACCTGGTTGGTATAACATAAACCTGAGAGGATGATTCACATGAATGGAATGTTAAAATCAACATTTATGCTGCTTTTAGGAAGGTTCATTCTGGCAAAATAGCAAGGGGAGTGGTACATTTTCTTAATTAAACCAATTCTATCTTTTCTTGAGTTAGGAACAATCTGGAAAAAGAAAAGAATGATCGTCAGCGTTGATATGAATAAACTTGGAAAAGAATAGCATCTAGAAATATGTTGCTCAACAGATATGCAGATGGAGCAAATTTACAAATACCAGATCATGAAATAACTCTGTAAACTGGATGAGTGACTCCCTAACTACCTATAAAATTCAGGAATAATTTGAAAACCTGAAGTAGTCTTCTGTAATCTAGGCAACTTAATTCTTCCTGGAATGAAGTAGAAGCCTTGGGCTACTGCTGTTAAAATATCACTGGACTTTCTTATTATTATGTAAGACAATTATCAAATGTCCTCTCAAAAAACAGAACTGATTAAAATAGTTGGAAGAACACTGCAAAGTGAAAAACTCCTGATATTGAGGTTATTTATTTTACCAAATAGAAGATTGACTTTATTATGGTTTATAAAAAAATAGGCATTAAATGTTAGTGTAAGAAGAGGTGTTCAACATTCCAGTGTTCAACATTTTCTTTGAATGCCTAAAATGTATTTTTTTCCATAGTCTGTGTAAGTAGTTCCTGGAAGACCAGAGCACAGATGCCTCTGCTACCACCTAATTGTGAATATAGATTTTGCCAATGGAAAGAAGATTGTGATTCCAGAAATGGAACAGCTTGGAAACTACTGGATTACCTTTTCATGCAGTTTTAGGCTACTTTGTCACTGTGACATGACAACACTGGTCATTGTTCTTTCTTTGATTTGAAGGTTTTGTCCATCTTTGCCAGAAATATTTCTCTTAAAGTAAATCATGTGAAATACTGTTGAGTACTGAGTTTACGATGAATAAAATCTCATAGTTTTAACTATGGTACAAAGACAAGGGATGTACTGTAGTTTGGTAAGGAAGATAGTAAAGTCCTCATCTGACTGCCTGAATATTAGTTTAATACAATACCTTTTATGAATGGCATTATGTATGGCATGTACATTTCATGCTTTTTGTGTATGAGGCAACTTTGTCAGCTTCTGTAAATTTCATAGTGATGGAAGGATAATGAGACAAAGTGCCAACCTATATGAAAATCAAATTGCTGTACCTTGTGTAAAGAGCCTGTAAGCTCTTAAAGCTCAAAGGTTTTCATGAACTTAAACCAATTGTGGAGGCAGGGTCTTCTCAGTGATGTCCAATGATAGGACAAGGGGCAATGAGTGGAAGCTGAGGCATAGCAAGTTTCATGCAAACATAAGGAGGAATTTTTTCACTGTGAGGGTGATGGAACACTGGAACAGGCTGCCCTGGGGGGTTGTGGAGTCTCCCTCCCTGGAGATATTCAAAACCTGCCTGGACATGTTCCTGTGTGATCTGGTATAGGTGATCCTGCTCTGGCAGGGGGGTTGGACTAGATGATCTCTCAATCTCCTTTCCATCCCCTGACATTCTGTGAATCTGTGATTCTGTGTCCTTAAACAGTAGAATTTAAATCCTAGAGGCTCTGTTCAGGTTGAGTAAGTATATCTGGGCTGTACTTTCATTAACACAAAAAAATTCTTCTAAGTTATAATAGCATTGTAATAAATTTTGTCTGCAATCTTTTCTTTAAAAAGACAACATTCAAGATATTTCTTATGATTTTTGGTATTTCTTCTTCTTCTTCTTCTTTCTTCTTCTTTCTTCTTCAGTTATAAAAGGCCAGTGGGTATATGAAATGGTAATGGTAGTGTAATGAAAGTGATTATAACTCCTGAAAACTGCTCATATGTATTAGAAATAATATGAACTGTAATAAAGAATAATTAGGAACTAGATATGAAACTTCTGTCTGGATGATCTGTAACCTAGTTACAGTCACAAGGAAATGTGACTCAACATCTGAATACATGAGAGAGGCAGGAAACTTTCTAAACATAATAAAGCTGAATTCTACAGTTGTTTTAAGCTTGTTGCATTCTAGAAATATATAAAATCTTGACCATGTAGCCTACTTTTTTTTTTTTAGCAAAAAATGCATTCTGAATCCTGAAGTACTTATGTGACTCCTAAGTTTGCTTAGTATAATATTCCTTCACTTACCCAAATTCTTTTGTTGTGGTTCAAAGGTTCCTTCATAGGTGTGCTGTCAGACTGCACAGAACAGGAAAGTTGGCACACCAGGTAATGAGCACATTATTATAGATTTTAAGGGACCTATGCTACATAGATGCAAAGAAATTTAAATTATTTATATGAGTATTGTTCCCATTACCCTTACTATTTCAGATATTCAGCACATAAAAAACCACATTTAGTTGCTTAAAAATAAAATGCAGATCAACTTAAACTCTCTTTTTTTCCACTTGTAAGAAGTTAGACCGTTTTCCTATGTTTTACATGTAAGACACTAAAAGACACATAATGATACTTACAAAAGTTTGATTACTGCTCCTAGATCAGACATAATAATAATGGAGAATTTGTCAGATAAAATGAACATAGACTATCTAATAGCAGCTGTATATCAAAAGGACAAAAAACACCGTGGCTTGTTCTCCTTGGAATAGTGTCTCTAAGTATTTGTTGTGTGCTCTACATCTGTTACATGACAGGTTGTTAATGATGTGTGTGTTCATTAAAGGTAAAGTGTCTCCTGTGTGTTGTAGTCCTTAAATACGTCTCTGAAATCACTACTTGAACACCCATGGTACATTTTCCCAGATTAGGTCCTCTGAGAGGTCCAAAGAGTGCCTAGTAGCTGTACTGTTCTCAATCAGTTTTTCTATCAATGGACACCATTGTTCATGTCTTTCAAGTCACATAAGAACATTCACAGTAAAGTTATTTAACCAAATGACAATACAACCACCAGTCCTGATGTAAGTTAGTAAACATTATCAAATACAACCTCATGGATTTCTGTCACCTGCTTTTCTTTAACAGTCATTTAGGATGTAAAAAATGCACTCTTTATTTTATTTATTTTATTTTATTTTATATTAAACTATTTGCTTACAGATGAAATTGCATTATACTGGGAAATCAGTTGTGTGCAAAACATGAATAATCTAGCCTTGTCCTTCAACATTCTTCTTCACTGTTTCCTAATGAATTTCATCCTCATCCATTTCATTGAGTAAAGTCACTGATGGCCTATTCTTTAGCTCAGTCAAAGAAGTGTCCCACAATTTTCTTCTTCTTCTTCCTTTCAATCTTGATGATTTTTCTTTCCACATTTGCATTATCTCTTGGCTGTGCTGACCAGACTTTACCTCAAGTGTCTGGTTTTGGTCCTCAAGGTTTCCAGTACTATTGTCACAAAAGTACTCACTTGGGAATTACTGTTTCTTAAAATGAAACTTCTGCTAAAACTATGGAAGGCCAAAATCAAAAAAGTTAAAATAAAGTCTACAGCAATGAGTATCCTTGAAATACAAAGGAGGTGCTTTGCTAGAAGACAAAAGAATCTGAGCAAAATTACTCAAGTATGAAGAGGAAAGGTTAACTGTGATATAATAGGTTTTTACTAAAGCATTAGAATCAAAATTTCATTAAACCTTACTTAACAAATTCAGATCAATAGAAATCATTTGTTATGGTCTGAGAACCAAGACATTATAAACAAAAGATAGTAAGGATAAACAGCAATATATTTAGTTGCAGTTTAAGGAATTCCATTCTTTCAGTCACAGTTACTGTGCAATAACAATGAGGGTGTTGGAATAACAGAGAATGGAAGTTTATAAAGAAGGTGTCATAGGTGTTAGCATGGTCAAGGTCTGACACCAAGGAGAGTTTTTTACAGTCTTGTAAGGCTTGCAGTTGTATTGAGTTCAGGCATCCAGGTGTTGATAGCAGGGGGCTGCAAGGGCAGCCTCTGAGAGGAGCCTGGGGGCTACCCTATGCTGGACACTGCCTGTTTCAGCCTCCTCCAAGAGAGACACTTCAGAGCACAGCTTAGACCTTCAGCCAAGTTCGTGGCATCTTGGGGAAAAAATATTAAGAAAGGGTAAAATGCTGTAGAAGCAGTGAGGAAGGAGAAAAGCCCTGTAGACTGCTCCCAAGATGAGAAAAGATGGAGGGGAAGGAAATGCTTCAGGTACCAGAGCAGAGATTCCCCTGCAGCCCCTGGAGGAGACTGTGGTCAAGTAGGATGTCGCCCTGCCGACCATGGATGATCATGGTGGAGCAGATATATCCACACTTCAGCCTGTGGGGAACCCTACACCAAAGCAGATGGATGTGCCCTGGCAGGATTGCAGCCACTGCAACGCCCATGCAGGAGGACGGGAAGGTGTGAGGAGGAAGAATGGGCAGAAAGGAGCTGTTATGGCCTGAACATGACTCCCAATTCCCCCCCCCCTCAACTCTGTGCTGTTTAGGAGTAAAAGAGATAGAGGAGCAGGGGATGAAGGAATAAAATGGAGACTAGGAGAAAAGGGGTGAAGGGAAAATGTTTTAATTTTTGTCTTTGTTTTTCACCATTCCACATCATTTTAATTAGCAATAAATTAATCTTCTACAAGTCAAGCCTGTTTTGCTTGTGACACCAACTGGTGAGTGATCTCCCTATCTTTATCTAGACGCATGACCTTTTTAATCTTGTATTCTCCCCCATTTTGTTGAGGAAAGGTAATGAGAGAGTGACTGGGTAGGTATCTGGCAGCTGGCGAAGGTCAACCCACCATAGCAGTTAAATTAAAAGAAAATGTGGGTTAAATGTGAATGAGTGATTCTTATCTAGCTGTGGATAAACTCAAGGAGCAATTGTGATAACTCCATTGCTTTTGACATTAACTCTAGAAGATGCACTCTATGGAACAAAGTTAGATCAACTGATAGCAAGGCTGGTTAGACAATTACTTGATCTTTTTCACTTCTAACCTCAATGATTCCTGAAGACTGCTGTATTGGTTGCCTTTTGCTTAGTCATTGTCATAGAGAATGGGAGATACAATTGTGACAGAATAGTCATGCTGCTACCAGTTACAGGTACCCTAGATGAAGCAGTAAGTTTTTCATCTGCTTAAGTAAAAGGAAAATTCAATTGTCACCTTGTAAGAAATTAATTTTGAACATTAGGTTTTCTTTTGTGGAGGTTGCTGAGGTATAGTTATTACTGCTGCAGTGCTGTCAGTGTTCATTAGACATCCCAGTCTCATGCGCAGAATGAAATAAACAGAAGTAAAAATTATCTAAAAGAAGAGCTACTTGGATTATTTTTACTTTTTATTGAATCTACCCAGCAAATCCTGGCTTGATGAAGCCAAAATTTCTCTTTAAATCATTTTGATTAAGGAAAAATAGAGGTCATAATATAATTATTCACAACACAGGAAAAACTTGCTAAAAAGCCTTTTTGTTCCCCCAGATTCCAAGTTCGCATGCATGCGTATGTATGCAAGGCTACTACTACAAAAAAATATGTTTTTATATTAATATTATTTATTATCACTGCTGAGTGGGGTCCAAACCATAATGATACTTAATATTTCAAATTATAAAATGCTGTAGGTAAAAATAAGTCAATACAGTCACTACAGATACCGCCATTTCAGTTTACACTTTAGATCAGCTTGCATCTGAATTATGGTGGAACACTTTAACCTTTGGGGTGTAAACATAATGACTATTCATTGTCTCTGGTGACTAATCTCCCTAGGTCCAACATAATCAATAGGAGGAGAGAGGTTCCTTGTAAGGTCAAAGCAGACTCTAAAATTAAATTCAAGATTCCTTTTCTGAGGATTACAGAATCCTCTTCTGAATTGCCTGTAGAGATGCTTCTGTCTCCCCATCAGCTGTAATGGGAGTTTTGAGAGATTAGCCTCCCTGAGCTAAGGTTGGTTTTGTGCAACACTGCTCTTCTCTGATTTGTTCAAGGTATCTCAACTCAAACTGAAACTTTTCTGTGCATTTCTGTGTCCCTTGAATCCAGACATTTCTCATCATGAAAACATGAGAATTTCACCTAGAAATTGGGATGTTTCTATTCATCCTAGGTCTTATTTATCCTAATACTTTAAAACTGAAAAATGGAATACAAAAGCCATAATATGTCACAGTACATACTATTGCATTAGGCATCTCAGAGGATAAAGTAATTAAAATTGAACAGTAATAAAAGAAAGTTTAATTTTGAAATAAAATGCATTTTTTTCTTTAAATTAAATTTTCCAAATCCATTTATAAATTTCTATTTCACAAGAAATGCCAAATATTTTGTATTATTTTAATGAATTAAATATTGAAAATGGATTTTTTTAAAAATGTTAAAACAGGAATCTCTCTTGAAAACAGATTAATCACATTTGACCATTTATAGGAAAAAAGTAATAAATTAGGCTTCTCAGCTGTAGCTGTCTAATTTTTCAAAAGACCCCTGCCTGAGCTCTGAGATTTAATGACAATGTCTATACTGCAAAATATATGGTGTCCATGGACTTCAGTTTAGTTCTGAGGCTAAATGCAAATACACTCACATCCATGCTTATGTGGAGTAACTCTACTAGAGTATGGAGGCATATACCCTACACAGCACCTGGCTGTCAGTCTCTGCTCTCTGTGTGAGTTTGCCCTCTACAAATCTATTTAATAGATATGCATAGCAGAGGACAGAGGGTATTGTGGTTGGTCTACGGAACCTAGACTGGCTGAAACTTTCATATGCCATGGCCTCAGCCCTACTCCCATAGTATTAATGAAGCTTCCTTTGTGTAAAGCTGGGTTTTTTAATTACACAAAAATGGTATGAGATATCTAATAGCAAAAGTCAGATCTGTTAGATATGAAAAATTAAAATACAAATTGCAAACAAATCTTCTCCTCCACTCCTGTCCTTGCAGGGCAGATTTTTCCTCTAAGGCTTATTTTTAGTCTAGTTTTTGACTTACAACAGAATGACTAATGTTTTGTTTCTTTCACCTCTAAGTTTGGCTGTATGTCCTTTTTCAGGTCTTCTTACCAGCATTCTGGTTCTTACTGCTGCTGCTGACCCACATGATCTCCTGCTGCCCCTTCACCTCCTCTGGGAAAGGCTAGTGTCCCTCTCTAAGAGTGTCTCTATGGAGGCAGCATATGGAAGCGAAGAAAATATAAACTGTCAGCTTTCACTTCAGCTACTTAGTCACATTACTCTTGAAGAACAGGAAATACAGCAAATGCTGAACAGGCAAATTAACCAGTTACACAAACTGTCATCCAAGGAGATATATATATATATATATAGTTTTGTGTATGCAAAAGCTGCACAATGTTGCTTGAACATTGCCTAATGACATGGAAAAGTATGCTGTACCTCACAGAAAGTAGTAAGGTCAAACAGGCTGGGCTGAGCTGGGACAGTCAGGGTCATCAACAGAGCAGAAGAGACAGCATGTCACTTCACTAAAGGATGTGTACATGTGTGAGGCAATTAGCAGATGTGTTAACAACTTAAGGATCTCAATCTTGATAAAAGGAAGGGAAACAGCAGTAAGAAGTGGACATTTGCATCTGAGAGGACTACTAGAAGGATGCTAAAGAATAGATTGAGCCTAAAAATGTGCAACTTTCTCCAAATTTGGTTTTCTTCCATCAATACAATTTCTAGATATAATGACTGCACAAACTTTTGTTCACACAATTGCATACATGTCTGATTGTTTTTCTGGGGTTGTTAAAAAGCCCACTGCGCTGTACACATTGGAACTTTTGAGTTCAGACTACTGTGGTCTGCTAAGGAGAATGAGCTGCTTTCATGATCTGATGAACAGGACTATCTAGGAAATCTTGAAATTTAGTAAAATATTGTGAAGAATAATTGAATTTTTCATTTTTTTTTTCAAACTTGAAAAAAGGACATTATAAAACATGTTGCTTTAAAAGTAAGTAAAATCCTATAAGAACACTGATTATCAATAATATGAATAATTTTGCTGAATTGTTGTTAGTAAATAATCTGTAGAGTGAATTTGAGAAAGCATTTTCAGTTACTTTAGAGCTGAACAACACATCATTAAGTACCTACATATGTACCTTGTTTCATAAACATACGCAGAGCTTGTGGGCTATGCTTTTCTTGTAGTCCTGAAGTTAATGTTCATTTTGTAAACTTGAGCTCATTGTGACCAGATATAGTCATTAAAGACATGAGCTAATTTCAAATTATGCTCATCTACTATTCTTCTCTGGAAACCTAATTCTGAAAAACCTCTTTCAACACAACTGAATCCTTTAGAAAGCACAATGAAAGAAAGAAAAAAATCTGTGAGGCAAAGGAAAATCTTTTTTGTTGCTGAAGTCAAATAATACTAGCTTGTGAATAACTATTACTTCATACAAATTTTTGTCAGGTTATAAAAAAAGAAAGTGGTATCATTATAAGCAAAACCTGTGATAAATAATTGAATCTCACTGAGATATTCATTTTAATAACATTTGTTCTGACTGCCCATGGAAAGCGTAATGACTTCCAATGAGCTAAGTCCTTTAAAACTTTCTTCAAGTCATAATGTATATATTGTGCATGTAATTCAAACAGAATAAATCTAGAATATTCTTTGATATTTAAAACTTATGGAGCTAATTGTAACAGAAGTCTGCTTTAAGTCAAAATTATCTCTAAGATGGTTTAGAGAACAAAAGTGGAAAGTGCCTGTGCTTCTTCAAATTTTATTATAAAATCAAACATTCCCTGCCCATTTTAAAAATAATACCAGACTGGGAGCAAACAACATACTTTTAATAATATTTGGAAATAGTATAGTTAGCATAAAAATATGTGCTAAAATCTCAGATCAGTCAGTATATCATAAACTAAAAGGGAAAGCTCTTTTCCTTTTATCTAAGGAAAATTATAATTTCACATTTTTTGAGAGTAAGGAAGGCATCCACATAATCAGTGCAATGCATATACGTAACTGTTCACTTCTCCAGTTTTTACTCATTATAAACAAATGAAATAATACAAACTTATTTAAGAAGCATGATGAATAGTATTATAGAACCATCAGACATTATCACTTATTCCATTCATTTTATTAAGACATGCTTAGAAAAGAGTAATAAATTTGAAGTAGGTTTTTAACCTTGCCAGAAAGCCTAAAGAAATAACATCAAATATATAGAACTATGCAAGCATAAATTGTTTCATTTATCATTGCTATTAACAGGAGAAATAATGGCAGCTCATTTACCAGGGTCTAATTAATAAATTAACTAATGTGAATATTTATCACTGAAAGAAGTGTATCTGAAGGAAGTCATTGTTTAGTGTCACATTGGTTTATAGGTATGTGTTGGATTAATTGTAGATAGTCAAGCTTAATAAGACATGAAGAAAGGGTATTTCAAGAAATAGTCATCTGAGCATTTGATATATTGATGAAACACAACTGATAAAACTATTTTGATGTTTTGGTATCTACTTTGCTGAATGTGTTTCTACTCTGGTAAACAAGGCGCATATCAGACTCATTTTCTCTGCTGTAACAGCCTGGTTTAATTATTTTTTTCTGTTGGTTCTCTTCAAGAAGATTATTACATTTCTCTGTCAACTGTTATTTTTTTGAAAATACAATTAGACCTAAACCTTTCTGAGAGCATTTTATCAAATTTCATAGCTTAAATGAGAGACATTGTCCTTTGCAAATTCATATGTTTTCATTAGATTAAAAGGCCTCCCATTAGAACTTTTCATTTAAATTTATATGAGATTTCTGGTGTGTAATTCCATGCTTCGCAATATTCGATTTCTTCTGCAATATTATCTGAACACTGTTGCTTTTTTATTATATTTAGTGTTACATTTCCATCCTTTGGTGCTCTTATGCTGAAGATGATAATTAAAACTGCATAAGTTTCGTTGATTTTTTTTTCACAGAAAAAGATATTTTTATGGGTGCCAGAAAAATAATCACTAATAGCTTCACTAAATCTTTAAATGCAGTTCTAATGAGATAAATTTCCTTATTGAATTAGATGCTTGTTAGCATGATGAATTTTTTTTTTTCTTTAACCTCTACAAATTAGAGTAATAATGTACAAAATAATGCTATTAACCCTAACGGAAATAACTAGCAACTATATTATTTCTTTTTTTTTTGTCCTTTTGATTAAAGAGAAGAAAAGATTGAGAGTTTAATTTGAATCTGAATATGTTAGCAAAAGAAGTGCTGTGTGGCTATCATAATGACATTTTCTATTGCAGTTTATTGAGGTTGCTTACAGGGGAGACACATGGTGAGAATTTGCTACCCAGAAAAATCCACCTTTGGCTAGGTGATGTCAATCTTGAAACATCATCTGTGTCTCTACTGTAATGAGATTCAACACCTGCATTGTACACCTAACTGGATTTTCTTTCAAGTTTATCCTTGTGGTAAGAATGTTACAGTGGTTCTTTGTGGTTGTTCTTTAAGCTTGAAGTGAGGGAGTTGGCCATGCTTGCCAAGCTGTGCTCTTGGGTCATGTTAGGACTCTTTTCTGCAACAGATCGTTGAGTTTTGCCAAGCGTTAAAATACAATTCACTGATATACTGAAATATGGCCTTGTGCTTTGAGGGCAAAACTGTCAATCACAAGTAACAAAATGGGAGTTCTTCAGAAATACTCTGTATTTATTTCTGAAAAGCAGACAGATGTTTATGATAGGTAAATTCAGAGTCATAGGCCTACAATTTCAAGAGATTCTTTCAAAAAATGAACTACCTTAAAACTCACAAGCATTTTCTGCCTACAATGACAGGACAAGAGATAATGTTAAAAAAATAGATAAGCAGGAGTCAGCTGCTTGAGCAGGTTAGTTGTTTTGAGAATCTGAAAATAGAGACAGGGCCAAACCCCTGAGAATTGAATGTGGTCAGACATCATACTCCAGAACACAGGAAGGCAAGTATTTCCCACTGGAAATCCCTCTGATATCAGATTGTCAGCTATGAACTTTCTAGAATTAAATACTGATGGCCAGCTTTTTCCCCTGGGATGAAAGCAGAGATTTCCCTGACACTTATGGATATCCAATACAGCAGTCATAGAAACAGAACTGAGCCTTATCTTCAAGTCCCAGTAGCATAGTCTACAGGACAAACATAAATCCAGGCTTCCTACAGCCCAGGGAAAAAAAAAAAAAAAAAAAAAAAAAAAACAAAAAAACAAGCAACCCACTAAACAACAGTTTGAGGTATTATTCTGTCTCCAAGCTATTGCATTTTTTTAATAAACAATTGTTTATTACATAATTTTTGACTATGTAAAAATCCCCACCCAAAACCCAATGAAACCCACCAAATTCACATCCCACCAAAGAATCTGATTTCCTAGATCCCAGGTGATGGTCTGAAACACCAAGTAAAAAAATCAGTAATTTCTTCTTTCTCTCTTGCCCAAATGATTCATTATATATTTATTCAATAGACTGTAAGACTGTTTCCCCAGTGCGACTGACAAGAAGTATTCTCAAGTGCAGGGGACACCCAGGACTCTGAACTGCCCAACAAGGTCAGTGTTTGGTCAAATACATATGACAAGTTATAGGTACCTACACAGGTGTCTCTGTGACCATGTATCAGAAATCATAACATATCATAGAATTGCTTAGGCTGAAAGGAACATCAGAGATCAAATAATCAAACATCCTCACCATGGGCAGGGATGCCTCTCAACTAGACCAGGTTGCTTAAGGCCTCATCCAACCTGGCCTTGAACACCTCCAGGGAGGGGACATTCACAACCCCCCTGGGCAATCTATTCTAGAGTCTCACCACCCTCAAATTGAAGAACTTTCCCTAAGATCCAGTCTAAACCTGTTTTCCCTCAGTTTAAAACCAATTCCACTTCTCCTATCGCTGGACACTCTTGTGAAGAGTCCCTCTCCAGCCTTCCTGGAGGATCCCTTCAGGTACTGGAAGGCAGTTATAAGGTCCCCCTGGAGTCTTCTCTTCTCCAGGATGAACGATGCTAGCTCCCTCAGCCTATCTTCATAGCAGAGGTACTCCAGCCCCTAGATCATATTTGTGGCCCTTCCCTGGACTCATTCCAACAGATCTATGTCCCTCTTATGGTGGGGATACCAGAACTCGACTCAATATTTGAGATGGGGTCTCACAAGAGCAGAGTAAAGTGGGAAAATCACCTCTCTTCATCCACTGGTCACACTCCTCTTGATGCATCCTAGGCTACAGTTGGCCTTCTGAGCTGGATGAGTGCACTGCAGGCTCATGTTGAGCTTCTTGTCCATCAACACCCCCAAGTCCTTCTCTTCAGGGCTACTCTCAACCCACTCTGCACCCAGTCTGTAATTGTGCCTGGGATTGGCCTAGCCAATCAACTTTGACTCGTTGAACCTCATGCAGTTTGGACTGGCCCATTTCTTAAGCCTGTCAAGGTCCCTCTGGATGGCACCCCTTCCCTGAAGTGAGTCCATTGCACCACGCAACTTGGTGTTGTTGGCAACCTTGCTGAGTGAGGGTGCACTTGATGCCAATGTCCATGTTGCTGACAAAGGTGTTGAAGGGCACTGGACCCAGAACAGATCCCTGAGGAACTCTGCTTGTCAGTGGACTCCACCTGGACATCAAGCCATTGACCAGAACTCTTTGAGTGCGATCTTCTAGCCAGTTCCTTATCCACCGGGTATTCCATTCATCAAGTCCATGTCTTTCCATCTTAGAGACGAGGTTGTCATGTGGGACAGTGTCAAATGTTTTGCAGGTAGATTAATTAAATGCAGGTACTACTATAGGGACTTCCAACACAAGTTAGTATCTGAGTGTGGAATATGAGGCTCAGCAACCTCTAGGCACTTCGTTCAGACACATTAAGTCACAACCAGACACATTTCTGTATGAACGTAGAGGGTTTTGATTTTCAAAAATGTCTAAGTGGAAGAGACACTTTCAATGGTACTGGCACTTTGAAGTCCCTTTGAAAACCTCATCTGATCAAATCAATCAACTCTGAAAAGGGAAAGATAGCCCCAATTGCTGCTAAAGTACTTGTGTACCTTCCAAATGGGAAGCACACTCATTTCTTACTTAGACTACTGCTTTTTGCACAAGAATCAGTTTACAAATTGACTTAAGGGATCCATCCCTCTTCAGAATTCACTGAAGGTAGCTATATGCTCAGTGACACGAAAATGACTGTACTTGCCTGATATCTTTTCCACCCAGATAATGGCAATGAGAAAAAATGTATGTCATGTTAGTACAGTCTGGCAGTATTTTTTGCGTGTGCAGCACTCAGGTTTGAAGAGGTATAAATTACAATGCAATCTGCAAGTCTTTGAAAAGACATAGATTGTCCAAAAAGCGAAGCCAGTACCAAAAAGGCAGGATCTAATGAGCAGTGGTAGCTACTTAATGGGACAACCTGAGGACCTGAAATAACAAAATATGTCTGATGTTGTTTAACACAGTCATTGTGATACATGGAAAATCAATGCTAGTACTGACTGTTCAACTGAAGGTAAGTCTGAAGTTTTCTGAGTTTGTGATCTCTTCTCAGTTCCAAGTGAAATGTTTACAATAATAATTTTTCTTCTTAAAACCAAGAGAAGAAAATTGTTGTCTCAAAGGTTTTTTATGTCTTTCATAATTCTTTTAGTCCGGATCCTCTTCAGAGCACTTCTTTCTTCACTTAAATTTTCACTCTTGTGCTTGCTGAGCAGAAACAGTTGCCAGTGAACTGTTTTATTGTCATGATTGTGAACAACAGCAGAACACAAATGGAGCTCCCCTGTATCCTCATGTCCACTGCCACATGAGTGGAGGCAAGAACATCAGCAAATTTGCTGATGATACAAAACTGGGAGGAGTCGCTGATACACCTGAAGATTGTGCTGCCATCCAGCAAGATAGGATAGGATAGGCTAGGCAAAGCTAGGAAAAGGGGAACCCAATTAAGTCAGGATAAGTGTAGAGTCCTACATCTGGGGAGGAATAACACTATGCATCAGTACAGATTAAGGGTTGACCTGCTGGAAAGCAACTCCATGCAGAAGAACCTTGGAGTCCTGGTGAACAATAACCTATCCATGGGACAACAGTGTGCCCTTGTATCCAAGAAGGCCAATGGTACCCTGGTGTGCATAAAGAAAAGTATGTCCAGCAGGTCAAGGGAGATTCTCCTCCCGCTCTACTCTTCACTAGTGACACCACATCTGGAGGATTGTGTCCAGTTCTGGTCTCCCCACTTTAAGAGGGACAGAGAAATACTAGAGAGAGTCCAATGGAGAGGTACAAAGGTGATGAAGGGACTGGAACATCTCTCTTATGAAGAAAGGCTGAGAGACCTGGGTCTGTTTAGTCTGCAAAAGAGAAGGCTGAGAGGGGATCTTATAATGTTTACAAATATCTGAAGGGTGGGTGTCAAGTAAAAGGGGCCAGTCTCTTCCCAGTGGTGCCCAGTGATAGGACAAGGTGCAGCAGACACAAACTGGGACACAGGAAGTTCCACTTCAACATGAAGAAAAACTTCTGTACTGTGAGGGTGACAAAGTACTAGAACAGGCTGCCCAGAGAGGTTGTGGAGTCTCCTTCTCTAGAGACTTTCAAAACCCAACTGGACTTATTCCTGTGTGACCTGCCCTAGGTGATCCCACATTGGCGGGAGGGTTGGACTTGATGATCTCCAGAGGTCCCTTCCAATCCCTACCATTCTGTGATTCTATGATTCTAAGAAGGAAAAGGACATGAAATGAATTGTGTCTGCACTAACTAGGACCAATGTCCTGTATGCTAACATCACATCTTAGGTGAATGCTTGTGCTCCATAAAGCTGCAGTGATCTCTTGTGTGCACGTAGCAAGTAGTTCTTGTCTGTCTGAAAATGTATCTACAAAGTGGTTATCTTTTTGCTTTTTTTTTATTTTTACCTACCTATCCTTCCTAAGGAAATGTCTATCAATATCTGTTATTATCAAAACACAGTTTCTATTTATATTTTAATTTATCAAATTACTTCTGCTATATCTATTGCTTCCAGCTACCTGAAGTGATTTACACCTTTCTGTTATAGTTGGCCTTATGAAAGTATGTCACTAGTGAATTTGAAGTATGTTGTTTAATTTGCATTAAGCTTTCTGGTTTAAAAGTTATTTAAAAATCAACCAAATTTTTCCTTTACATTAAAATTCCTTGGATTCTCTAGTTTCTACATTTTCCTTTCACATTCTTTTTTTTGCTGTTCCTCCAACACTTGTGGATTTTTTTCTTATTCTCTTTTTTTTTTTTTTTTTTTTGGTCAACATTTTTTCTTCATCATTGTTTTGTGGACTCCATGTCTCCTATCTCATATTCATCACATTACAGCTCATGAGACAGAGCTGGTATTTCAGTGTTCAACCCATCAAAATACTTTGTTGATTTGGTGCATATGCTTTGCTTTTTGGACCTCACAGGACTAGCAGGTAAGAGGCAGCCTTGCACAAAATGCCCATAAAATACTAATGAAATCAAAGTAATTACGGCATTTGCAACTGTAGAAAGTCAGATGGCTTTTTCTGTAAAATATAATCTTTTTGCATCATGAAGGACTGCATATTTACTGAAATCCAGTATCCAGGCCAACAGTCACAGTATTTCAAGCTCTAGACAATATTCCTTCAAATAGTAAATAACAAATATTTTGATAAACTTTGCAAATGCCATGTCACATACAGGAAGTGATTTTCCATTATCAGATGAGTCACCATCCCTGGAGGTGTTTAAAAAATCCGTAGGTATAGCACTTGAGGCTATGGTCTCATGGCTAGGGAGACGTTGGGATGAGGGTTGGACTTGATGATCCTAGAGGTCCTTTCCAACCATAATAATTCTATGAGTCTATGTCCTGTAAATTCCTGGTGCTGACGGGGGCTGAAAGAAGAAAGATAGATAAACATTTGTATTCTTGAGATTGAACAGAAATGGAAACTTTTTAGAGACTGTTCCGTGTATTGTCTAAACTATATTGGCAGAAATCAAGAGATGTTTTACAACTGTGACGTGCTGTTTCTTGGCTGTCTCTGTGTGGCATTCTGCTTTGTGGCAAGCTAATGAGGCCACCTTGCTGAGATGACCAGATGATTGGAAGGATAGTATGTATGCTAACAATTGAAGAACAGCACTTTTATGCCATTTCAGAATGTTTCTGAAAAAACAGTAAGGTTTCTGAAAAACACATGAGACTGTCTGGTATCACAAGTGATTACCCTGCTTGTCAAATAACCAAAGTGTTACCAAAGGGACTGAGATAGATTTAGAAGTGGGATTCAGATAGATTTAGGCATTTAAACTCTGAAAACCTAATCTCTTGTCCCCACAAGCAAGTAAAATACTCTAAGAAGTAGCCTATTGATCTAAAGAATTCTGAAGTAGTTCTGCAGGCTTGTACATAAGGGCAAGCCTTCTGTGTCATACACACTCCAAGAGACTTTAACTTGATTTTAGCAAGTTGTCTATATCCAGACAGGTATTTACCTGCAGTGAAATGTTTGCAGAATAAGGACTCTGCCCACTAGGAGTACTGGGAGTGACTTTCAGACTGTCCAGGTGTCTCAGGCGTATGGGCACTAGAGAGCTTCTAAGTCTCCTTGACACTTCTGAAAATTCCTGCTTGGCAAATGCATTTCCTGGGACACCAGTGTACTGATTTAGTTAGTCCTTCTGAAGTGCTAAAGCCTGTTTTCCAGTTTGTCTTTGCCCTGATTGCAACACACCCCACTGTGGGCAGAGTAGAAAAGCAGTCTGCTAGGGTTTGGGAAAGAAGCACTCATACACACTCATTTTGTGTGCTCATCTTTTGATCTCTTCCTTAAAACCCTGCACGACTCATGAGAATGTGTTTATAGCTGAATAGCCCTGAAATGTTATGTCACTGATGCAGATTGACCTCCATAAATAGCATGTCCTCTATACCAAGATCCATTTTCTCCACTCTCTGCTGCTCCTTTGAGATGATTTTTACTGTTGTTCCTAGCTCTGGGGATTTTTGTTGAGAGCCTGTTTGCAGAACACATACCACACATAGCTTTCAAGGCTCTCTGACTCTTATTACCGATATTACTTTTAAAAATGATTTAGTGAAGGCTACAGATGTGGTAAATGGTTTGGCAAAAAAAGCATGGAATGTCTCAGAAGAGAGGCACTCACCTGCTGGCTTGTGAGTCAGTGCTTCTTTGGTTTTACAGTGCTGAATGTAAAATAAATAGCAGATGATGAGAAATGTTGTACACTGCAATAAAACACTGAGAATGCACAGTTCATGACAGAAAAGTAAATCACTGATGCACATTTTGTTACAAAATGTTCACTCTACTGTTCTTTTTCTCAAAAGGCTTCAAGTGAAAATGCAAAAATCTCCTTTTGCAAAGCATTTTAATTTCAGATTACTTTCTCAATCCTCCAGTCTGTCTGTTCTCTCCCCCAGGAAGTAACACCTTTTTTAAGTACTGAGTCAAAAATGGCAAGTGCCTGACCTGAAGTATTTGGCTGCTATTAAGTTTCTTTAAAAACAAGAGAGCGAGGGAGGGTGAGAGGAAGAGATTATATATCAGCATCATACGCTGCTGTTTGGAAGGAAACTAGCAAAACAAAACACATTTGGCATAGACACAGTTCAGTGCCACAAACTGCACTAATATGATGAGGTAAAGAAGGAAAAATAAAGAAGTGATGTTTCATCCTCCTCTGGATCGTGGTTGTGCCCAAGAGTGGGTTTCTTAATGTTTCCATTACATCCCCCTATTTTTAGAAGTTAATAGCTCGGCTATAACAATTTGCTTCAGGCTGAAGCTTGGCGTACAAGGTCTCAGTCAGGGAGCACATTTAGTGAAATAGAAGATTACCCATTTTGGAGCCATATTATTTTTTTTTTCTGTCATACAATCTAAAAATATTCTCCATTTCAGAATTACATTTGGCATCTGATTTATCTCTAATGTAACACAGTATCTTTTCTCACTGCATTTGACCAATGAAAAGACCTATCAAATAATAAAAATTAAGGATTTTCCGTTTATTTATGTGTATCCATATCAGATTGGTGGCCACTGTATTCACTTTTTCAAAATTTAAAACAATCTGTAACTATTTGAAATTCAAGGATATGTAAGTGGTGTGGATTGCAAGACATCTGTCTACTGTGTAATTTTCTTATTTTGGTATAAGCCATTGCAGGAGAAAAGATACAGGACTAGATGAACTGTGATACTAATCTAATATTACAGTTCTTGTTTTTACTTATTTCCTAGACCTTGAATGCTTAGGTACTTCTACAACACCTTCCTGAAAAGATACAGCTAGAAAGACAAGGTGTGTTTTCTGAACAAACATGAAACTTAAAGACTGTGATATCTCTTAGTCTTCTGTAAATTTCTTTTTCAATATTTGGAAGTATACTAAATATAACAGAATAAGTGAATGAAATGAGAGTTTTGGGGGACAGACAAACACCCTGAATCTTTTAGAGAAATTAATACTGTATCGTAAAAGTGATATGCTAGTAATTACAGAAGCCACATATACAGATTTTAAATCTAAAATAGTATAAATAGGTGTAAATAATAATAATTTAAAAAATCATGCTTGTTTAGAAGTTATTTCTGATTTTGGAGATACATTTGGTTTTGTTTGTACTGTGGCTAAGTAAAAATTAATTTCCCAAGTTCTATTATAACTTTACTGTATAAAACTGCTGGTGCTGTTCTGGACTGAAAAGCAAAAGCTGTAGTAAACCTTATTTTACTCCTTATTTCACACATCTCTGTTCATTTTACCTGCATAATGTTGACTTTTTTTTTTTCTTGTTTATTTTTTTTTTTTTTTGTGAAAAGCATAGATGAATGAATAAAATACATTAAATTTCCATGGAAAGAGTGAAAGAGAAAAGATGCCCTGTCCATCAGTCTTGTATTTTGGACACTGGCCTGCTCTTAAGTGGGGCTGTGTGTCTGTTGAGTAGTCTGCCCATTTGATACAGTGTCTTGATAATGTTCCTTTTTCACTGTACCATCTAATGACATTTAACAAGAGCAAGTGCAGAGTTCTGCACCTGGGAAGGGACTATATTGTTGGGAATTACTTCAAACAACAAGTATCTTCAGGTTCATCAGGCAATGAATTTATGATTGAACTACAGACATCTTCTGAGAAGTATTGAGGAAAGGAAGGAAAAAATTCACAAATCATTGTCAGTGTTTGGAATGGGAACAGTTACTGGACAGTTTTTAACAGACATTTGATTTTTTTTCCAAAACAATGCATGCATCTGACAGTAAGTTTGGTTGGATTTTTTGGTTTTCATCCTTCTGTCAGTATAAGTGAAGAATAAGCCTTGATAGAAATGTTGACAATTATTTTTAATTTGTTACTCCTAAACTTTTTGAATGTCCCTGTTATGCATAAATATATCTGATAAAGAATGTTAGACCCTAGGTATACCTCCCTCCCTCCCTCCCTCCCTTGGTCCCATCCATCCATCCATCCATCCATCCATCCTGCCAGCCAGCCATCCTGCCAGCCAGCCATCTATCCATCCATCACTGTCTTCCCTTTCTTTCCTTTTGCTTCTCTAAAACTCAACATTTATCCTTTGAACTTGTAAGTTATTACATATCATACAGAGTTTAAAGTAACCTTCACTTTAAATTCCATGGCTTTTGTTGGCTAAGTCAGTATTTCAACAGCATTATTACAGTTTTCTTCTGCGAATATTGTCAGTCAGACAGTTAGCACAGGTAAGTATATTGCAGTTTGACTTGCAGCTTAGTGGTGAATGTCACCTATTAGGCCTTTGCAAAATCCTCACAACTGATCAGAAATCCCATTGCATAGAAAAAATTTCTATTGTTACGCAGAGCTTTAATTAAAGCTATACTTTGTTTTCAATCCAATTTAGGAACAAATACAAAAAAAGAAAGATGTAAATTTTACAATGCCTGGCAATGTATCCAATTCTGAGCTGAACAAAGAAGCTTATATGCTGAAAATCTTGTAGGAATAAAGCATGTAGGATAAATAAAAAGCTTCCAGTGCTTAATTCCAATCATCTCCACAACAACTGGAGCTGTTGATAAGACACCTACTCAGAGTAATGATGCATAATGTGAAGAAGCAATAACCCAGACTGCATAAGTATGAAGGAACACCATTCTTTTAAAGAAAAGTGTGGCAAATGTGAAGCTCTGTTAATGTTCTGAGCCATTTTCAAAGGTATTTTTGTGAACATGGCAAATTGCCAAGGCTTAGGTTTTTTTTCCAGACGTGATAGGGAGAACAAGAAATGTAACTAATATAAAGGTATCAAACATTTGTCCATGTACTATCATGTAAATATTTATGTCCTGTCAGTTCATTATTAGTGGAGGTTCTAATAGGAGTATAAATATTATAAAGTGTGTTTACGACAGATAAATCATAGGGGTGCTGAAATAATTTGCAACAGTAAAGCTCATTTTGGATAATTACAGTGCCCCAAAAGATCGTATTTATGTGTTACAAAGAAAGGGGATGTTCAGAAGAAAACTGTTTTGGACTGCTGACATTCTGAGGAGACTAGAGGCTGATCCTGCCTGGGACTGACTTAGGAACATATGCAAATAATAATGAAGGATTTTGTGAATAGAAGGCAGGGAAAAATTGGTGTGGCTTCAATTGCAGTGCTAACCTTATTCAGTCAAATTTCAAGCAGATGAATTACTGTAACTATAGAAATAATGTAAGAAAAGATTAGTTAGGATTATGCTGGCAGTAAAGATACTAATGTTTTATTATACATGAAGTTCTATTTTGCATTTTATGTGGGGGTAAATTAGACTTCAATGTTGTTTATCCTTGTTTTACGAAGGCTATGTTCATATCCATATTAAAGCTTATCATTGTTCTTGCCTTCACACCCTTTCCCATACCCATCCACATTTTATCTAAGCAAACTAAACACTTGACTCATCACATCTTCTTCTGCATGCGTTAAATACAGTTAAAGTTAAGAACAAAATACAGCAACAATTCTCTCCTCCGCCCCCCCAAAAAAGGCTAAGCAACAGAGCAATAGACTTTGGAAGGTCATATTATAATGAGATTAAAATGTAGTTCTCTGAGCTAGTGCTTAGCAGCAAATAAATGTGGTTCAGCTCTTTTCCATGAATGTTTTACTGATAAGATTAATTTAAAGTGAAACATACATTCTTCCCTTCTATGACAGGGCAGTCAATGTGTATCTTGTAGTTGATTGTTCAAGTAAAACACTATAAGAAGGAACAAAATTATTTTCTGAGCTTCATTAAAAGAGCTTAAAATTAGAGTGAAATCTATCTCTCACTTTTTTCTTCATGGTAGTAAGTGCTATCAAGGCCTTTGTTATTTGTAGGTAATTTTTTTTTTTTTTTTGTGCTAGCCTGCTTATTAGACCTTGATTGCCTTTGGAGAACAATGTTGAACTGAAGAGATTTGGGTGTTGTATCTTTTTTTTTTTTTTTTTCCCCAAGCCCTAGTGAGGACTGGGTTTTTATGTTTCATTTGTCAACATAAATAAATAAATCAAGCATATGAAATACAATAATAGACAGCTAATTGGTTCTGCCAAAGCAAGGGATCAGGGTCACAGCTCCCTGAAGCAGGAGCTATATAGCTTATGGACATCTCCACAGTGATCACTTTTATACACAGAGACCACACCTACATAGCAGCATCTGACCTAAAGCTCAATATCTTAGAACAAGGCAGGATAGTTGTCTTCCCACAACTGGAACCCACTGTCCTGTCTAATCCAGCTGACTCAAATTCCTCCCTACAGACCAACTGGGCTCCCTCCTGATACAACTGAGAAGTTCACCTGCCATGACTTGGATTTGTAGCTGACTGTGTGTATTAAAAAACAAAGTTGTGTCAGGAAAACAAAACTCAAACTTATTCCTGAACAGCCTGGGAAGCCTGCAGTCTGTTAGGTTGCCTCCAGTGATCTCTTACTTGCTCTTTCCATAAATATAGTATCATTTTCTGCATGTGTTCCCTTTTGACTTGCCAACTCCAATGTTCCTTGTTTCCTTCCAACCTAATCTCCCTCATGTAAGTATGATGTGTTAAAACTCCTGCCATGGGGTAGACCTGGGGACACATCTTCAAATATTGAGAAATAGAAAATAGGAGTTGATTTCTTAACTAGATACAAGAATATTATAAGTACTTTCTATTTCTAGTACTGTATCTTCTGTGTGATTTAAAGGATCAATTTTGATAGCATTTAAACAGATGGAATTTAAAATTTTGTTCTGAGAATATAGCAGGTTGCATAGATTTTTCCATTGTTATTCTTATATAACACCTTTATCAGTCTCTTTGTTTTCGACTCTCATCTCCTTTTCTGCATTCTTTCTTTGCCTTCTGTTTGTACAGTGAACTTTGACATCATCCCAGTTTCCAATGTTAACCTTTGTTTAGCCGATGTGATATTTTTTATACTGATCTTTTATCTACAAATCCTCATATATGGATATTTTTGTATGCTCCACTAATGAACATTTATTAAAATATTATTAAAGTGAATGTGCTGAAAATCTGCTACAAAAAGGGAGAAGGGACAGAGGCAAAAGGAAACTCAGCTTCTTCTCTTATATCATTTTAATTGTACTGAAAGCTGTTATACGCTTAATCTTCTCAACTAGTTGTTATGTGCTTTTAAGAGGATTATATTATTAGAAGTTTAATTATTCATTATGCAGTATTTTTCCAATTGTTACAAAGGTTTTTGTCATTCAGTTTTTAAAAAATTAATTTAATGTTTTATTCTTCTTAATAGTCATGACTCATTCTGTTTTCGCCTGTATTGTAATGAAAAGATGCTTCAAGAAGGACACAAGAAGATGCCTGTAGCAGAAGCAGATAGATCCCCTGACAGTGTAGTGACTTAAGCCACTGGGAGACTATCACAATCAAGCTGTAGTCCAGAGACTATGGTTTGATTACTGTCACTACCAGTTGGATCATTAATCATAACAGTGGTAGTGACAGAAAGTTTCTTGACCTCATCATGAAAGGCAGGGAGGCCATCCACTGGAGCACTTCATCCTCCAGGCAAAAGAAAACTGTAGGGAAGATGTATTTTATTATCTAGTGTGTTCTATTTTATTCACTAATTCTGTCTATAATCTTGGCAAAAATGTGAGGACTTTAGGGAGGCAAGTTTTCACATTTCTTGTGCTCCAAGGGAAACATTTTTTGTTTCTAATCACTGAAGTCCATGTTCTTTTTCTCACCTTTCTTCATGCCTCAGTGTGTAGTAGTTTGGCATCAGATGCCAGAAATGTAAGTATCTGCAGCTGTATATAACAGCAGCCCACGTGCCTGTCATTCACGATATGGAGGGTGGTTGCACAGAAAATTACTGTGGGTCTCCTTCTAAACAGCCAAGTGTATATTCCTTACAGAACTGTTATTCTCTAGCAGCTGAGCTATGTTTACAATCTGTTGCTGCCAAAGGATTTAACCCTGAAAATCCAGAGGGATTTTTAAAACCTGAAGATTACAAGGTAGAAAATATCTAGGGTTTCTGTTCATTTTGCTGATGGAACTGACGGCATTGCGACTGGCCTTCCAGTCCGTGAAACACGTGGTACTATTTTTTTTAGTCTGTAATATCTATGCCATTCTGCTGGCAGCATCTGCTCTTTGTTATGATTTTTCATTTCCTCATAAAAAAGTCCCTCTTTTTTCAAGTTATTTAAATACAACCAGTCTTCAAAGAAATGATTTTAAGCTATTGCTGATAATTAAAGTCAATTTGATTCTCATTTTCCTTCTAGATTATTTGCAAAAACTGTTACTTTTATCAATGGAGAAACATAAAAATGCATTCTTAAATTTTTACTTCAGTATAAGCAAGGACAGGTTGCAAAGAATTTCTGTTCTGAGACTGATAAAATGATTAGGAATAATATCTTTAATGAAAAGGTTCAAAGACATCATTAAATATAGTAACATAGTACTTACAAGTCATATGAAAATTTGAAAATATCTATGCAAGTAAATACTCACATGGAAGAGAATTGACATGGGTGTATCAAAGAAGTCCCTTTATGGCTTCATTCCTTTTCTTTATGAATGACCAACCTGCCATGCAAAGTAGGCAATACAGTGGATGATTAACTAGAAACACATACTTTCCAAGACCATAGAGAACCTTTCTTTGGACTGAGTATTTTCTGCAGTTTTCTAATTTATGTACTGCACTGAGAATTAATGGGTATTTAAATGGTTTTAAAAACAGTTTGCAAAATGATATTTTACAAGAAATAGCCATAATTAAACTATAGTCATGAAACCTACCTTTGCACATAGAAGTACGCCTCTTTTGGATGGCAATGTGTGAACAGCAGCTCTGATTCATACAAACATAACTGTGTAGCAAGTGTCCATTTAATTGCACTGGTCATGACTTCTAGTCATAGGAGAGGACATTGAGCATATTAGCTAAAGGCAACTCATGCAATATTATTCCTTTTTATTTACATAATTGGTTCTAAATTATGACTAAATAATTAATTAAATGCTCATTTAGGTGTGCCAACTATTGGCATAGTATTTAACATTTCAAATACATTATTTAAAGTACAGTATTTCAAATGTCGGCTCCAGGCAGGATACCTTATGCCAAGCAATCAACACCAAGGAATTCAGTATTAAGCTCTGAGTCTTAATTTTCATTGGGTTTACTTGAAACATCAACATTGTGCTTCATATCTTACAATCTAAACCTCTATGTTTCTTGTCTTTGTTGGAAAAACAGACAAAACATTTCAGTTTTCACTTCATCTATATAATTCATAGTTATATCCCCAATTGTTCAAATTTCCCCTGAAAATAGACACCTCATGTTAGATTCACTTGAACTTTTGCTTAAACCCTAAGTACTGTCTTTTTTTTTTACAGCTGCTAACTCTCCGACTTCTTAAACACTGTGTTACCTTGACTGGCTTCTGCACAATGCCAGTTTGCATATTCATATTTCAAAACATTAAAATGTTCTTCTTCTGCTCCTGCCAGGGCTTGCTGGTCTTTGGCCTTTATGGGTTTTTTTGTTGTTGCTGTTGGGTTTTTTTTTTGTTTGTTTGTTTTGTTTTTTGGTTTTTAATATATTTTCACACAGGCAATTCACAGTATTAACATATCCTCATGTAAAATTATTTGGTAATCGTCAGTATTCATATAAGTAGGTCACAGTTAAATCTTGGCTAGTGCCAAGTTCTAGCACTGTGGAAACTTCCCACATAACTCACTAAGACACCTCAGTCTTAACCCCTGTCTCATACACTTATGTGATGTGGGCTTTAGATTACAGAGAGTTTGTAAAGTATACAGAAGTGACAAGCAGTTAAATATTTCCTCTTTCTCTTTATACAGAGGTCAATCAGATGGACTTTAAAATAAAGCCCAATGAAAACTTTCTAACAAAAATTAAATAATAAATTTAAAAAGCAACACACCCTGTTTATCAACCTGGAGGAGCCATAGATGAAATAATATTTTAGGGTGAATATCACCTTAACTTTAGGAGTTTTGTGCAGAAGTTTGTATTAATATTTTGAGCCAATTAAAAATTATCATAGAAATTATGTGTAAAAGTAAAATCAATTCAAATCTAGTCAACAAAAATCTTGAGATTTTCATGAATCTATTATATTTTCTGATTAATAAAATTTACTGGTGAATTAGTCTCATACACTAATACAGAATTATTTAATATATATGTGTTTGTCAGGCTGGAAACATCACATCAGCTTTCTAGTTTCCTTTGCAGTAGATATCTGAGGGATTATGAAGAAAGTGTAACATTATTGAATAGTCAAAAGAGAAGGAGGAAAGCGGACACAGAAATGTAACTAGTCAAAAATGAAGGAATAGAAAATTGAACTATGACACCTACCTGCTAGGGCAGAAATAATGCTTTTATACATTCAACAGTTCTGTGGTAATAGTTTTGTGCTACTTGCTTAATTGGACAAACTGAACGATTGTATACCATAATATGTTGCTTTTCTTTCTATGTAAAATCCTCCTGTACAACCTACTTTAGACAGGTAACTTTCTAGCAATTATTCTCCAAACAATTTAGGAATATATAAATAGATTGACATTTTGTGTAATTATCCCTGTTAAAATGCAAGCTTGTTGGATATTATTATAATAAATTTTAGCAATAAATGAAATAATGAACTTGTCTTCCCACAAAAGAAAAAATATCTTGTTGGCAATTTAAATCATAAACTTCAAAAACACTATGTTGCTTGTGCCTATAATAATGGCAATATAATTTCTGTGATCATATTCTTATCTAATATTTTATATGATAAGGGTATGAATGAGCATAGCCTAAAGTATTATTTCTATCCTGGTTTCCACCGAACACTATCCTAGAATACAAAGGTAAAGCTTCATAATTTTGCAAGTTAAGTCACTCATAGGTTCCAGAAGCAACTCTTTTGTGTGCATCTTTGGAATACCCTATTGGGTTTTTATCTGATTTGAAGTTTACCAGTGGGTCTTGTGTTATGTAGCATGATCATAGGAGCCTTTTCCTAACACCTTAAAAACTTTAAAAGACATGTGATCTACTCCATTTCATTTTACCATCTCAGTCCAGTGTTTTGCTTGGTTTTTTTGTGTGTTTTATTGTAGGTAAAATGCCATACAATGTAATCTAGATGCAGCATCATTTACAAAATTTCTTAAGTGCTTTTGAAAATTAGTCCAATAAATCTGAGACTAATCTTGAGGACTTTCTTCCTAAAAAGGCTGTGTTTAAAATTATGGATATCTCATGGACATAACTTTTTTTATTTAGACTTTAAGTGGCTTTGTTCTGGAAGTATGTGTCTGCACTTTCTCATAAAATAGTACTATACAAAGAGTGATCACTTTTCCTTTTTATTCCCCCAGGTATCCAAAACATTCATGTAAAAAGAGCTAACACAAGTTCTGGCCCTTCCCTATCTAGGAAATTCTGAAGATATGAATAACTATCTTTTGCATACCTGTTATCACCATGCTGGTGAGGTTTTTGAGTCAAGGTTCTTCTGACATACTGCTTTTGAATTTGTTCTACATTGCATAGAGTAGTTCAGGATTCATAGGGGTAGAAGAAGCAAGAGGGAGCAACTACATAGTGCTACATGGTAGGATTAGTATGCTTGTAATCACAGAGTCACAGAATTCCTGAGGCTGGACATGACCTCTGAGATCATCAAGTCCAGCCTATGGCCCAACACTGTCACATCGGCTAGACCATGGCACTAAGTGCCACATCCAGCCTTTCTTTAAACACATCCAGGGATGGTGACACCACCACCTCCCTGGGCAGTCCATTCTGATGTCTGATAGAAAGGTGAAGCTCCAGCTTCTTCTCCATATAAGAGTTCATTATATGGTCAGTTCTTTTGAAGATTTCTGATCTTTAAATTCCATAATAAATTACACACTTCTGAAAGGTTTAGTCTTTGTGTCATATATATTGCTTCAGATCACAATAATAAAAATGCATTTAGGACAAGATTCCATTCTAAAACTTTACATGGTAAGTAAATTAAAGACACAGACTTTACAGAGGTTTTCTAAAGGATGTTTTCATTTATATCAAAGAAAATGCACACATTTAATAAAATCATTACCTTGCCTGCATTTCGGTGTATAACTTTTCTTGTCAGTCATCAGTGTTCATTGGATTGGGGTCATACCTTCCAGGATAATTGAAAATCTTGAGATCATGCACTTTTAGTAAACCAGAGATTTCTTCATTCTCCGCAGAATTTCCTTATTTTTCATTGGTTTTAAAATCAGATTAGATAATCCTCCTTCCTCATATCTGAGTAACCCAAGTCTCATGATCTTTCCTACCTACCAGGCAAAATACACAACTTAAATATCATTTTCAAGTAGCTTCTCTTCATTCTTACCCTATTGCATCCTATAATTCCCCATCCCATTTTTTTTTTTTTTCAGAGAAGAGTAAAATCTTCTCTCACTTCTAGTTAATTTTCAAAACATAGTCCATGTGCAATAATTAAATTTTTTTACTGTCTCTAATTTGGATATACACATGCTAGTAAACTTCTCAGAAAAGTAGAGTATACCCAGACATTTCATAATACAGTGTAAAAGAGAAAATCCACTATGGGCAAATTCCCAAAGTTTTTCATATTCCCTCAGTCTTAATTCCAGTACAGGCAGCTGTAAATCCTACTTTCCTTAATGTGAGTGAGACTTTTAAGATCAAAAACTCTCCATGAGTAAATAAGTAAATACTTTTTTTTACAGTCTCTCTTTGCTTTATCCTCCTAATAAGGAATCATATTTTAAAATGCAATACTTTAAAAGAACGTCCTTTCACAGATACAGGGGGAAGACATACCTTTTTAAATAAATGCTTAAGTTCTGGTATACCCAGCATGAAAACTGCAGTAGGAAAATAAACATTCTTTATAATATACTCAGTTCATTTGAGTCTCCTTTTTTTGCATTCTTCATTTTAAGGGATCAAGAAAATTAAAGCATCACTGAAACAAATCAGTGTACTTCTCCCTCTCCATTTTTATGTCTTTATAACTTTAAAGATGAGGCCTAGGGAGGCTGGCAGTGTCACTGAGCAATCTACTTTGCAAAATCTGTATTGTGATATATGACATACAAGGAACTAGGCAGCCAAAGATACAGAAAAAGATTTGGAAATTACTTTCTATATTGAACTGAGCTATGCAGTGAACACTGATTTTCTGTTATATCCTGCAGCTATCTTGTCATAATAATTATTTTTTTTTGTAAGTCCTTTCTTTTTCTTTCTAGATTTTCCAAGACTTAGCAGCCTGTCTGAAAGAAATAAACGGTAACTTTGAAAATTCTTTGGTACAGTATGAATACCGATTAATTTTCTGATGTATTTTTAGTCATGTTCCATTAAATATGTAAAATGATGAGTCGCTAGTATTGGTGAGAGGGGGAAGTGGAATATAATTAATAGATGAAAGAATGCCCCTTCAAAATGTAGCTGCTATAAGTACACTTGGCTGATCATGAAATTTCTAATTCCAGCCCTCATATCTATATTTTAGATTGACTATACCCTGGGGCCTCAGAAGTGAGCTTCATTTACTGAAAAGTCATGGGAAGTCATGTTTATTGTCTCAGCAGGTAGCTGCACTCTAAGTATAATACTGAAAGACAAGAGAAAACAGAGGCCAGTTTATGTTATCAGAGGCACACTGTAGCTTCCTGACAGATGTGTGTGGTAGAAAAAAGAACAGCACACACATCAGTTTCTATCAAGCCTTAAACATTTCTGCTTTAACTAGTTCAACCTAAGTTCTTCGGTGTTCCCAAATACATGAGAATGGTGTTAGCAATCTCTTCTGTGAAGGTAAATGTGACCAATCTATGTAAGAAACTCTGTGAGCTTTTGTGTAGACTGTAGGCATTTCAGCTTTATCCCTCAGACTCATATAATTTCTTTAACCATGTACATGGAAGGATTTGTGCATTAAAATTGACTACATTCATGAGATATTTGTTTATTCGATTTCAGAAAGGATACTTACCTCTCTGAGGTTGCAGAGCAAAACATTATGCTAACATATTTCATATATATAGGCAGCAGCAAGGCAAACCTAGGCAGTCTGCTCTCTTTTTGTCACATAATGTTCTTAGCGCCTAATAACACGGTGATAAAGGGGCTGTACTGTATCTGTGTAGCCATGTTTATTGCCATATGGTAGTTCCCAAATTACATTGCACTCTGATGAGTAGAGATTGGCCAAAATGGTCTGGCTGGCTCCCAGCATCGAGCAGTGGCTGACAGGGCTGTTGCACACTAACAGTGGCAATACAGCTGGCAATGCAGCATTTTCATTGAGTTACCTTTACTGCCAGCTATTATTTTCTACAGTTATAAAAGCACATTTCTTGTGTACCTTTATTATTAATTATTACATATCTCTAAGACACATCACCCATGCTTCTGCTAATAATACCTTCCCTGGGGTATAATATTAACTAATTAATCCATTAACTGATTAATCCAAATCCTTGACAAAGTTAATTCAAAATGTCCTATTAAGAGTGTCAGTCATATTAGTTACTCTAACCCTTTGACTTCTGGGTTTGTTACCAGTATTTCTGGGAGATGTGGCATATATAATTTTTTCAACATGAGCTTCAGAAGACTGTGTGGGATAAGCCAGAAAAAAACTGCTGATCTTGGACCAGCAGTCTAAATGGTATATGTGTTTATTATCCTTCTTAACATCCTGACCTAAAATAAACAATGTGCTTCACACAGATTTTCTTACCATTTCATAGACTTTACTGAGTCTTTTGTGACATTCTTACTACTAAATTGCTGCATCTTTACCTAAATAAATCTAGTCCAATTCTAACCTGATTGAATAATTTTTATCAGCCCAGACAAACAGTCCTAGTATGTTGATATGTTCACATTGCAGATTTTACTGTGATGTAAGGGCACATAAGCAAGCTCTAAATAAATGTTTTCTCATGGAGCTGAAAGTTGCTTCATAGGCTAATCTGACTTCTTGGAAAAATGAATGAAATTACACTAATTCTTTGATATGTAAACATAATACAGTACCATCAGTGATGCTGATGTACCCTACGTTATGGCACATTTCTGTGCTCATAATAAACTCTAAAGCTATGGGAGTAAGGCATAACCAATCTGTAAAAAGAAGCACTTGCATTTTGGAATTATTGAATTGTACACAGAAAACCATAATTGCATCTCCTCATATTCTATTACATCCTGTTATCCCACAGTGGATTAACACTAATACAATTCACAAAATGTTTCCATAACTGAAATACACTGGAAAGTCATGAGGCTTATACTACTGCTTGAATTCATGAGGCAGTCTTAGTCTGCTATTATACTTCACACTTCATAAGCTTCTGTTTCTTAAAAATAAAAGTGCAAAAAATTCTGTGAAACAGAAGGGTGTCAAGATTTTATAGATGTGGAAAATAATTTAAGTGTTCATGAAGTATTTTATGTCTTAAATACAGCTGTGTGAATAACTTAAAATTTGAGAGAAAGACAAAAGACAATCCTGTCTGCTCCTTATAGTGTTAAAAATCTGAACAAATAACATCACACTGAACAAAATATTCCTGTTGGCTTAAATTAATTTTTTTTCTTATAATTTTCTATTCATTAAAAGAATATATTTAACAATATTTGAAAGTTAAATTAGAAACAAATATGATGAAATTATAATTTATTTTTTTTATTTGCAAAAATGCTTTCATATATTATCAAGGCAAAAATTATTAGCCAAATGTCCTGGTTTGAATGAGAACAGAACTAATTCTATTCAGTAATTTTACTTTTCAGCTCGGTTCTTCTAATTAACTGCACTTTCTGAAGTTAGCAGCCTGTTCTCACAGACAGTGTCTGCTTCTAGCAATGATTACATCCCATGTTTAGAGTTACTACCACGGATTGGTGTGCAGACCAAGGCCACTGCTGGGTCTTGTGTACCACATTGGGGGGTGCAGAAAAGCGAAAGGCTGCACCTGCAGGGAGGAGTGGACAGGATGGGTGACCCTAAACTGACCAACGAGGTATTCCATCCCATATACTTCATATTTGGTTTAGAGCTGAGGGATCCGAAGGGTCTCTGGTCTCTTCTCCCCTCTTGGACTGCTTTGGCCAGTTTTGCTTGGCTTGGCTAGGGTCCTCTTTTGGTTCCTTCCTCAGAGAACCCAAGGAGGACTCTGTCCATTCTGCCTTCAATCCCAGTCTGTGTGTTCCTGGATCCGGTACCAGAATCCAGCTCCTGAACACAGCTTCCGTCTGCTGCAGGGCCCAGTCTGGGACTCCCCCAGTGCCTGCTCCACAGCATCAGTGGTGATGGTGATGTAATTACCATCAGGGGTGTTGGGTTTGATACTGGTTTTGTATATATTTGTATATATTCCATTTTTATTATTATTATTTTCATTTTCATTTTCATTAAAGCTGTTCTAGTTTCCTTTTGTAATTGCTAAGTCTCTCTCCCTTATTCCCTTTCTCTTTCCCCTTTGGGGAGGGAGGGAGGTTAACAGAGAGCATCTGCTATAGGTCTAAGGGGCTGCCCTGACCCTAAACTGTGACACCAAACATTATTTAAATTTTAATTTTTAAGTAATTCTAAGTACTTCTTTTTTTTTCCATGCAAAATACTTCCTACAAATATAGGCTGGTTTAAAATACCTATGATTTTTACTAAATCTTATTTATTAAGTCCTATGCATGAAATGAAGTCCTTGGCTTCAGGAAGGCTTTCATTAGATGCAATGAAAATCTTCTGTTCAGTAAAATAAATGAAAAACAATGAAAAGTCCTGTTTTGTCTGTAGTGGTTTTTTTTTAAATAATGTTCTGTCATGATCGTTACCGTACAAATCTTCTGCTTTGTTTATGTATCCTCTAGCTCTATGCATCCTCTTGACTTTCTCTTTGACAGAAGCATCTGTTTCCATCCATAGGATCCTATATGACCTTCATGTGGTCCTAATGCATTACGTGTAAGTGTTAGAGATAATGCATATCTCTCAAAAAAGTATCTAAAAGGAAGGCTCCAAGCCAGCTCTGATATGATGCAGCTGTGACCTTGAGTCAGACTCCTGGGAAAACTGCTGTGTTCTGGCCTCTTTACTTGGGTCCTGAATTTAAACTGAGTGCTCAGCCTTGGTCCTTGCCTAAGTTGCTGTGCCTGGCCATGCATCTCACTGATCCTGGTCCTGATCTGATGCCTTGAATTCCTACCATGACTCTGGATGTGTCTCATCACTGTGGACATGCCTGGCTGCTAGACTGTTGGCTGAACTGGGTTACTTGATCTGCTTATCTTGCTTAAGGTCCATGTCCCTTGGCAAGCAGGTCATTGCCCTGCCTGTCTTTCTGCTTCTTGTGGCTCCCAGCCCTCCTTCCCTAGTAGAGCAGCCCGCTCCTGTCTCTCCCTGACAGGGGGCTCACTAAATGAGACCCTACTTCAGTATTGCTACTCTATTCCCTTAACATGTCTGTATGAAAAGACAAAGTACTTTCCAGAAGTAAAACAAGTATATAAAAAAAAAAAAAATTACAAATAAATATTCATTCAGAAGTGGAGCAGCAAGAAGAGCTCTAATAGCTACTTTGGTACATCCAATTGGCTAAGCCTCCCATATCGATTAAGACATCCCATGCAGGAGTGAGAGACAGTTACAGTAAAGGGCCTATAAGTTGCAACCTTCACAGACACATATTGCTAAGGAGAATCGAAATACTGGTAGAAAATTACTTGGTGTAATGAAAACATCTCTTGATTATCATTCATTCAGTAATGTTATTTTCATTAAGTAAATGGAGATTTCAAGAGCTTTCATGCCTCAGTCTCTCAGAAAAGAACACTGAAAAGCTGACCCTCAGCATGAATGTGAGCTAATAAAAGCTTTCCCAAATTGGAGGTAGGCAGTGGTGCCTACCAAGGTGATGTTTGTCACTGTTTGAATCGACCTTTATGTGAAGCCTGAAAACCAATTCAGATGTGATTGCAAAAGCTGCCTTTAGGTAATATCCTATTTTATTGACAAAAGGGGATGGGGTCAACTCATTTTCATAACAATCTGCTTGAAGAAATCCTTAACCACTCTATCATTTACAGTTGTTTTGCAATACAGCCTATGAAAATATTATTGGACTTAGAGTAGGCAATAAGAAGGGGCAAAATGACAACTTTTTTCTTGTGAGTTATTTTTTCTAATAGCTGTTTTAAGAAGAAAAGTCTACTGTTAATGAGCAAAAGAAGAGATAAGCAACTTAATTTTTTCTCTGTTCATTAATCTATTCTACCTTTGAAATATTGCTTCCTTTAAAAGCAAATAGTTCTTATTAAAACCTTTCACAAATTAAACAAATGGAAAAAGAGAAAATAAAAGATACAGTACAAAGCAAGGAAGTGGTTTTCAAAAGCAGTCACATTTGAAAGGCTTCTTTATTGTAGAAGTCAGCAATAGCTAGTGACATTGGGTGATAAGTGGTTGTCAGGAGACCTGGTTCTGGTTTTGGTTCACTACTTACAATTATGATTTCAGCAAATTTATTCTTTTATGTGATTTTGGATGATCCTAGTTCAAATCATAATTTTCACTGTTTAGTTGTTATTCGTAATTGCTGAATGAATCATTTGCTTGGACAAATTGCTGCAGATCAGTTGCTCCTGAACAGTTTACAAGGTATTTGTAATTTTTTTTCTGTGAGTTGCATGAATGGTTACCTGTGTCACATAGCAATGATTTTGGTCCTTGATGGGATGAAATAAGCTTTCTGATCTCCTGTGCCTGAAGAAAAAATCCCACAGTTTTGATTTTTGGTATTAAGAGTAATTAGAGCATGTTCTTTGAGCATATGGAATGACAAATAGAGGCAATATACAGGCAGAGGATACTTCAGGATATTTTAAATATTTTGGTGACTTTCCTTAGCTCAGCACAGGACATCCTCTTCTGTGGATCCTAGATTTAGAAAATGAAACTTATAGGCAGGATTATCAGCTGTTTTATAATTAATTCATTTTTTTCTCTTGTCATATTCAAACTCGGCAATTCACACCAAGAATATTTCTAATAAGAAAGCTGAAGATAGATGTGTGTTTTCTTCACCTGCTGTGTTTTCTACCTGTTAAGGAATCCGCTGTGTCATTTTTCCCTCTTATAAAGAGTAGATCACTTTTCTGTATCTGCTGAAGAAGGGCATGGTTTGAATACTCTGCTCTTTACTTTGTGTCATGCTGTCACAGCTATTCTCTGTTCTTAGCAGCATAAATGTGCACAGTGGTCTTTGTCTAATATTGAATGTGTTAGTGCCAGGTCTCTTCTTTAGGCTTTTAGAGAACATCTTGCTGTTTCGTTAAGTATTCCAAACTAAATAAATCTGAAAGGTCATCTATTCTGTCAGTGCTTAGTGTGTTCAGGCAATCGTCAGAATTGCCAGATGCATCCTTGGTCTTCAGTGTCTTCCAGGTTATGGGGTTTTCTTGAATTCTTGTGGTGGTATCACTTCACTCTGATTCTGTCTTCTGCTACTGCTGCTCATTGTTTACATTGGCCTCCTTTGCTTAGATAGGAGCCTTCCTCCTTCCTTTTCCTTTACTCAGTTTTTGAAAGTACAGTACCTATATTCTTATGCTTTCTTGCATATTTGTGTTTGCATGAATCTTCTGTAAATTTTTATTTAAATTTTGAATAAAATCATACTCTCTTCAATGATTGCAAGAACAAGCCCAGCAATTATAAGACAAATTAACTGGCAACTGCTGTTATTTGTGAAAGTGTTCTGTAATTTTTCTTTTGCTGTTTTTCCCTGGTCCAGCATAACTCCCTCAATAAACAGGTCATGAGGACTCCAGGGACTATCCTGCAGGAGAGGAAACTGGCTCTGTTCCAGAGTTTAAAAGTGCTTTACTCCTGATGAGGATCTAGACATCTATTTTTAATTACCAGTTTTGTGATTACTCCTTCAATAATGCTCCTTCCAAAGCACATTATTTCATTAACACAATGTTAGCCAATTCAGCTATTTAAAAAAACAAACACACCAGAAAATGTTTGTTTTAATTAATTATAAAGGGCAAATCCTGGAAAACAAGCAAATATTAATAAAAGACAGCAGTCTTTAAAAGGGCGAGAGGAAAATTAATACATGTATGTACTATTGTGTAGGGAGAAGCACTTTAAATAGAGCTGTGTGCGAATTCAGACACAATGGAATATCCATTCTTGCAAATTGTTCTCAGTAAATCTATCTAATCTATTTATTTATCCTCACATCATGCACATTTAGATCAGAGTTCTGCCAGCTGAGTTAATAATTCTTATCTGAAAGTAATTACGTTGGTCCATAAGTTTTCACCACTGTGTTGTTCCACATCATATCAAACTGTGTGATGTCTCATCACATTAGCATAAAATTCATTGCAGTGGTGCACAGCATGGTGTGGTGGCAGACTAGAAATGATGCAGCATTCCTAACAGTAGTGAACTAGTAAGTGCCACTGGTGTTTAGAAACTTGTGCATACTGCATTTTGATTACTCTCTAGAGGACTTTTTTTTTTAAATCCTTTCTTTTACATTTAAAGGGCTTGAACTGGATGTTAACTTTCATGACCTAGATTTGGTGCTCCAGACAAGCACTGTTAGAAGCTCAAAAGACTTCAAACCCACCTTTTAGTAGCAAAAATGTGTCAGTTCTGAATTTATTGACCATCTGTCAGACTTCACTCACTACTAGCTAGTTGTCATTGTTTGTTATTTGATGCACTCCTATAATGACTCACTGCAGGGAGCTACCAGTATCTCCATCACAGTGATTAATGAGGTCACTTTCTATCTGCAAGCATCTGAGCCTGTAATTATTTCATTTGCTGTTAGCTCATGTGCCATTTATGATGAAAGTAATGTATTTATATATAATATTTACCCCTAATAATAATATTAACTTGTTGCAAAGGTATTTGTCTGATAGATTTCAATTAGTATTTTTCTTTAATTATATTTGAGACATCTCTAAAACAAGTGCCATTCAAAATCATCCTCCTATGAGCAGTAAAAACAACAGTCACAAATGAGCTCCAGTACTCTTTTATTTCTCTGTCCTGAAATGTCTACTATATTCCATGTACATATTTAGTAAACTATTTTTCTTTTATGCTTATGATATTTTTGTAGATAAAGTTTGAAATTCCCTTATTATTACTACTGCTACTGTTGTAGTTTTTAAGACAGTGGTCCTAGACACAATCAAGATTGGGGATCCAGCAAACAAGCACTAGGTGGTAGGTTTTCCTGCCTTGAAAAGCCTGTGGAATTTCCCTAATGTTGTTTTTAAGAATAGTAGTTCCCTAGGAACCCCAGGAAGACTACAGCTCCATTGCACAATGGATTTACTAGTGTACAAGAAGATATAGTGCCCATCTCGAGGAGTTCAAAATCAGGAGAGGTTGTGTTAGGGACCAAAAAGGGATAAAATATTTCAGCAGAAATACAGAAGGATTTTCTTGTCATTCAGGTCTCGCAGTAAGAGGAATTTCAGGGCTTATCTCCAGCAAATTATTTTGGGCTGTGCGAAATGTCTCTTCTGAACTGATTTACTTTGTTACTTTTTGTAGAAACTAAGAAAAAATGGTCCAGATTCAGAAAGTAGAAGCAACAGTGTTTGTTTTTCTCCCTACCCAATGTGCTTTTCGAGTGGTGGTACAGCAAAAAGGGGACATATCCAACATAAGGGAACTGTCAGGTTCAAATCCTTTCTATTTCAAAATGATTTAGCAGAATCCTACAGAAGAATGGTAAAAGGATCTTTTAATATATGTCAGATCTTCTTTTTGTCACCTTAGTTTGGTGTAAATTATTGGAAAAGTTTGAGAAAAATGGCAAATAATTTTGACTGTCTTAAATTTTGTATTTGGTGGGCTCACCCAAGATTTGCCAGCTTACACTATTATTTGGACCACCAAGACTATCTTCTGTATCCATAAAATAATTTCAGACGATGAATGTGCCAACATTTGTGATGCAATAAAATACTGCACTTTCGCAGACTATGTGCATAAAGGGAGGCAATAGTGAACTTATTTATGACATGAAACAATGTATTAAAGAAAACTGATAGACCATTCATTAGTTGGTGTAAAATGTTATGAAACAGACTTAAATTAATGCAAAACATGTGTTTTACCAGAAGATTTTTTTTAGATCTTAACAACAAAATTGCTCTTCAGCTGTTTCCTTTCATGATGACTATTATTTCCTGCTCTAATTTATTCTTTTTACTAGAATACTTTGCCATAACTATCATTCATTGTTAGACTAGTTAGCTTTGTATTAAGATATGAAAATCAAATTACTTTCTTTTCTAAAGTCCAGTCGTGGTCCCACACTGAAACCCAGGTCATTTTACTGAAGTTATAATTTCTTTTCTCACCATCAGGTCTGTCAGTTTGCCCTTTCTGCAGTGAAAAAGCTTCACTGCACTGAATAAACTGTTTACTCAAAAAGCAGAGTGAGGCCTGGTGAGAAATCCCTGGTAAGACACAGGATACAGCAAGATTTCTGAGCAAAACTGAAAGAAGGAGCAGAGATGTTTGCTGCAGACAATTAGAGGTGAAGATGGACAAAGCTGGAGAAACAGCACACTTCTCATGCGTGGAAAGATCTTAGGGATAGGAAGAGGTTAGAGTTAGGAGTGCAGCAGAAACTTTTTCCAGCAGTGAATTCAGAAGAAAAGGAGTGAAAAGTAAGACAACAATCTTATGTACTGATTACTCAGTGCTGAAGAGCAAGGGATGGAGACACCAAAGGTCTCAACAATAGTTGTTCAGGTGACAAGAAACTGAGGGGGTACTGGCAACAAACAAGCCTGATGGGGGGAGAAGATAATCATCATGGAAAGTGTCTGAGGAAGTCCTGCTCAAAGGTCTCCAGAGAAAGGCCTAAGAGGTAAGTTTAGTTAATCAAAGGTAAATATAGTAAATCAAAGATCAACTATATTGTATGTGTAATGTTGTACCTGGGATTTCTTAAAACTGATATTGTGAAGGATGCTCATTTTTGTACTGCTAAGGGAAATGCATCACACAGAAGGTTGCAAAGAGGTATAGGGATGTGCTGGAAGTATTCTTGACAAAAGAGAAGGATGCATGAAAAAGATGTAAGAGAGTATGTGTTGGTCTGAGAACTGTACCTGTGCACATCCAGAACACATAAAAATCACCAATTTCTTGACAGTTTATTGCCAGGACTCCTTATTTCAAGGCAACTACAGTACTCCTTTCTTTCTCCCTCAGCTTTTAAGAGGTAGCTTTAGAAAATGGAAAGGAAAGAGAAATTGTCTAATGCTAGTCTCACAAAGGAGAAAGGACAGAGACAACTTGAGGAAGGTAATCTGTTCTCTCTCTTCTCTTTCTCTGAAATACTAGTTTGGAAGAGATAGGTGACTTTTCTTCCAGAAGAAAAGTTTACAAGGGCGAAAAGAAAGAGAGAGAAATCTGAGGTACAGATTTCACTACACAGGTAGGGAAGAGATGATGATTTGGATGGATAATGGTGAGGCAGGGGCAGAATTAACATGGAGAGGCTAGGGAAGATAGAGTTTTGTGGTCCCTCTCAACTGATGGCTTGGCTGATGCTTTACAATATGATACAATGAATCAGAGCTTGTTTAGTGAATGTTTAAAGTCTCCTTAACATACATTTGGGAGAATAAGTAATATAGCCTTAATAAAATCTATCAGCTGTGAGGGGGACAACAGATTTCACTCCAGTGTTTTGAACCTTGGGGCTGATTGTACTGTACTTGGACAGAAAATCCCAAAACAGAATATACAGACTGTATATTCACAAATTAATTACAATAATTTTAGAAGGAACTGTATGTAGTACTGAATCGGTCAAGCACAAAGGCATATTCTAATCTCAAGAAGTATTCCTTTTCTTAATTCTATTTATTTCAGTCTATTCACTAGTTACTATTCACTAGTTATTACTAGTTACTAGTTCACATTTGTTTACCTTCATAATACAACAGAGTTGGCATTTTTCTTGTAAAGAATAAAGAAGTTCTTGTTTCATCAAAAGCCCGTACTGTATAGAGCTGTGGGAAACTTGTAGTCTCTTCCTTCATATTGGCTATTCTATTTTTATTTTCCTTTTCCTTTTCCTTTCAGTTTGGTATTGTTTTCCACCATACAGCTTTTTCTCATGCAGATTGTCAAACTTGTCCTTATTTGTTTGAAACTTCTCAAGCATAAGGTTTATTTTTCTACTAACAGTTCTAAAAATAGAACCTGGGCTGCAAGAAGGGACACAACTGAATAACAGAAAACTAACTAAATAAAACTAACATTTCCTTCATGTGCAAAAATTAGCTAGGAGTTCTTCTTTTACATGAGTTGTTGGTTTTGAGTGGATCGAGTTATTTATTATGACAGGCTGCAGAGTCAGCAAGCTATTTACATTTGCTTAAGATTCTTCTACTTGCTGGAATAGAGAAAATGTTTGAATGAAAGGAAGCCATAGGACATTTGACTGACCTAACCCACTGATCTGTCTGGAGATTTTAGTGGATTCAATGTTTATGCAAGCAGCTGGTTTCAGTAAAAATGCTGTAAAACACAGCTTTGCTCTGACTACTGTCCCTTTCATTCCATTACTGATGTCATTTATTGCAGTTTAATTTTATGTCATAAGATTAACAGGGATAAGGTTTGGGGTTTTTTTGGTGTTGGTTTTTTTTTTTTTTTTTTTTTTTTTTTTTTTTTTTTTTTTTTTTTTTGTTATTATTATATATTTCTCCATTTCCTAGCTCCTAGGGGAGCCTGAAATGGGGACTTGTAGCTCTGCTATCATACAAACAATAACAACAGTTAACGATTTTTTTTCTCTTGAGGCATTAAGACTACAAATTGAGATGCATTAATGACAAATTAGTGTTTTCAGCATCATCCCAGTGCACAAGTCAAGGAAAAGGTAATTTTCTTGGATGTTTAAATTTATCCTCCCTAGAAGTGAACATTCTATTAAATCAAATCTCTTCATATTTTTAATGAAAAAAGGAAAATTTTATTTTAAAATTTGAGAACAGATCATATTTAATTTGAGAAATTTCCAGCTACAGGAACTTCTGATATTTTCCCTCTGTATTGTGGAAAATCTGCTGGTATGACGAATTATGTTAATGTAAAGACTATAATGAAATGTAAACATTATATATGACATTGTCCATAGATGGAAACAGAGGGAGACATTCCATTACCTATATCCAGTCATTATGTGATCTATTTCAATTTAAATATGTTTTTTGGGTTTTTTTTTTCCCCCATGAATAGTCTATATTCCATCAGGCTAGCTAACTTTTTAGGTTTAGGACAATTAGAAAAAAAGTTAAATAAAACCTAAACAACCTTGAGTCAATCTGGTGAACGGAATATAAAGCAGAAAGAAATCTGAAAGGATATAATGGATTTGAACATGGTCATTTTTGCATGCTTGAAATGCCTTCTTAAAATAACTTTAATATACTTCTTGACCATAACTTCTTCTTCTTGACCATAACATGAAGGATTTTTTCCCCAGATTTGAGAATTATTGATGACTCTAGAAAAAATAATTTAGAATGATCTTAATAGTATTTTTTCATTAAAAAAATAAATTCAAAATTAAATGTTATTTTGAAGTGAATATTAACTTTTTCTTCCTTGGATGCATTGCAGATTTCTTCCCCCACCCCTGGCCTCATTCTGGGTTTTGAACAGAAATCTTGATATTTACCACAGTCTTGCTTATGTTCATCCTTGTGATATTCACTTTCCTCTCTTTCTCTGCTTCAAGTCCGTAGAGGGAATAGTGTTTTACAGCTGCTCTGGCTCATAAAGATGCACTAAGAGTCTGATCCAGGAAGTCAGTAGGATTTTTGCCACAATGAATCAGTATAACTCACATTGCATAAAATGAGCAGACATCAAGTGCATTTCAGGATATGATATGGCCTTGTACTGTCTCCTGTGACGGTGCATGGAATTCCCTTGAAAAAAGCAACTACAGCCTTCTTTTCACATTTTGTGGAGGAGATGTTTCACCTGGAAACTGTCATTCCTTCTGATGTTTCTATTGTTGAGTCTCCATGACTGTTGGTCTCTGGGAGATCATTACAAAGCGACATCCTTGCTAGTGATATTCTTTTTGAAACCATAACAACGAGGGCTGTGATTTTGTTTGCCTTTTGATTGTCTCTTTTTGAGAACTACCACCTTTTACACAGCTTGCAGATCTGTAGGTTGCTCATTTCTCAGGTGTGTCATTCTGTATCAACTGTACCCCGAAAAGATATATAGAAAGGAAAAAGGAAGAGACAACTCAGTACAGTATAAGGACAAATAATCAGTTAGAACTCACAAAATGAGGAGCAGGTGTAGCCCAATTAAACTCAACAGTTTACAGGTGTTCACAGGAACGACTTTAACATAAAAGCACACTTTAATGCTCCTTGTTGATATTCTTTTTCTAGAGCTCTTTAAATTTTATATACTTCACTAAACTAAACTAGGAAAAAAAAAAGAGGTAATTGGAGATTAGTTGGATATAATTGATTTAAAATTCCACATGTTAATTGTTTGATGGATTTTGGATTCATGGTGAGCCATACTTACTGAGAGGATTAGGGTTAAATTATACCACATAAATTGTTCATGTCATTTGTTTCTGAGCTCCCAGCAAAAGGGGTTCACAATTAAAACTGATATACACAAGATCTGCAGGTTGCTAGAAAATGCTGGAACTTTAGTCTTAATTGGCATCAATGTGTATAATTCTTTCTCAGCAGTATGTGATGGAATTTGTCTCACTACCTGGACACCATGCTATCAGCAAGAAACACGCACATATGCCATTCATTCTTTTCTCAAACTGGTGCTTCCCTGACTGCTGTTGTAGCAATTTATTGAGGAGAATGGGCAAAGTGATAATGCACGTATTTTTCATGAGTATCTGGTGTTATGGTAGTAACATTAATCCTTTGACTTCCTATCACAATGCAGAATGAAAAGGTTTTCTGTTCCCAGATGCCATAACATGTGGAAGATAGAATTCCATCTAGTTTTCATATTTTATATTATATTTGGATGATGTTTTTCTGTGGGAAAAAAAAAAAAAAAAATTGCTTTAACATAGTTCCTAAAATGATGGGTACATTGTTTTCTTGGTAAGTTAGACCTTACTGAAGTTCTTATTTGCAGATAATATTTGCATTCAGGTTGATATGCACCTGTATGTTCAAAGAATGGGCTGGAAAAAATTCATGATGTTGCCATCTCAAACTACCTTTACAATGCAAAGCTCACATTATTTGGCCTTATTTAACCTGTTCTTCAATGTAATATTTTTATGCCAGAGCACACTCTGCTTCTTAAGCAAATGAGCTCTGTCTGTGTTCATTTATTGGAATGTTCAGGATCAGACCTGATGCCTTTAGCATTTGGGTTTGGCAGAAATTATGTCTAGTCAATAGGCTAAAGCTTTTGCTGTGTTGTTTGAGAACTAATGTAGCTTTAATTCTTACATTATATTGAGTTTTAGTGTTTGGCTTCCCTGTAGCAATTTTCACATTGGTTTAATCTGTCTAGCAAAGATGTACAAGCCACTTCAACATCCCTGTGTTACCATTTGCACTTCCTCTCTCTTCATTTTATGTATTTCACTGGTATGTCTGGTATATCCTGTGAGTCTTTGTTCATGTTTATTTCTTTCCACTGTATAATGAGAAAGTATGTTGGCTTTCCGAAAACACAGGAGGAATTACTGGAAGGTATTGGTAAAATAGCAGGGGTTGAGTAATTTAGTCTATATGATCACTTTGAATATTAAGGTTATCCTATGAGTAAGAACAACATGTGGACTCCTGTTCATATCTCCAGCCATACTTACTGGCTTGGACTGAAAGCACTCTTAAAGTCAAAAAGAGGTTTTTGTCTATGTACAAGCAGAGATATATACACAATTTTGACAAATAAAACTGTTATCAGTCCAGATTTTTTTTTATACTACTATCCTCTAAAAGTTGACTTTTTGTATGTGTTAATGGAAGGCATTCTAAGGATAAACCATTTGTGGGATCTTACTTTGTTCCTTCTGAGGTAAGTCTAGCCACCTTTTCTTCTACCTACTAAGAACTGGTATTAAGTTTACATGTCATATCACCATTAAAAGCACTCTGACTCATATTACAGAGGGATGGCTGTACAGATCAGACAATGGTCTGACAGTGAGCCACAGGAGATGCCTTCAGTAGATTAAAATAACTCTGTAATTCTATGCCAGTATTCAGTGATTCAGGGACTTCCTGAGTTGGTTTGGTGGCTTGACCTTGACCAGCAGACAGACACTAACCCAGCTGCTCTCTCACTCCTTCTCAATAGGAGAGGGGAGAAAATAAGATGAAAAATCTTGTAGGTCTGGTGTGGGGTCCTCCATGAGCTGCAGGGGGACAATCTGCTTCACCATGGTCTTCTCCAGAGGCTGCAGGGGAATCTCAGCTCCAGGTCACTTCCTCCCTCTCCTTCACTGACATTGTCATCTACAGGGCTCTTTCTCTCACATTTTCTCACTACTCTCTCTCACAGCTGCTGTGCAGCATTTTTCACCCTTTCTCAAAGGCATTTTCCCTGAATGTGTCACCATCTTGGCTGCAGGACTCAGCTGTGCCCTGAGGTGAATCTGTTGTAGCCAGCTGGGACTGGCTTTGTCTGGCACAGGGCAGCCTCAGCCCCTCACAGGGGCCAACCCTGCAGCCCCTCACTGCAGTATTTACCTCTCCATAACATTCATTATTTTATCCCTCAGTAACATTTATATCCCCCTCAATTTGTCTGCGTTTCAGGCTGAAAATGTCTATTTAACTCAATTTGTCCTGGGAAGAATGACACTTTCTTCTTAAGAAAACTGTTCTTCATAAGGATGACTTTGATCATCCTTCATGCCCACTGCAGTACATTTTCCAGGACCCTACTTCTGAGGTGGGAGTGTGATTGTGCACATGGATGGGGAATGGGGTGGACAGGTTGTCTAATCAACATTCAAGACACCAGGCCTTCCCAAGGAAACATCATATATTCTCCAGCTTTTTATTTTGCTTTTGCCTGTAGGCAACCTTTATTTATGGACTGAATACAGAGTTAAGAATTCTACCCTCTGCTTTTCCAAAGTGAGGATATCACTTGACTTCTCCATGTTACATTTTTCACTATCTGCATCTAAATAATCTATAACTTAATTATTATGATAGTATAAATTAAATAAAACTTGATATGTGAACAATGATTAAAATTTGAGCTTTGTGGATTAGTATGTATTTTATATATGTTATTATTCCCTGCTTTGAGGAGATCATGACAGCAGAGTAACTTTAACATTTAACATTTATATATTTCTGAACCACAGGTATGTCTTTTAAAAGGTAAAAACTGTTTCCCAGCATGATATAATAGTGAGTTTCTTATACTTTTTGAAATGTAAAATAAAACAATTACTCAGTTAAGGAATTTAATTATTCAAATGGCAAGTGGAATTTGTTACTCTTTCTAGTAATTTTAAAAAATTAATAAAACATTACTTAAGTAAATTTAGTGCTTATATCTCAAATATAATGTAATAAATTTCACATAAATGAATAAGTCATTATTTAATTTAAGTATTAAAACCGGATCATTTGCTAACGGCTGGTATGAGCCTGGAGAGCCTATGGCTGTTTGTGCAGTAGACGTTGGCTATAGGGTGAAAGTGGTTTTATCCATTGACTTTCCTGATTAGACTGGGATGGCAATAGTTGATGGAATGGAAGTATCTTGTCAGTCTGTTTCATTTCACTTCATGTTTTAGACACATCACAGTCCTTGACACAAAATTTTCTGTGGGATATGTTGTTTGATTTCTGCTGGAATAGTTATTGGACTGCAGAGGGAAACAGGCTGCAGTTCACATCAGGAAACAGTTATGCTGTTTGTCAGGCCCCTGTAATCCATCCATATCCCATCTGAAAATCTGGTAGACCCCAGAAACGTGCCCTTGGGCTGACCTGGGATGCTGAGATTCCAGAATTGCAAAGTGCCAGGATTCCCAGATTAGCAGCCTCTCTATTTTGAGCTGCCTGATGCAAAGCTGGGGAGCTCTGGAAGCCAAACCAGCATTGTGATACATCACAAACTCCAAGGCAGAATTTTTACTACCTGTTTTTTTAAAAATTCCCTTTCATGGACCTTTTGATACACCTATTTTCACTCCCACGCATGTGATTTTTCCAATTTGCTTTCTCAATTTCACTCTCCCTCTGTGTTCTCCTCTCCTAAAATATTGGCTTGATGTATGGTTACAAGTACTTTGCGCTTTCCTCCTAGTCGGTAGGTCTAGATGTTCTCTGTGGGATACCCAACTGGAACTTTTATTCTTGTCTCTTCAGCCCTTTCATAGCAGGCAAAGAGTCTGGTCCTTACAGGTTTTTCAAAATGCAAAGCTTTCTGCATGGAAATTGCAGAACAATCATGAATCACCCTAGTTCTAAATACCCTTAATTAGAACAGTGTAACTAATGTAAAAAACTTTTTTTTTTTTTTTTTTTGGCTACATCCCAGTGTGTAGTCACCAAATAGCTGAGTTTCACAAGGGAATTTTAAGTTATATTTAATACAGTATGGTTTTATAATTCCATTAATAAATTCCATTTGGTAGGCTATAATATGATAATAATTTTTATGAAAAGCAATTGAGAACTTACAAAAATTGGTAATTGAACATGATTTAAATTTATTCTGCTTGCTGATATACAAACTGCCTATCATAAACCATAGGCACCTCCACAGTGTTTTTGTGTTCCTGCCTACATTTAATTACATAAATGATTGCATTTTGAGTTCACCTTTCAAAACTCCATATGTATCAAGGGTACGGTATATTATACATGACAAGTGATACAGGGTATTTTCATCAAATCGAACAATACTTGTTCATAATTACTTTTTAATCATGTAAATGACTTAATAGCATTAGATGACAGTAACTTTATCTCTTCCTGCTGAAAAATACATTGTGGAAAGAAATTATTCAAGTGAGTTAGAACTTAAGGAGCTCTTAACTCCCACTTCTAGGACTGGGAATTTTGCAATTCTGGTGAAGGAATAGTCTCAAAAGCTCATCAGTTTCTTGGAGATAGAAAGCCAGAAGGAAATTAAATTCTTAATCTGTGGCTAGTACACCAGGTCTGACAAAAGCCTTCATCTGTGCTGCTTTCTCATTACCATCTAGATCCAAGGGCATCAAATCATGCCTGACTATGATCTTCTGGATGATAATTGTCAGTGTTTGGTGAGCTAGTCAGCAGTCTTTCCTTTAGAGGGATTTTTTATTAGAACTGGGCAATTCACCACAACTGGAATGTTTACTAAAACTCTTATTCTTCTATAAACTTACACCATCAAAAGTAGTCACATTTCATTGGAAGCTTTAGCTTGGGGTCTGCTGGAGACCTCAGGCCACCTATGATTTCTGACTTCAGGACAATGTTGCTGTACAGTGTATTCTACAACGTGGAAGCTGAAGAACTTGGAGAGCTACAACCTGACACATCTCTTTGTGCTTTTATGTTCAGGGTCCTTTGATAGAGGACTTTCTTGACTTTTAGGGTCAATTAGGTTCAGTTTCCAAACTTCAGGAAGAGTTTTGGTAATACCAAAACAGAACAATACCAAGAAAATGGAGCAGCAATTCCAAGCACTATTGTTGGAAATTCCATTAGAGCTGGTTGGGGAAAGGAATTACTTTGAGGGTCAGCTGTTGGACACAAAATGATCTCAGCTTATTTTTGTAGAACACAAAGCTTTCACTTTACTTAAGGAAAAATGTTGTTAACATTGAATTTTTTTTAATTTTTTTTTTAATATATACATTTGACTAAATTCCAAGATATTTCTCATTTTTGGCTTATGACTGTATTTCAGAATCCCAGTACTTTGTACTGAATTGAAGTTCTATTCTTCAGAAGGAAATTATTATTTCCTGTTTGCATTTCCCAGTCTGCTATGTCTCAGATATATGACTTCAGTTGGCTTTAAATCAGTACAGAATATTGTGGCCAACCACTCATTTTTTTATCATGATTGCTAAGTACTTAATCAAATTATTGTTTAAAAAAAAAAGAACAACAAACACATATTTTTCTACTCTCTTTATTCATGAATGTCGGGGGGGGGAGGAAATGCTAAAAAATTCAATGTCCACAATCCAATCAATGAGCAAAAAAATTAGAGAATAAATAACTTTTTATTTTAAAATTTATTTCTATAAAAATAATTATTTGAGACAAATCTTGATGTGGGGAAGGAGAGAGACTATGTAGTAGTGCTGATTATACACAGCTGCTATTTATCTCAGAAAATTTTTGTTGTCCTACAGTGAATAAACTCAAGACACTTAACAAAGTACTCTTTCCCTGAAATTCAAGTCTTTTCTTATTTTTCAGTTCTTGCATTGAAATGGGAATGATGAGTTCCAAATCCTTTGAATAAATACCTTGGAAAAATAATTTAGAATTTTTTTTTCAAGTTGATTTGTACAGTCAGTAGATACCTCTAGATATAGTTGAGATGATGGTCAGTGGAAGATGTCTGCCTCAACTTTAGTCCTGAGTATGTAGTAGAGGGTACGGTTTCACAGTTGCTGTTTTTTTTTGTCAGAAGACAATTTTTTACACCCTTCTTTCCACTGTCCTGGCAGCTCTTTATTTTCCATGCTCACTGCCTCTTCAGTTGTTTTTTTATAAAATTATCTTTATCACACATCATTTGACTGACCATATTATGGTGTGGCCCCTTAACCATGAATCTTGATAGTGCTAATAAAGCATACATTTGTGACTGGGGATATATACTAGGGATGGGGCAACAAACATCTGGCTTTGCTGCTGAAACCATTCTGTGGTCAAATGGTAACCTGAGAACAGCTACGTAATTTTCAGGCAGATAAAGCTTTGGGAAAGGAATCCTACCTAGTAGAGACAAAAGCATGGTTTTCATTCTTCCTTCCTGAGAAGTAATGAATACTCACTATCCTACGAGGAAAACAAAAGTAAAAACAAAACCCCACAAAAAGCTAAATGATGCCATGGGTAAACATCACTGATAAAATTGAATCTTGTTGGGCAAGATCTAGAAGAAATGTTAAGAACATGTGAAGAAAAGTCAGGAAGAGAGAACAGAGTGAACAGAGGAGAAGTGGAAGTAAACTTTACTTACACTGTGTTTTTTCTGAATAATTCTTCTTACTTATTGTTCATTCTTGAAGGAAATCTTTTCAGCAACATCTAGGGCCATGATAAAAGACTAACTACATTTTGCTCTTCTCCAACTAATCAGCACAGCAGAAGACATTATACTCAGTCGCATTCTTTTAGTGTTTGCTCAGGAGACAAAGTAAGTAGGTTAGTGTCAAACATATAAGGGAGTATTTGGAGACTAGAACTCTTTCATGGTTTTAAAAGACGGTAGCTCTAAGTAAAACCCTAAAGAAACTTTTTTCCTGAATTGTAGTCTATGTTCAATCTGTGCTCTCAGAAAGCCAGTGTCATGTAGAAAGCATTATTAACCTTTGTAAAACAAGCCAGAATAGTTATTAAGACTGGAGGTATAATGATTACTTTTGCAGTGACTTGCCAAATCAAGGTTAGCACATTCTTAGAAGTCACAGATCCAATGGTTTTACTTTTGCTAATTGAGTACTTATTTTTGTGAAAAGTTGCCATGGACACACTGTTATCACTAATTTTTTTTGTCCACTTCTCCTGCAGACAATGTAAGGATTTTCTGTGCTGTTCTGTTTCATGATGAGAAACTCTGGAATCCTTGCTGCATTGGACACACAGTGTTGTCTGTACTTACACCACTTAGAGAGATCCTTTCAAGAAGGAGTAGAATTTGTCTTTAATTTCTTAACATTCTTCTCTTCCATATAGGAATCCTGTTCTAACTCACAAAAGCTCATGCTTTGCTGCCAGTTGGTTTGGGTCTTGTGCCTAAGGCACAGAAGTTGTCTGTTTCCAATGATTGGAAGATATTTGAGATCAGCATCTTTGGCAAAGCATCTTGTTTTGAAATTACCCGTATCACAGAATGTTAGAGTTTGCAAGGGACCTCCAAAGATTATTGAGGTCAAATCACTTGCCAAAGCAGGACAAAAGTAGAGCAGATCATGCAGAAATGCATCCAGACAGGTCTTGAAATCCTCCAGAGAAGGAGACTCCACAACCTCTCTGGGGAGTCTATTCCTGTGCTCTACAACTCTTACAATAAAGAAGTTCTTCCTCATGTTGAAGTGGAACTTCCTGTACTCCAGCTTGAATCCATTGCCCCTCATCCTGTCACAAGGCATGAGTGAAAAGAGAATGTCCCTGCCTTCTTGATGCCCAGCCCTTATGTATTTACAGACATTAATTAGATCCCCTCTCAGTCTTCTCCTCTCCAGACTAAAAAGCCCCAGGTCTCTCAGCCTTTCCTCTTAAGGCAGTTGTTCCAGCCCCTTAATCATCACCCTAGCCCTCTGTTGGACTATTTCAAATAGATCTCTTTCCCTCTGGAACTGGGGAGCCCAGACCTGGATGCAATACTCCAGGTGAGATCTCACTACGGCAGAGTAAGCGGGGAGAAGAACCTCCCTTGATCTGCTGGACAGACTCTTATTAAGCACCCCAGGATACCATTGGCCTTCTTGGTCACAAGAGCACATTGTTGTCCTTTGTATAACTTGTTGTCTATCAGGACTCCAAGGTCCTTTTCCTCATAGTTACTCTCTAGCACATCTCCTCTTCACCTGTACTGGTTCATTTTACTGTTCCTTCCTGCTCTTGTTAAACCTCATTAGGTTCCTCTTTGCCCAGCTCTCTAGTCTGTCCAAATCTTGCTGAATGGCCACACAGCCTTCAGGTGAATCAGCCAATCCTCACAGTTTAGTGTCATCATCAAACGTGCTGAGAAGGCACTCTTGTCCCGTCATCAGGGTTGTTAATAATGTTGAATAGGACTGGACCAAGCACTGATTCGTGTGGGACTCCACTAGTTGCAGGTCTCCAGCTGGAATCTGCACCATTGATGACCACTCTTTGGGCTCTATTGTGTACCCAGATTTTAATCCATTCCACTGTCCATTCTAGCCCACAATTTCTGAGGTTGTTCACAAGGATGTTTTGGGAGATTGCATCAAAAGCCTTGCTACGGTCAAGGTAGACAACATCCACTGTTCTCCCTGCATCTATCCATTTAGTCACAACATCATAGAAGGGTATCTGATTAGTCAAGCATGATTTCCCCTTGGTTAATCCATTCTGACTACTCATGATAACCCTCTTCTCTTCCAAGTGCTTAAAGATGACCTCCAAAATGAGCCACTCCATCATTTTTCTGCATCCTCTGTTATCAGGACTCCCACCTCCTTCATCAGAGGGCCCACATTTTCCCTACTCCTCCTTTTACTACTGATGTATGTAAAGAATCTCTTCTTGTTCTCTTTTAATTCTTTTGCCAGTTTAAGTTCTAAGAAGTTTTTGGCCTTTCTTGTTGCCTTCCTACAAACCCTGAGAATGTCCCTATAGTCCTCTCAAGTGACAAGTCCCTTCCATGAACTGTAGATTTCTTTCTTCCATGAGACTTTCTTCAGAAGATCCTTGTTCATCCATGCAGGTCTCTTACCACCTCTACACAAATTTTTACTCGAAGAAGTAAAAAGGAAGGAGTGTAGTGCACTGACACTTCATATTTTCAGCTTGTTTCTAGAACACTGATTTTGCAGCTACCAATTCGTTCTCTGGATAACCAAGATATCACTTATTATATAAAGAATTGTGAGACTTATTTTGCAATCTTGTGCATCTGCAGATGTGGCACAGAATATGGATTTCACTCAGGCTGCATCTAGTCATGTCAAGGTATTTTGTTAAGTATTCTGTGACTTGGAAAAAGCCATTGTATAAGTTGCCTTTAGCCATATTGCATGTATGACATGAATGTAAAATATGCACTCATAGGTCAGACAACAGTCTGGAATAAAGGTTTCTGGACTGTAGTTTAAGTCAGAAGTCTTATTTTACATTTTGGGAAGACTAATGCTTTAAAAGCAGTTATTTCTATGATGTACTCTTAAAAGTGCTCTAAGAGCCAGATTCACAAAAAGAATGTTTTATTTTTGAAGATCTGCAGTCTGTCAGAATCATGGAAAATGGAAATCAGCTCAAATTTTTAGCTTGCTTTTATTTCAACTGTAAGGCCCAAGTCCTGTTCCCATACATCCATACATTTTTCCTTTCAATTTTTGCTTTTATAGTTGAATCATTATACTGCACTCTACATAATTCTAATTAAATGTTCATCACTGCTTTTACAAGCATGTTGACATATTCGTTGTAAAAAATGTCTTGATTTAATAAATAACAACAGCACTATAATAATTATCTAAAAATGAACTTGTTCATAAATATAACAATTTATATTTTAAGACAAGCTATGTCCACATGGAAAAGTCAGGCGTGTGCTAATTTTATTGTGTAAATCTGTTTTACAATGCATGTTCCCTGATTTGAAATCTAAGGTACTACAAAAGTATTGTGAAGTTGGAGAAATAATGCATCAAATAAATTCTGGAGGCTGAAGATTTGCTCTTCTTCACCCCATTGAGCTTTGTGCAATAAGTAATGGAAAATGCTTTTTCATAAATGCAGTTGATAAAGTTAAAACATTTCTTGATTAATATTCACTTGCAGAAATGTGGTACTACTATGGATTTGTGGTATGGATATTTCCTGGTGCTTGTAATTTCTTTTGTACTAAAGATATAGCTGATAAGGATTTTATTTAATAAGGATAATTGTTGAAGGGTTTGGATGTTTAATATTCCTTCAGTATCTCTACTGACAAATCTAAAAAATGTGAGAATCTCTGATACTTGACGATGACCTTCAGTTATATTACAGGGATTTATGCAAGTCTTATTCAGGTAAATGGTGCAAGGAATATGGTATTTCATTGTTCTTGCATTGATACAGCATATAAAAATAAGGCCTGCAGATGATGCGTTCTGTGGGCAACTGTATGAATCTAAGTTTTCTTTTTCCCTCTGATAATGAGGGGAAAAAAAAAACCCACTTAATAGATGGTACCTTTTGAAACTCAAAGAAATCTTATGTCAAATAATTCTGGAAACATTTCAGTATTGTAATTGTATCAAAAGTAATTTTGTCATAGTTAAAAATCATGTAAATTACAACAGCAACAAGCACTGCTTATGCATCAACTGCAGGATATATTGACTATATCTGTAAATGTTAAACATGTCTGGGAACTTTCCTGGGCACTGAGATCAGGTGGTAAGAAGGGGCACTTGCACATGTTAGTCTTAGCTTCCAGAACAGGGAATGTATGCAGTCTCTCTGCTGGGAATGGTCCCCAGAATACATTACCCTTCAATCCATGTCAAGGAATGGTTTGGTAGAGTGCTAGCAGGACACCAGTCTAGAATTGTTCCAGGGTCTTATGGCAAAAAAAAAAAAAAAAAAAAAAAAAAAAAAAAAAGATGGTATAAATGATAGTATCCCAGAACCAGGACATGTTCTGCAGCACTGTCTAATATTTTTTAAAAATGTTGCCTTTCTATCCCAATTACTCTTGGATAGATTGCTAGTTGCAGCAGGACTTCTAAGATTATTAGTGAGAGAAGAATATATGCAAGGTTTTCTGAGAAGAAATTCAAGAACTCGGAGAAAAAGGCCATCCAGAGAATATGTATCTGGACCTATACAACACGTGTGTAAAAATTTGTATATGCTAATGTGCTGCTTCCGAGTACTAGAAGATGCAGGGGAAGACTCTCAGCTAGGAAACTTGTCTTCATCAGTTTAATTTGCTTCAGAGTGTAGGACCCAAAGACCAACTACATTCTCTGTTGATGATTAATTCCTCCACTGCTGATGACAAAGTATTCACAGTTACAGGGAATATTCAAAAAAATTTGAAGACACTTTCATGCTCACTGAAGCCCCATGCCTACAAGTGAGTTTAAGTACTTGGCTTCCTCAGATAAGGCAGGAAGAGGAAGGACATGTTCCTTGTGCATGAACCGCAAGTGTCAGAGTTAATGGAAGACAGATTTTTTTTTTTTTTTTCTGAAAATATTACTTTGCTATTTTCCCAAATTGACATCAAAAATCTACTGAGGATGGTTGCCCAGATACTGTAAGGTCTTGAAATATCATTAAAAGCAACAAGAGATTTAAAGTCTAAAGAACTTGCTGAAGATCTGTGTGCTGCTATCTACTTCCACTAATCTTTTCTAGAAAATGCAAGACATTCATCGCAATTTGAAGGATGACACTTCGCAGCTATACATATTCATTATCTTAGAATGTTTGTTTCTCCCCCTGTTGACTTTTTCATGGGTATACAAACTCTTCAAGTACTGTTCTGTATTCAAGAACTGTTATTCTTTTAATTCCACAGTGGTCATGTCCTCCACAGAGTTTATGTTTAGCTTTTTTCTCTCCAGGTGTCATTTCATCATCAGTAAAGTTTAGTTGATGCTAACAGTGAAATGCATTAGCTGATACATGGACATATTTCTATTTTTCAGTGATTTTTTTTTTCCTAAAATAATTTCTTTTTAATATTTAAGACAGAATAATCCATCGCAGGCTGATCAGAACTTTGATCCTGGTCTCATCCCTGATCACTTTGGCATTGATTTAACATTATTCTTGCCTTACCATGCAGACTGGGATAAAAACCTGTCATGTGCATTCATCTTTGTTAAAAAATGAATGAATAAGACAGGCTTTAAAAGCTTTTTAAAGAGCAAGGTGCTGGAACTGCATTCTCAATCTGCATTCTTTCCTGCTGTTTTATGTGATGTACTGAAAATGTGCTTTTTAGAGGTCAGATAATTTTTTTGAGGTTTGAAAAAAGGATATAAGCCATAAATTAAAAGGCCTACAGGATAAGTTCAAGAACTAGTCCATTTCAGCTACAGACACACTATTCCCTTGAAAGGAATGACTCATCAAAAACAAGACTTATATCTCATTTCTAGAATCCCAGCTAGTTTAACTCTTATCCATTTGTGGATTGGACTTCACCATTTATAATAAAACGAAAGGAAAAAAAAACTGACTCCCTTCTTTGTTATGTTAACTCAGGAAAGAGAAGTACAACCTGATGGAATAGAAAATACCTAGAGGAGGACTTACCTGTTTGTAAGTATCTATAGGGGCTTTGTGATATACCTTCATGTTTTATTCTCTTCTAAATTAGCAGTCAAACAGATAGATCTATGGCATTTTCTAATTAGCTGCCTAGTGTCATCTTTATGTGAGGAAAAAAAAAAAAAAAAGAAGAAATTAATGAATTCCTTGGAAGCATTGTGAAAAATACACAGTAGCAGGGAAGAATACTCAGCACGATCAAGCAAGCATGTCCAGCATAATGAGGAAAAAAGTGCTCATTTAAATACTAGGTCTGAAAATTCCCTGGCTTTCCTGGGGGAACTACCTCTTTTCAGTATCCCCATTCTCAGGTGAAGAAAACAGGTTTGAGGGTATGTGCTTCCCATTCCACCTTCTTTATACATGCCAGTCTGAGATGTTTTTGTAAACTTAGGACAAGGACACTGAGCTTTTGTGATTAAAATTAAATCATCAAAAGCAGACAGGTTAGATTTAAACCTGCTTCTTTGTGGACATTAAGTAATGTTAAAGAAAGAGTGAGATTATGTTAAATAACATTGTCTTGAGCCTGTCACTACCTATTTCCTCTGCTACACAAGCTGTTTTTCCAGCAGACAGTCTTGTACAATATATATAGAATGGGGATTTGAGTTATAGTGTAAGGTAAGATTACATTTGGCACTTGGATTAGGGCCCTTACTTCCAATTCTCCTCTGGTTTGCTGTAAAAAACTAATAAGTATATGTCAGATCCTTTTCTCTTTTACAGAGGTTTGTGACAGGGATAAAACATATTCTCCTGTTATTCTTGGTAGCTGAAGGCTCAGTGATCAGGTGCTGTACTGTTTCCCTCATTTATTCAGCATTGTATTACCTTCAGTTGTGTCTTGATTGATTTGAAGTTACTTTAACGTTTGTAGTCCACAGAAAAGATTAGAACATTTCCACCTTTCTTTTGAAGAATTTCTCTTACGATTTCAAGTACGACATGAGTCATGGCATTCTAGAACTGGAAGAAAAGTCAGTGACTGACTCATTAAATGGGATTTAGGAAGAAAGTAAATACCAGAAATCAGGACCTGGACAGTCATGGTCAGCTGTTGCCTGTGATTTATGATAAGTAAACTTTATATATTGACAGTTTTCTTATCTTTGACAATGAGCAGACACTAAGTTTATGTCTTTGTATGTGTCTAATAACACCTTGACCTGTCTGATCATCACAATGCTTACTACCTGAATGGGATTATAGAAAACATAACAAAGTTTGGTTTTAATTAGCTTTAGTCATCTATACTGCAGAGTCAACTTCTGAACCAATCATGACAAATTATCTACATGATCAGTAGAATAATGTAAGGAATTCTAGTATGGGATTAATCTCATCCTAAACTAAACTGTACTGAAATAGGTGAGATGAATCATGCTACAAAAGCGTCACTTTCTCTCCATTAATTATATAGTCAAATTAAACAAATGTCTCAGATGATGACATTGGAAGTTAGTTGAAATGAAGCTCACCTCTTCATATTCGTCCTTCTTGCTCCCTGAAGGATTAAACATAGGGTGCATTCTCAGAGCATGCATAACAGGTTGAAAAGACTGGCCACTGCATAAAGGCAGCTAAGGCTGCTGCTTGCTTTAGAAGAAAGGTTGTTACTGTCTTTGTGTCACATTTTGTAACAACCTAGTAGCCATGGTAACCAACAGTAGATTATCAGTTGTCTGAGATGGCTCCAGTGATGCCATCCTCCTAATGTACTTCCTTGCAAGATCCCTAAGCAAGGAAGAAAGGGAGATAGAAGACAATAGGACTGTCTCATACTACTGAGAGAGAGGGACATTTGCAGGTTTTCTGTAGTATAAGATTGCTCTTTCTTTTGCTGACACCTGCTGCATGATGTACTTGGAGGTGAATGACTTAAGATTTTCATGGCTGATGGATTTAAGATGAAATCCATCATTAATAATTTTAAGGAATGAACTTGCCAGTTCATCGATTCCAGGTATGCTCACTTTCTGAAACTATTGTTTTACACTACTAATAACTGTAACTGCTTTATTCCTTATAGGCTTTCCAAAGCCAGTGAAGAGGACTTTAAACTAAAGTTGCTGGAGGAGGGGAACCTCAATCCATCTCATTCCTAACAGTTTGATGCCAGTGACAGAAATAGATGCCAAGAGCCTGGAGTGGGACAAGAGGTCAGCAGCAGAGCACCTGAAGATCAGGACAAAGGAATTCCAATAACTCCAGCCAGTAAATCAGCTTCATTGGGGGCCCAACTGAAATGCCTCTGTGCAAACACACATAGCATGGGGAATAAATATAAGGAGTTTGAGATGTGCACACAACAGAAGAGTTATGATCTTATTGGCATCATGGAGATGTGGTGGGGTGACTTCTGTGAATGCAGTGTTGGAGTGGAAGGGTACAGGCTTTTTAGAAAGGACAGGCAGGGGAGATGAGGAGGCAGTATCATCCTCTGTGTCAGTGACCAGCTGGAGTGCATGAAGCTCTGCCTGGGGATGGGTAAGGACCTGACTGAGATCTTATGGATCAGGATTAAAGGGATGGCAGGGACAGGTGACAATATAGTGGGGGTCTGCTACAGGCCACCCAACCAGGAAGACAGAGTGGATGAGGCTTTCTGTAGACAGATAGGAGCAACCTCATATTAACAAGCCCTGGACCCCATGGAGGACATCAACTACCCTGATACCCATTAGAGGGACAACACAGCAAGGCATAAGCAATCCACAAGGTTCCTGGAATGCATTGATCAGAACTTCCCTCTCTGAGTGATAGAGGAGCCAATGAGGAGAGGTGCTATGCTGTCCCTTGTTCTCACTAACAAGGAGGGGCTAGTGGGGAATGTGAAGTTCAAGGGAAGCCTTGGTTCCAGTCACTGTTAAATGGTGCAGTTCAGTATCCTTAGGGCACCAAGAAGGGTACACAGCAAGCTCCCTGCCCTGGACTTCAGGAGAGCATACCTTGGCCTCTTCAGGGATCTGCTTTGTAGAGTACCATGGGATAATGCCCTGGAGGGAATAGGGGCCCAAGAAATCTGGTTAATATTTAAGGATTACTTCCTCCAAGCACAAGAGTGATTCATCCCAATGAGGCCTGCATGGATGAACAAGGAGCTCCAGAACATACTAGACAATAAAAGCAAGCCTACAGAGGGTAGAAGCAAGGACATGTAGCCTGGAAGGAATACAGAGAAATTATCTGAGCAGCCAGGGATCAGGTTAGGAAACCCAAAGCCCAGACAGAATTAAATCTGGCCAAAGAGGATGTCAAGAGAAACAAGAAAAGATTCTATGGGTATGTCAGTGATAAAAGGAAGACCAGGGAAGATGTAGGTCTTCTCTGGAAGGAAATGGAAGACTTGGTTATCCAGGATATGGAGAAGGCTGAGGTACTCAATGACTTTTTTTTTTTCCTCAGTCTTCACCACCAACTGCTACAGCTACACTGCCCAAGTCACAAAAGGCAAAGGCAGGGACTGCAAGAATGGATACCCACCCACTGCAGGAGAAGATCAAGTTTGAGGCCATCTAAGGCACTTGAAGGTGCACAATTCCATGGGACCTCATGAGATATATCTGTGACTCCTGAGGGAACTGGCAGATGAAGTGGTCAAACCACTGTCCATTGTATTTGAGGAGCTGTGACAGTCTGGTGAAGTTCCTGCTGAATTGAAAAGGGATAACATAAGACCTATTTTTATAAAGGGGTAAAAGTAAAACCTGGGGAACTACAGTCCATTCTGCCTCACCTTTATGCCCAGCAAGATCATGGAGCTAATCCTTCTGGAAACTGTGTTAAAACACATGGAAATGAAGGAGATGATTGGTGACAATCAACATGGCTTCACTAAGGGAGAATTGTGCCTGACATTTGGGGGCTTTATATGATGGGGTTACAGTGTTGGTGGATAAGGGAAGAGCAACTGATGTCATCTCCACAGATGCACAAAGCGTTCAATACTATCCCGCAAGACATCCTTGTCTCTAAATTGAAGAAATGTGAATCTGATGGATGGACCACTTGATGGATAAGGAATTATCTGCATGGTTGCACTCAAAGAGTTGCAGTCAATGTCTTGGTGTCGAAGTGGAGAGCAGTGACAAGTGGCATTCCTTAGGGTTTGGTATCGGGATCAGAGCTGTTTAATATCTTTGTCAGCGACACAGACAGTGGGATTGAGCACAGTTTGGTGAAGTTACCAAGCTGTGTGGTTGACACTCTGGAGGGAAGGGATGCCATTCAGAGGCAGGCTTGAGAGGTGGGTCCTGCAAATATCATGAAGTTCAACAAGGCCAAGTGCAAGGTCCTACACCTGGGTCAGGGAAATCCAAAGCACAAATACAGGCTGGACAGAGAATAGATTGAGAGCAGCCTGGGGGAGAAGGGTGTATTGGTTGTTAAGAAGCTCAACATAATCTGGTAATGTGTGGTGATGGGTTTTTGCAGCCCAGAAGACCAACCATATCCTGGGCTGCATCAAGAGAATTGTGACCAGCAGGGTGAGGGAAGTGATTCTCCCCCTCTACTCCACTTTTGTGAAACCCTGTGTTCAGCTCTAGGACGACCAGTGTAAGAAGGAAATGCATCTTTTGTAGAGTCCAGAGAATGGCCACAAAGACAATCAGAGGGCTGGAGCCCCTCTCCTATGAAGACATGCTAAAGTGTTGGGGTTGTTCAACCTAGAGAAGAGAAGGCTCGAGAGAAATCTTATAGGAGCCTTCCAGTAACTAAAGGGAACCTAAAGCCCACAAAGCTAGAGAGGGACATTTTACAAAGGCATGCAATGAAAGGACGAGGGGTAATGGCTTTAAACTGAAAAATATTTAGATTGGATTTAATGAAGAAATTCTTCACTGAGGGTGGTGAGGCACTGAAACAGGTTATCCAGAGAAGTTGTTGATGCCCCCTCCCTGGAAGTGTTCAAGACCAAGCTGCACGGGGCTTTGAGCAACCTGGTCTAGTAGAAGTTGTCATTAGCCATGGCAGGGGGATTGGAAATACATGATCTTTAAGGTCCCTTCCAATCCAAACCATTATGTGATTCAATGATACAGTGAATCACATTTGCTCTTTGTTGTATAATGACAAATGATTGTTTCCTACAAGAAGCTGAAGCAGGTGATAATTTTAGAATGAAAATGTAAATAATTAAGTTTTGAATTACATGATGTTACTGCTTTGGGCTGTTCCACTTGCAGTTATGGAAAAATGGGTTTGTTTAACCTCATATAGTTTAACCTCACAGTTTATGGTATCACACAACTCTTTGTTTGCTCTTCTGCTACTCTACATCAGTGGAATATTGCTCTGCCCTATTTTCCCTGAGTAATTATATATTGAAAGTAGGGTAGCATACAATAGCTACTATCATGATTCCAATACAGCCTCTTGAACTCTTTTTTTTGTTATCTTGTTATTTATAGAGGACTTAGTCATTTTGACAAAGAAGTAAATCCCTTAAATGGTATTATCATTTCCATACCCACTTATTAAATTAATAGATTTTCAGAGACAATGGAGGATTGTTGATCTGTGGTTCTACCTGAAGAAAGCCCATTGAAAATAAACCAAGAAGCTTCAGGGATAGTTCAGAAAAAAAGTAAAGGACAGAGAAACTCTTACACCCGTTGGTTTTGATTTGCTGGTTTTGTTGTTGTTAGCAGTGTGATTCTACAAGTAGTAGCAGGTTGCTATGACATGCACAGCACTCTAAAGTACCTATGGGTAGGTCAGCATCAATGGGTATAAACTGGTGCCGTTTTTTACGTCTAGTGGATTGCAAACTGACGTACTTTGCTTTATTGCTTATCTGTGAGTTCTCTATTGCTGGTAATGTTTTCTGCTTTTTCAAGCCCTAATTTGGGGTGTAGCTAAAGCTTCTGAATGCCACAAATTTACCCATTCCCCCTAGCAATGCCTCTGCTATAGAAATAATCTAAGTAAGGCTGCTCTCACTTGATTTTAGATACCTACGTCAAAGACATCTGCCATTAAGCCCATCAATACTTCTAGGACAATTTACTGTTTGACTTACTTTAGAGGTCTTCCTTTCAGTGGGATGAGTTACACTTCAGAGTGCTTGTCTCTCTGTGGATATCACAGGTTTAGGAGCTTCAATGAAAACTTTTGCTCAGTAAAATTTTACGTTAGCCTGATGAAGCTGCCTCAGTGATTCATTACTTAGACTGTTCTGGGCTGCATGAGAGGCTCACAGGGGACTGTTGCTAGAACTGTTAGCCTGGGAACATGCTACCTAGATGGCATTGACAAGAAGGAAAAGTGAAAGCTGCATTAAACACAGAGCCTGCTCCAGAAATTATCTCAATAGTAGAAAATGTAGAAAAGAAATCAGCTTGTTGCTTCTGCCACCAAGGCTGGGGTACATCCATGTCAGTAAATCAAGACATTCCAGGAAAATATTCCTGAGTACATAAACTTGACTGTCTGTACTGCTGAATTTTTAAAGAGGTTTCAGTACAGTTTTGGCCTGTGCTAGCACTTTTTAGATAGGAAGAGTCTTGAGCCAGGAACCGAAAGCCCAATATGCTGTTTGGATATGGATACCCTATTTTGTGGAACAGGCAAGTTTTATGACATGATTGTGGACCATTTCATGCCAGTTGCCCTCAATGCTAGAGAATATTCCTGATTATGTTTAACAGAGGTGTAGCCAGAATAGATGCATGCATTACTTAATTTGACTGCATTTTCTGAAGACTTACAGAAAGCTAATTCCAACTTTTCTGTGCTGTGCAAGAATTCTGTATTCATCATCATTAGAATGACAGCGTATTTGATTATTCTTCTCATCTGTGTGTCCTTTGGCTGTTACCCAAACTGCCAGTAGCTAGCTTTTCCTGTGCATATTGAGAAGAAAAACAAGTGCATCTCAAAATGAATACTGTTTTGTAATGAAAGTAGTGTCCACTGATAGGAAGGTTTGTATGACAGAAGGGAGTAATGTTGCTGTGGACACTCTGAGTTTCTCATCTGTTATAGCATGACTTCTGTTTCTGCTACTCCCCATCATTCTTTTGCACAGGTTGACTTCTGAGCCCTTCATGATTAACCCCTAGAGGCTGCCTTCATCAAAAAGGGAAATACAGTCCTTCGCAGCCACAGATCTGTCAAAATTTGTTACCATTATACCTTCAAAACTGAAACCTCTGGGAAATTATTTCAACAAAAATTTAAAAAGAAGTTTCATAATGGTTGGCAACATCCAATCACAAATAAGATTCAATGTCATGCTGCATATTTACATAACATAAAAATCTCTCAGGTGAGAGATCTGTGAGAGATGGAGCCTCTATGAGCAATTATTGCTGACCCTTTCTTGAATACACCAATCAAATTAGCATTTCTCAGGTCAAAAAAAAAGGTACTTTTTTAAAAAATAAAAGAAAAAGGAACTAATCTCAGAATAGAAAATAATAATGAGTGTCTATAGTTCTCCCACTGGGAATTATTCATGATTATGTCAACCTTTTTCAGACAAATTCAAATTCTGAGAGAGAAAGAATGAGACCCACAGAACTAGGAGCAGAAATTTTCTAGTCCATTTCTTAAAAATAAATGTATTAGTCTGACAAGAGAGGTAAGGATTCAGAACCCGACCTAGGAGTGGTAGACAGCTCTTTCTAATGTCTAATTATAGGCAATGACACATCTTCCAGGACAAAACCCCAAAGGTGGGGAGGGTGAAACATTAAACATTCCGTATTGAAAATGGTGATCTAGTTATCTGTCTCAAATAAATTGGTTTCATTCTGCTTAAGAATTTAGTCCTGTGAATTAGATTGTCGTAGGGTTTTGTTTCTTTTCTTTTTTTTTTTTTTTTTACTCTTTCCTTGTTTGTCTTCACTCAGCTAAATGGCACAATAAGGAAAACCGAACTTAATCCTTGTTGTGAGTTCCTCTGTAATTCAGAAGCCTCCTCATAATTAGGGATTTTTTTTAGAGATTTCATACTTCCAGAATGAATGCTACAAATCCCAGCACAGGCTACATTTGTGCCTTCTGCATTAAATGCACATAGGTTAAAATACAGACCCCGTCCAGGGAGCAAGGATTAGAAACTGTGACTCTCCTCCCAGCTTAGTGCACTAATAATAGGCTGAAGTGTGTTACTCCCTCTTTATAGTTCAATGAATCATGATTTTTATTTTTTTTCAAAGATGAACAGCTTCAATAATCAGAGCATAAAATTTCTTTCCTCACTGCAAGCACTCTGTGAACTTGTGGAAAGATGAAAGATATCAGCATGTACTCTACTAAGCCAAAATGAGTACATAACCAGTCTTACATTTTTTAAACTTATTTTGTGTAAAGGGAGGAGCTACAATGACTGCCTCTTCCATCTACCTTTTTTTTTTTTGCCTTTTGCATCCATCTGTCTAGTTGTTTTTAAACAGAATAACCAAAGTAAGTATTTTGCAATGCAAACTACGAGCAGAGAGAGGGCTCTTCCAGACTCTCTCTTGGTAAGTAAGGCTGCGGGGAATGGATTGGATTTTAATATTTGCTTCTCATGTTGATTAAAACCAGTGTGTTTTCTAGCTCTGTGTTACAGGTCATGGGTTTTGAATATCTCAGTATGAGGTGACAGATTCTTCCCTTGCAGTTTGTAAAAAAGTAAGGTGTGACAATGTTCATTACCTTGTTGCCTGACACTTTTGCTTTGTTATCATGATGAACCATTTTTCTCCAATAAGTACAATCCTTAGCAGTAGTAGACTCAGAGTACTGATGTTTGACTATAGTTCCCTGTTTGTTATTTTAAATCTAAAATAATTTGGACTTGATCTTGTTGTAATTTCACATTAATTTAATTTTTCATTGACTAAAAATATAATAAGGTTGGGGATTGTTACATTAATCAGGACAATTTCTATCCTTCTTTTTTTTTTTTTTTTAACAAAAATGGAATGCTATGAGCTAGAATCCCTCCTTCTGCTATTTCTGTAGGCAAGGGGGAGCTTGTACTTAGAAGGGAACCAATGTATCAGTCTGAGCTTTGTCTCAGTTTGGAGTCACTGCTAAGATGGCAAAAATAATAAGATTATAGGATGTGATCACTGGTGTGACAGCAAGTCATACAGACAAGATCAGCCTTTTTGCAGCCTAGCTCTTACCCATGCTGCCAGTGGGATAACTGTGACAATACAGAGCTCAGCAAAGTGATGCAGAACACAGATGGTACATAGGACAAATATTTGTGTGTCACTTGAACTGTATGGCCACAGCTAGACATTAATACTGAAGGTAGCAAGTGTAAACCCTGATTAGACATATTTATATAATGCATAGTTATTTTTATTATTGTTGTTTCTCCTCCTTCTGCATTGTTCTATAAAATCCTCCTTATCTCAACACATGGGGGTTTACCATTTTTGCCCTATTCTCCTTCCCATCCCACTGGGGCTGGGGTTGGGGGAGGGTGAGCAAGCGGCCATGTGGTGCTTAGCTCCTGGCTGGGTGTAAAATACAACTCTAATCTTACAGAAACAATGTAACATGGTGATGTTGATTAGGATCATTCAAGAGAAAGAAAGAAGAAAGATGTATCTATCATCAGCTTGAAGGACCAGGAAGACTGTATTCAATACTGTTTCTTATCTCTCTGCTTCTCTGGGTCTGCAATAGTACTTTTCTGCCCCTCATAGAAATGTTGTCTGATATGGTTTGATAGTACCTTTAGTATTGACCTGAGAAGATAAAGGAAAAGTCATATAAACTGACAGGAAGGAAAGACAGGTGCCGTGTTTCTTCATGTGAATTTTGATTTTGAAAGAGTCTAAATAAAAAACCTACATTTTGTCCATCTTAATAATTTTTTATTATTTTTTACAAATGTGCTCTTGATTATTGCATCAGTATCCCTAAATCTGATCTCATTGCCTGATTTTCAGTTGTCAAAGTGTGTAGCACTGTATGAATTGTATTAAGTCGCTATCCCTCTCCTTTTGCTCCTCAATGAGGTCTCAGCTTTTTTAATATCACTTTTCCAAAATTGGGTAAGCTTACACGCTTTTGTTTATAGAGTCTGAACGGAAAGTCAAATGGAGTAAGCACCTGGTTAGATGAATTTATTTAACATGCTTGAAGCACATTTTTGTATTCTGAGAGCAAAGGGGTTCCTTCATCTCTTGATGGCATTTTTTTTTCTCTCTGTGGGCGGAACTCAATAACTCTCAATGATGCATCAATTAAAAAAAATGAGCAAAGGTTCCATATAATCAGCACCCTGTCAGTTTGAGTAAACCCTTCACTTTTGTTTTGCATTGTCTCTCAGTAGTATTGAACAGATTGATATCTCCCAAGATAAAAGACAAGAACAAAGATGGAAAGCTCCTTTGCAAATAATATGATGGAAAGTACATTCTAAGAACTGTTAAAATTTTTGATACTACTGAGAATGGACAATGAAGGACACAAAGAATGCCAACCAGGCAGAGAAAAATTCATTAATGTAATATGGAAAGGTATAATACAGGGAATTTTAGATTACTGACATAGAAAGGTAAAAAGAATATGTATAAGAAATAATGGAAAGGAAAGCAAAAAATTGAGGGTCAGCAACCACTTGATGTTCATCTGGAGATTCATAAGGTTTCTGAAAGGCAGAAACATCATAGGTTGTGCACACTGAACAAATGATGTGAATGGATGAGTGCAAATGAATTAAAGCAATGAATACAATAAAGGCAAATAAGGTAATTTACATACTATCATAGCAGTTAATAGGATTTCACAACCATGGAGAAGACTGCCCACAGATGGGAGTGGTTATAGTGGAGAGACCTATGAGTTGATTAATGTCATATATTTTTTGATAGTTTAACTATAATTAAAAGAACGGGTATGTTAATTGTTTCAACTTCTGTACTGGGACAGCTCTTAGAAGACAAAACATGGATGTAAAGAACAGTTACTGGCATATAAGATGAAGCTACTTTATGTGCAGGATACATCCCAAAACATGCTGGTTGTGGTTCTCTGTTAATCCATTTTAGCATCTCAGCTGAAGCACTTCAGCGAGGTTGATTATATCATTCTCAGGCTTCCTTCCACTTCAATATCTGATCTCCTTTCCCAAGGTTATGTTTTCATATCCAAGTTGCTCTGTGTGCTGAGGAACTGGATAAAGAACTTTAAAGTCTCTGGATTCTTATATTCATGTCTGAGCATTCAGACATGTTTATAGCATATCCTAAGATAATATATTTTTGTGTGTATATATGTACAAATAACATTTCATGGTCTTATAATGGAATGGATTAATACTTTTATATTATCTTGGGTAGCATAGTTGAGACATTTACTGTATTTAGTGTTTCCTCAGGGTACTGTCTAACACAAGCATTCCATAAATGCCATCCATAAATGGGTTTTTTATTATATTTTTCTTGAATGATGTCTTTAGCACACTTGTAATCATAAAATAGAGAAGAATGAAATTAATAGTTAATTTTTTTTTTCTTCTTCCTCTATTTCCTAATTGATTCTTGTGGAGTCCAGCTCTACATGAGTGAGGGAGGAGGAGTGATGAGACAGGAGAAGGGGATCATATCCATCCTACCGTAATAAAGTATGAGTGGTTTGACTTGTTTTAAGCAAATTCTAAAGAATAAAAAAACAAACAACACAAAAAAAAACCCACAAAGAAAAAACCCCAAAACCAAACCAAAACAAACAAAAACAAAAAGAAAGCCCTAACCTAAACAAACAACAACAAAAAAAAAACAAACAAGCAAACAACAAAAAAAACAAGTTTTATCAAACATCCTGACTTCTATGCAAAATGATACTCAGGGGTGTATTCACTGTGTTCACCTCTCAGCTTTTCTTAAGCAGAATGGTTTGCCCTTTCTATGAAGCTCTTGGTCCTTGGCTTCTTTGAATCTAAGATAAAACTTCCACATGTATATGTGTGTGCATGTGTGTATGCACAGGTGAGTAGGAGACAGTGTCTATGCCACAGCTTTCAGAATATGATTTTTTGTGCCATGAAAGTGGTGCAAGTTATGTATACCTTATGATATGGCACGTTAAATATGAGATTATTTGAGCGGTAAATGTTCTGGCGTAGTGTCAGATGGCTTTTTTTGTAGGAAACGATTCAAAGCTTGTTTGACTGTGCTTTCTGGAAGCTGTTCCTTGAGCAAACCAGTCTCTCAAAACCCATTCCAAATCCCATTCCAAAGGGAACTAGCTGATTTGATAGCTGATGACTGGATTGAATTAACATTTGTGCAGTGAGTATGACAGGAGAGTAGGGGACCGGTATCATGTTTTGGTAGTGAGGGAACATTTCTTGGCTCTTTAGTAAGTAAAGAAGGGGCTGAATGGCATACCACTGCTTATGTTACTTAGATCCACAAGGCAAAACAGAGATCCTATCCAGATCCACAATGAAAAATACTACTGGCAATGTGCCATTCCCTTCACTGTGACTGAACATTGTCTGGGGGAATCAGCATAGCCAGGAGGATGCCTATAGTTAAAGAATAAGAATGACTGAAGGCCATTGTCTAAACTAATGCACTGACCCAGATTTTACTAGGATGGATACAACCAAAATCTTGATGTTTTTTACAGCTGCTTATTGAACATTTCTAGTAAGGGAATTTTTTTATATTTTTTAAAAAAAGAATAAATATTTAAGAAAAATACAATTTTAAGAAAAAATAATAGGTGCATTCAAAACAATTAGATGCCTATACTTGACTCTCCTAATTCCTTTAACTTGAAGTTCCTGGACCTTTATTTTTGGGTAACTATTTCAAAATTTAAAAAAATTAGATTTTCTTTAAAATGCCTTTCCATTTAATTTTCCTCATTAAAAATAGCACATAGTGTTTAGAAGTTAAGTAGATTGCCCATACCTATGCATTTCTGGGGGGTATAAAGTATAAAATGACACGGAAATGTGATAGCTGTCATGTTATTACCCATAATCTCTTCAAACACCAAGAGTAGGATTCAGAGAACAGCTACAAGAGTATGGTTTTAGAACTCTTTAAATTTACATTAATTAAAAAAAAAAAAAACAACAATAAACAAAAAAAACAAACAAAAAAAAAAAAACAAAACAAAAAAAAAAAAAAACAAACCCCCAAAAAAGAACGGGTAATATAGGAGGGAGAGGAAGGTTTCCCATACTTAATTCTTCACAAAGACAACACCCATTAGAAACAGTTTGTGGACACACATATCTTTTATTAAAAGAGTAAAAGCCATTTTGCTTGTGGTTATCTCCAACAGATTTGTGTATATCCAGGTACTTAAGGAGTTGATTTGCTCTTTCAAAACATCAACTTGTTACTTCTGTGTTTAGTGTTTGAACACCAAAATTCCTGGTCTCAGATGAGACTCGGGGCTTAGTTGTGCCTGATGCTTTCTGAACACAGAGTAGTATCTTTAGTCCCACTGGTAGAGGATATGGCAGGAATTAATGCTGCCTGGAATAAGTGCTGTTAGTTTCATATGACAAAACAGTTGTTTAAAAAAAAAAAAAAAGACAAAGGAAAAAAAAAAAAGTTTGTATCAGAAAGGGGATGATAGGGGACAATCCCAACCCTTATGTCAAATCATAGCCTCATTCAGAACACATGATCAGAACATTGTCTCAGGTAGAGTATCCAGCTGAGTGGAATCTAATAAATCTTAAGGTTCACTTTATTTTTTTTTCCCCAAAGTTACTGTTAGTTCTTGAGAGAGAATTAAAAAAAAAAAAAAAAAAAAAAAAAGAAGAAAAAGTGCCTGTATTTTTCAACCTTATTGGTAGCCTGCTGATTTTCCATACTCTGCTGTGCTCCCCTGCTTATCTTCTGTTCTACTTGAGCATTTTTAACAGGTGTATATGGATCATTGAGTTGGCTGCTTTCCATGTGTTCTGGTCATGCTTAAGAAGGTGTTTGGCTATCTACAAGATTTTGTTTTCTACTGCAGAAATAGGATTGTATTTGCCATTAAAACCCAACTTCGGCCTTAGAAAGATCCACCTAGAAAGCAGAATCAGAAGAACGCTACTGGCTGTCCTTCAACTACCAAAGGATGGAAATTCATTGTTAAAGATAAAATCTGTGAAACCGGAGATCAGCAGTGCTCTTTCTGGGTAGTCTTAAGGCAATGACAAAGTGTAAGAAGGCAGCAGGGCTTTGATTTTCAGCTGTGCTGTCTAGTTTGTTTCAGTCAGCAAAGTAATATTCTTTTCATTAAATATTTAATTTGAATTTTCCATGTTTAACTGTAATTTTTTTTAACTTGATAAAAAATCTTCTATGCTTGGGGCCATTATGATTGCACTATCATTTTGTGCTAAATATGCTTTTTCTCTTTCTATCCTTCTGCATCTTTCTTCTTTTTTTTTTTTTTTTTATTCCTCTTTCTTCCTTTCTTTGCTTTCTTTTCCTTTCCCTTCCTTTTTACTTTGTTTCTTGCTCCCATCCTTCCCTCTGCCTCTTACTTTGCACCTTTCTTCCCTATTTCTTCTTCTTATTCTTTTATTCTCTCCCTTCACCTTCATTTGCTGCCCACTCCTCTTCCAAGTTAATAGGCCTCTGTATGTCCACACTGTTTGAAATGAAGTGTTTAAAAATGCATATTTTAGGAAGGCTTCTTCCTCTTTCTTTTTCTGAATATTTTGTTTTATTTTATTTTATTTTATTTTATTTTATTTTATTATTATTTTATTTTATTCTTCCATTCAATTTACCTAACCCTTGACTTGAACCTTATAGATAATTATTATTTAGAGGTATGAAAGGTAAGGAGAAAATCCTCAAGAAAACACTTGGTGTTGTTTCTTGATGCCAACAGTCCTTTGCTACAAAAGAAAAACAGACAAGAAAAAAACTGGAGGCCAACAGGATATTAGGGCTAACCTAATTTATTTATTAGAGCTTGAATTTCTCTCTTCATGACCTGGTAATTTGTTCTGGCTTCAGCAACATCACTAATTCACAGAAGAAAGCAGATACAAAGGTGATTTTTATTAGTCATTTGGTGAATCTGTGAATGGCTCTGCCTGTCAAAGGCTCCTTTTCATTCATAGTAGCAATAATTTCTTCTGCATTAAGCAGTCCATTTGTATAAGTGGAGGTCATTAAAGCTCCTATGAGAGCCTAGTGGAGTAGATTTGGATGAGTTCCACTTGGATATGTTGCTGTTCCCCATGTCAGATGGGGAATATTATTTCTGAAAAATGTTTACAGCACTGGAGGTAAGGGAAGAAGGATGGTATTGCCATAGTTTCTCCAAGGTTTTACACAACTCTGACAAGGATTTAGTTTTTGTACTCTATGTCATACTCATACCAAAAATATATATTAAAAAAAATCGCCTATATTTTTCTTCACAGAATTTTCAGACAAAATTCAGTACAGTGTTTGTAGGAAGTTCTTTAAAATACTCAGCCTGAGGCCAAAAGAAGAAAAAAGATATTTTAGGTTATTGTTATGTCTTCCTACTTCAGAGCTGGAAATATCTCCGGTATCTTTTATGTGTTTTTGAGGGACCTATCTTATAACAAACTCCTCAGTTTTTGAGAGACACTGTCTCAGATTCTGTAACTTGGAAATCCTTCCCAGATGGATATTGAGCTTTCTAAGTGGTATAAAATATTCCAGATCTTTGTCCTGGCATGAAGAGGGTTTGGAGTAACACCATCCATGATAATCTTTTTTGAGTGTAAATGAGAATAAATTTGACTGAAGATGTAACTTGGAAATAAAAAGAGATTTTTCATGTGTCTGAAAGCTTCCCTGATAGTTATGAAGGAGAGATGTAAAGTAAATACATGTATTCAGATTACTTTAAACAGTGCTTTCTGTCTTTAATAGCTAATCATACCAATTCATATTTTATTGTCCCAGAAAGCTCATAGATGAAAATATTGTTATTCATGTTCATCATGGCAGTGCCTGAAGACAATGTCAGTTCCAAAGAGCTTGCTATTTAAGTAAACACGACAGACACAGAATAGGGAATAACAAATACCAACAGAGTTGTCTCATAATCCTATAAAACTATGCTTTATGGAATGTTGAAGATGACTGTTACTAATTAAGGCTCTCTATGCTTCACAGATAGACTCTGACATAATACTGAGTCTTCAAATCTTAACATTTCATTAGTCTTCCTCTGCACCCACTGATACCTCCTTCCTTTTTCTAGATTCTCTTCCTTGAAGAAGAGTGAGGATTGAAACTACTTTTATCTGTGTTATTGTCAAGTGAAATGACATAGCAATCAAAGAAAAGGTGAGTTTCAATAAAACTAAAGCTCATAAATTACTTTTAACAAGTCCTTCGCAGCTATTCTTCAGTCTCATGCTGACTGATGTGTGCCTTACTATCTCCTTTGATGCTGAATGAACTGAATTCAGAAATTTAGGTTTACTGGTGAAATATGAAGAATTTTTCAAATTCTTCTTGGTTCACTGTCCAGAAAAGTGAGCCAAACAGCTTATTTTTAAATGCAAAGAAACAGCTCATAAAATTGCTTTTAATAATTACACAAGCACCCATGTTTGATCATTTCTTCACTTTACAACTAAAACTTCCTCTGGCTTCTGTTGCTATTAGTATCTGTGAACAATATATTTGTTTAAATTATTCATTAGTTAATATTGTTTAAATAATATATAGTACCTCAATGGCATTAAATTATCACTCTGCCATGTAATTCCCAAAAATTTTAAGGAGTTAGGAGAGGCAGGGAAGCATTCTCCTCAGGCAGTCTGGAGTGAAGCATCCTCTGTTGGGCAATTGAATATTCTAGCTAATGTTCCTGTGCTTACTGGATTCAGTGCCAGAGAAAAAATTCTGGACTTGTCTAATATAGGCATGACCCATGTAAGCTAACGTGTGATTTCAATGCATTTACAGAGGTGCATTGTAGGGTGGAACTAGATGTTCGGATTCCTTTTAAGGTCTACTGTTATTCATCTTCTTATTAGTAAAGACGCCTAAACTTGCAAGTTCCTGCAGCAGGTCTGACAGACAAAGAACAGGCCTGACGTACAAATACACCACAACAATTCAGTTTTTCAAAACACAGCTGTCAGCAGAGCAGCTTCTTACTTCTGACTAATTTCTGCATAGTAGCTGAGTGGCTGGAGCAGTCACCACTGAGCACAAGAATGAGTTCTAGACCTCCTCAAGCTCATAATAATTACGGTACTCTGATTCTGGGAACAGTTCATTTGGTCATCTTGGCCAGTCAGCATAGGATCTCTGTAGAGTCAACAGAGAAATAATTACTTTTAAGATGCATTTATCTCAGCTTGTCTGCATTTATTTGTTGAGAAGATTCATGCCTTTAGATATGACAGTTCTCTTTACTATTTCTAAGGGAAATCTAGATTAAATTTAACTATTTAAATTTTACACATTTTAAGTGACATGAATCCCATTCTCTGAATATGATTGCAGTTGTCTAAAAAATGTGACCTTAAAATGTAAAGAAGAAAATACATTTTTTTGAACCTTCTGTGGGTATTTGGAAGATATAAGCTATGAACACATTGGGTTCAATGGCTCATTTTCTGCAACTATGGATATTCCTTCAGCCTTCAAAAAAGGTTCAGATTTTTTAATTACTCATAATCAAACAATGTACAGGTGGAAATTCCTGTTAAATTAAGTTGCTTAAATTTCAGAACTGAGGTTGTTTTGTGATCTGAAAGTTCATTTACTGAAACTGTGTAATACCTTCCCTTAGCTTAGTAATATCTTATTTGTTTGCAAACACCTGTGATTTTACAATTTTCATCACATTTGTTAATAAAGGAGGTACTTAAAACCACCCTTAATGCACTCTAGGATGTGTTAAAAACCAGCACAAAATAAGAATATATTTAAGAGCAATTTGCTTCTTGTATTTTCTTTACCACTAGATCAGAGGAACAAACTTTCTAATCTTCCATTCATATTGTCTTGTTCTTTGGTGGTATTAAAAGCTGCAGATCATGACAACAGAATTACTTCTATTGGGAAAAAAAATGGACAGTGAAAATATATTTGCAGAGGAGACTCTTTAAAGTCATCTAAGAAACCATTTCATATATCAGACCTTAGAACTGTAAACACAATGCTTTCTTCAAAATATTCTAATAAATATTTAGTATAATAACCAACACAGGACAACATTAACAAAAATTAAATTAACTGAAATTTATTACAACTGTTTTTGTCTTCTTGTTGAGCAACAGAAAATTGCCTGTAGAAGTATAGAAAGGTAAGAGAAGCACAGCAGGATTCCCAGAGGTGGAAGCTTTTCCTCTCATTACTACTTTGTCCCATTCTTTACAATTACACTTTGTCCAAAGAGTTGGCATGTAAGCCTATCTGTTTTGATAGCCTTATTTCAAACTTGAGTTACTGGTGATGTTACTAGCCAATTCTCTCAAGCCCTACGGAGTGATAAGACTAATAGGAGAGAATGATGAATGAGTGAAGAGGCAAGACTCTAGACTAATTATGATTTTAAAAAAAAAAAAAAAGACTGTGAAATGGAAGTAGTTCTTTGCCATGAGGGAAGGAAAGAAATATGAACATTTTTGGATCATGCAGCTCAGATGACTTAAGGCAATTCATAACCAACTACTAAAATAGAATATACTGTCAGCAAACAGAAAAAGTATAAGGTATGGTAACTGAAAACAGGTTTGTCAATGTATCTTCCACAATTTAGTAGGGTAATAAAATGAATATGTTAAACTGTACAGTGTTCAGAAATATGGATAAAACAAAATTGTGAGTATGCTACTACTGTAATAATACAAAGAAATGTAGGTGTCTCTTAAGCAAAATTGTGTTTACCAGGTTAACTCCCTGCCCCTATTGTTTTAAAGACACAGAGATCTAAGAACAAATACATCTGGTGTTGACATTGAAAGCTGCAAAGGAAGGGCCCCTTTGTGTTTTATCTTTATGGAACCACAGCATTTTCATTGCCTAGTACTCCTTCAGTCATGTCATAATGTTCAGTTCAAATCTCCATGGATCAAGTCATTCCCTCAGAACTGGTTTGTTATGATGCAGGTCTTCCATAGCTATGCTTGTTTGTGCAGTGAAGGACTTCTTAAGTTTAAAAGGATTAACAGTTTTTCAAGGGTCCTCCAGAGAATATCCTGAGGCTGTTGCCAAAAAAGAGGACTACATTGCAATTCAGTTTTGATCAAAACTTCTGGTTCCAGGAAACACTGTGTAGTCAGTTGTCTTCTAAATGAAATGAAGCACAGATGAAATCTCTTGTTGAACCTAGTATGAAGACATAGAATATGTGTAGATGAAGCTCAAATTCATGATTTTCACAATGACACTCTTTACAAGAGAAGAGGTATTACCTTTTATGAATTGTCTTATTTCTAGTACCAAAAGTAATATTTACCCACTTAAAGATGCTTCACAGTACTGCTTAGATAAAGCATACTTCATCTCTCCTTCAAATATGAGTTTGTAGTATTGTTATAATCTGGTAAAGATTTCCTTTTTATTTTTTTTTTTATTCAGCCTGAAAGTCAATGCATCTGTAAAAAAATAGTTCATTGTGGGATTTAAAAAAATACCTGAACATGAATACCTGGACATAACTCATCCTGTCTCGGTGACAGGTTTAAGAATACCTAGTTTAAGGCTACCAGATTTAAGGTTACAGCACCTAATAAAACATTGATAGAGAAGATTTGTGTATATGTGTGTTGCACACATACTGGGAAAGCATCCTTCTTGAATATACTGTCACTGTAGGTTTTAGATATTAACAGTGTGATGTAAATGTCAGAAGCTTGGACTAAGTGCGGATTCGATATTGGCACTTTATGGAATGTATTCAGAGAAAGGAGACAGTCCTTAATAAGTTGCCATGGTAATAGGAAGTGTGGAAAAATCCTTAGCTAGACAAATGAAAGCAGTCAGGGTGTGATTCACCTGACTCCCTATAGTATTCCAGAACCATCCAAGATACATAAGGTACTCCTCCTAATTTCTAGCTGCTTCTGACTCCATGTCAGAAAGGCATGGGATTCCTATGTGTTCTGTCTCTCAGCTCCACATTTATACTTGAGTATCTCATATCATATGAAATAACCTATATTTAGGCAAAGTAATCATTCTATCAAACTCCTTCACTTTTTCTATATTACAGATCTAGATATGCCTGTTTCTTTCTTTTTAGCTCAGCATATCTCTTCACCATGAATAACTTTCTGATATATTGTGCTTCCTCTAGCATCTCCTGTTGCTTTTCAGTTGTAAGACTAGCAACTCTGTGCAGACCAAGATTCTGAATTGCTTTGCACCCAACATAATCTGCTATGTAACTGTGGACATGACTACCAAACAATGCTTTGAAATTACACCTCTGGCATCTTTTCAGAAAGCAGTCTACCAAATTGGTGCTTTCAGAGATGAATCTAGAGAAAAGTTAGTACTCTAAGTAAACATGACAAAAGTTAATGCTTTTGTACTTCTGATGAATTTTAAATATGCTTTGTGCATCTCACATGGTGTTCTTACACAGGATTTGAAAGTGTGTGATATACACACATTCTTTTCCTCCTCCTTTCAGTTCTTGTTGCCACCCCTTCTATTCCACCAGCTGTCAGTGTAATTTGTAGACCGTTTCACTGGTTAAGCACACTAACATAGATCATATACATTTTCATGTCTTTAATATGAGGAAAGTAGAACGTGGATATTGCTATACTGGAGAGATCGTAGGGGAGGGAAAAAACCCACAACATTTTTAGTGGTGGTAAAACAAAAAATACGAACATTCCAGGATTCTTGACTTCTTCAATTGAAACCTGTAATTTCAGTGAGTTTTGGTTAGGGTTGCGGATGAAATCTGGGCTCTGATATAGTTACTTAACATATAAGCTGCTCTATCTCTTATGTTAATACATGAATGATGTAATTCTATCACTGGCAGGTGTTCTACATGGGCCTTGTTATACATGGATGTGGCACTACATCCATGTCTAACAATTTGTCCTGTCAGTCAAAAATCTTGTCAAATATTGATCTGACATCAGATTCATGTATAACAAGATTTTTGATTGACAGCTGAGTAGCTACCTAGAACTAAACCAAAACCACATGGTTTTTAAAAGCTAAAGCTGCCAGGCAATAATCTGTCTTTTCTGTAGCATTTACTCACACATACAGTATCTTGTACTTTTAATTTTAGATATTAAAAAAATCTTCAAATTGGTAACATTGTGAAGATTGGATTTAGTTTCTTGATAAAATTTTAAAGATAAGAGCTGGTGTAGCTATGTTAACAAATGCTATAGAAAACCATGCTTGGCAGCTTCAATTTCAATGCAGACATATGGGATATCAAAACAGCAGGAAGAAAGTGAAAAGGCCAAGGGGAATTAAGGTGATGTGTGTAAGAAAAACATGTTAGACATGAGGTTTCAGAGCCTGGATATTATCATTAAAATTCCTCAGAAAAGACTACCATTGGGAGTTTTGAAGTTTCTTGAAACTTGACTAGAATAAGAGTCTCATCCTTTCTGCTACAATATTTATGCTATTCTGAAGAAGCTTCCTGGATTCTAGTAATTAGTAAGAGGAAGAGGAGAGGAATGCAATGTCAGCTTCACTAAGCTTTTGGCAGGCCTATGAAAAAGACGTCGTTGCAGCCATGAGACATAGAAAGAATAAGAAAGAACTTAAACTAGAGTGAAGAGATTAGGCATTCATCATTGAAACTGTCACAAAACCCAAATCAGTCAAGATTTATCATCAGCAATAGAGAATTACTTAGGCAACGTAAGTCATTGAAAGCAACGAAGGATATAGCTGAGAATTATATTGCAGAAATACCATCAACAGCATGAGTATGTATTTACCTTTAAAAATCACTGAAGGTAATGCTGCTTGTTTTAGTAATTTCAGGGAAAAATAAAGGCATTCAAGAAAACTTGTGTCACGGAACAGTCACACAGAAATTCCTGATCATGGAAAAGAGATAATAAGTAGTATTTCAGGTCAGTACTATAGACTAAAGTGCAAAAGGAAATAGCTGATGTAGTCCACTAAATTAGAATAATTATGATCAGCAGTTTACACCAAATGGGAATCTTATTACTGGTGTCAGTTGGCTGTGGATCAAGCTCTAAGGGATCTCACTTTATACTATGCCTTCCCTTCTTTATTCCAAATACTTTGAATTAATTTGATGACCCAAGGCATCCTCTACAAGGATGCAAGGTAGCTGTAAAGGTAGCTTAAATGGTTGGTTAAGTCAGTTTTATCACAACATCGTCGGAATTGGAAGGAACCTCTGCAGCTCATGTAGTCAAAACCCCCTGCTAAAGCAGGTTTGCCTAGAGCACATTACACAGGATCGCATACAGGAGGGTTTTGAAAGTCTCCAGAGGAAAAGACTCCACAACCTCCCTGGGCAGACTGTTCCAGTGCTCTGTCACCTTCACACTAAAGAAGTTTTTCCTATTTAGATGAAAATTCTTGTGTTCCAGTTTGTGCCCATTGCTCCTTGTTCTGTCACTGGGCATCACTAAAAAGAGTCTGACTACATCCTCCTTGTAATTTATAGAGAGTAATGAGGTCTCCTTTCAGTCTTCGCCAGTCTAAATAGACCCATCTCTCTCAGCCTTTCCTTGTAAGAGAGATGCTCCAGTCCCCTGATCACCTTTGTTGCCCTCTGCTGGACTCTTTCCAGTAGTTCCCTGTCTCTCTTGAACTGGGTAATCCAGAAATGGACACAGTATTCCAGATGTGGCCACACCAGGGTAGAATAGAGGGGGAGGATGCTTTCCCATGACCTACTGACCATACTCTTCTTTATGCACCCCAGGATACATTGGCCTTCTTGGCCATCAGGCCATATTGATGGCTCATGGTTAACGTATTGTCTACCAGGACTCCAAGATCCTTCTCCTCGAGGCTGCTTTCCAGCAGGTCTACCCCTAACCTATATTGATGCATGGGGTTGTTCCTCCCCAGGTGCAGGACCCTACATTTGTCCTTGTTGAACCTCATTAAGTTCCCCTCTGCCCAACGCTCCAGCCTGACCAGGTCACGCTGCATGGCAGCACAGCCCTCCAGTGTGCCAGACACACCTCCCAGTTTTGTATCATCATCAAATATTCTGAGGATACACTCAGTCCCCTTGCCTAGGTAATTCATGGATATGTTGCACAAGACTGGAACCAGTATTGACCTCTGGGGAACACTGCTGGCTACAGGCCTCCAACTTGACTCTACACCATTGATCACGACTCTCTGAGCTCTGTCACTCAACCAGCAATCAATACATGTCACTGTCCACACTTTCTGAGTTTCCTAATGAGGATGTTATCATAGAATCATAGAATGGCTTAGGCTAGAAGGGACTTCTAGATCATCTAGTCCAACTTCCCCACCATGGGCAGGGATGCCTCTCAACTAGACCAGGTTGCTTAAGGCCTCATCTGACCTGGCTTTGAACACCTCCAGGGAGGGGGCATCCACAGCCCCTGTGAGCAATCCATTCCAGAGTCTCACCACCCTCAAATTGAAGAACTTTTTCCTAAGATCCAATCTAAACCTATTTTCCCTCAGTTTAAAACCATTTTCACTTGTCCTATCACTGGACACTCTTGTGAAGAGTCCCTCTCCAGCCTTCCTGGAGGATCCCTTCAGGTACTGGAAGGCAGTTATAAGGTCCCCCTGGAGTCTTCTCTTCTCCAGGATGAACGATGCTAGCTCCCTCAGCCTATCTTCATAGCAGAGGTACTCCAGCCCCTAGATCATATTTGTGGCCCTTCCCTGGACTTGTTCTAACAGATCTATGTCCCTCTTATGGTGGGGACACCAGAACTGGATGCAGTATTTGAGGTGGGGTCTCAAAAGAGCAGAAAAAAAGGGGGAAATCACCTCTCTTCCTCTGCTGGTCACACTCCTCTTGATGCATCCTAGGCTACAGTTGGCCTTCTGAGCTGGATGAGTGCACTGCAGGCTCATGTTGAGCTTCTTGTCCATCAACACCCCCAAGTCCTTCTCTTCAGAGCTACTCCCAACCCACTCTGTACCCAGTCTGTAACTGTGCCTGGGATTGGCCCAGCCCAGAGGCAGGACCTTGCACTTTGACTTGTTGAACCTCATGCAGTTTGCACTTGCCCATTTCTCAAGCCTGTCAAGGTCCCTCTGGATGGCACCCCTTCCCTGAAGTGAGTCCGTTGCACCACACAGCTCGGTGTCATTGTCAAACTTGCTGAGGGTGCACTCGATGCCAATGTCCATGTCGCTGACGAAGATGTTGAAGAGCACTGGACCCATAATAGATCCCTGAGGAACTCTGCTTGTCAATGGTCTCCACCTGGACATCAAGCCATTGACCAGAACTCTTTGAGTGCGATCTTCTAGCCAGTTCCTTATCCACAGGGTGGTCCATCCATCAAGTCCATGTCTCTCCATCTTAGAGACAAGGATGTCACGTGGGACAGTGTCAAATGCTTTGCACAAGTCTAGGTAGATAACATCAGTTGGTCTTCCCATATCAACCAGAGTCATAAGTCTGTTGTAGAAGGCCACCAGGTTAGTCAAGCACGATTTGCCCTTATTGAAGTCATGTTGGCTGTCAGTGTTCACCTCATTGTTTTTCATGTGCCTTAGTACAGATACCAGGAGGATCTGCTCCATGATGTTACCTGGCACAGAGGTGAGGCTGACTGGTCTGTAGGTCCCTGGGTTTTCTTTGCTTCACTTTTTAAAAATAGATGTTATGTTTCCCCTTTTTCAATCTGTGGGAACTTTGCCAGACTGCCATGACTTCTCAAATATGATGGCTAGTGGCCTAGCAACTTCAGCTGCCAGTTCCTTCAGGACCCGTGGATGTATCTCGTCAGATCCCATGGACTTGTGCACCTTCATGATCTCTAGGTGTTCCTGGACCTGATCTGCTCTGATCCTGGGTGATTTTTCACTCTCCCAGACCCAGCCAATGCCCTCAGTGACTTGGGTGGTATGTGGCTCAAGTGGTTACCAGGGAAGACCCAAGCAAAAAGTCATTGAGTATTTCATCCTTCTCCATATCTTTGGTAACCAAGTCACCTGCATCCCTCTGGAGAGGCTCCACATTCTCTCTTGTTTTTATTCTTTCTCTGATATACCTGTAGAATCCTTTTCTGTTATTTTTAATGTCCCTGGCAAGGTTTGACTCCATCAGGGCTTTAGCTTTTCTAACCTGGTTTCTGGTTTCATGAACAACCTCCTTGTAGTTGTCCCAGGTTACCTGTCCTTGTTTCCACTCTTTATGGATTCCCCTTTGTCTTGGTTTTAAAGACAGGTGTCTGTCAAGGAAAGCAGGAGTCCCCCTTGGAATGGATATGCAACCCCCTCCCCTCCAAATGCTTATAATTTTTAAATTAAAGGGCTTTCAGGCAAAGATGAGGAATAGGAATAACAGTTTTTTACTAAAAATATATATAATAAGGCAAACAAACAACAATAACTACGGCAGGAACAGGAAACAGTGCCAGGAACCCAGTCCCAACCTCTCGGGGGTTTCCGGTGAGCAGGGAGGGCGCGATGGTCTCCCCTGCCACTCTGGAACCAGCTCAGTCCTCACGTGGCAATGGCCGACGAAAAGCCTGTGTCACAAACCTCCCTGGGCAGCTGATCCCGGTGTCCAGCAGGATCTTCAGGAGACAGCAGGGGCAGAAAGAGAAAGCAGCAGGAGGTGCAGCAGGGACTACCTCTCTCCAAGCTGATCCCGGTGTCCAGCAGGATCCATGGGAGGCAGCAGGGGTAGAAGGAGAGCAGGAGATGCAATGGGGATGAGTTCTCTCCACCACGAGGGCAGCTTCTCCTCACCTCGAGTGCAGGGAGCAATAAACAAGAGCCCTAGGGGCTCCACCCAACCCCCTTTATTTGGCTGGCTGTACCCCTCCCCCTGTGGCCAGGTCCTTTTGTCTCTCTTAAGTACAGCAATTTACCTCCTTGACAAACAAGTATGGAAAAATTCTTTAAGAGAAGAAGGAAAACAGAATAACTCCCCAAAACCTCACCACGCTTTTGTGTTTCATTTTGTCCAGGAGCTCCTTGTTCATGCATATAGGCCCCCTTGCATCTTTGCCTCATTTATTCTTTTCAGTGATGCAGTGCCTTTGAGCTTGAAGATGATGATCCTTGAAAGTCAACCAGCTTTCCTGGGCTCCCAGTCCCTCCATGGCTTTGTCCCTTGGTATACCACCAAGGATGTTTCTGAAGAGGCCAAAGTTGGCTCTTCTGAAGTCAAGGGTATCAAGCTTGCTGAGCCCCAACTTCTTCACTGCCCTTAGGATCTTTAACTCCATCATCTCATGGTCACTGCACCCAAGACTACCCATGAGCTTAACATTGCCCACCAGCACCTCCCTGTTGGTGAAAACAAGGTCTATCATGGTGTCTCTCCTCACTGGTTCCTCTATTGCTTGGAGGAGGAAGTTATCATCAATGCATTCCAGGAATCTTCTGGATAGCTCATGCCCTGCTGTGTTGTCTCTCCAACTGATATCAGGGTGGTTAAAGTCCCCCATGTGGAGTAGGGCTTGTGAATGAGCAGGAACTCCTATCTATCTGTGAAGGGCTTTTTCCACTTGGGACACAGCTGTGGACACAGTGTCAAAAGCCTTGCTGATAGAGCCCGGTTTACACACATCTGGTGACCGATATATGTTGAAATTCAGGTATGGAGACCATGTGCCTCAAGTCAGGACCAGACAGGTTTCTTTCTCTGAAATGACTGTAGAAAAACTATGGCTGACTGCATTAGGCAAGAACAAATGAACATATACCCAATGTCTCATTTATATCAGGTCCCTTTATGACTTCATGATTTGGGTGTTAAGGTAGATGACATCCACTGCTCTCCTTTCATCTAACCAGCCAGTTATGACATCATAGATGGCTATCATATTGGTCAAGCGTGACTTCCCCTTGGTGAATCCATGATGACCTCTCCCAATAACTTTCTTTTCTTCCACATGTACTGAAATGACACACAGAATGATTTGTTCCATCACCTTTCCAGGGATGGAGGTGAGACTAACTGGTCTGTAGTTTCCTGTGTCATCCTTCTTGTCCTTTTTGAAAACTGGAGGGACACTGGCCTTCCTCCAGTCCTCAGGCACCTCTCTTGTTCTCCATGACCTTTCAAGGATGATGGAGAGTGACACAGCAATAACATCTGTCAGTTCTCTTAGTACTTGTAGGTATCCCATTGGGTCCCATGGATTTCTGGATGTCTCCTTTGTGTTGCTCAAGTATTGCAAAGCATCCAGAACATATCTAGTGTAAAATCTATAAAGACAGATTTTAAACATATGTGAACACGTATGCACCATTTCTCCTGTGCTTATCTTCAATTTATTTAGTATCCTAAACCATTTAAAAAAACATTATATGAACCTTACAGTAGCTCCGCATGCAATTTGCTTGGCAGTGCTTTATGTCTGTTTTATGGTTCAATGAGCAGTTTCACATGAATGAGACAACTTGCTTGGTTAGTTCTGTATTTGCAACTATAGTTCCATATTATTGCCTTCCAATTACTGTTACTACTCAAATAAACCTCTAGGTAGACAGAAGGACTGGAAAAAAGACATGTACACAAACACAGGCAAATAGAAAGGTATATACATACATGTATTTCCCTTTGAAATGACCAAATTCAGTGGTGGAACCTGAAAATGTCCAGAGTCAGAAAATTATAGAGGTGTAGTTCTTGGATCAGAATCCAGATTAAACTACTGAAAGCCAGCTTTACTAATGAGTTAATTTATGGGGCACTAATGCATTGGTGGGAATAGGAGTTACATTTGTCTCCCTTAGCTCCAAATGCCCCAGGATAGTGGAAAAGTAGGAAAACCTCTTTGCCAGTGTGAGGATTTTTGTGTCCTGTTTGTGTTTTATTCAGTGAAACCATTATTAATTCCTAAAACTTCCAGCAATGTTGAAACCAACATTTTCAACTTCAGCCTGAGCCATAGTAGCTATTAAGCAAGGCCTTTGAGATATCTACATTTGAAACCACTCTCAAATCAGAGAATATGGTAAATCCCTCTAGCCTGTGTATATGTCTGTGAAAAGGCTTATTTTCAAAGAATTGTGCTTTTTTTTTTTTCCTCTGAATTGATGGTGGCTTCATCCTCAATGCTGATACTTCAGAGGTTTCCAAACTACAGTCAGATGTAGCTGAGACTGAATTTGTGGTTGTAGTTACAACAAAGAATAAATCGTTCAGTTACTGAGATTTTAAGTTATTTTAAAATTAATTTTAAATCACAACGTGCTCTGTTATAGTGTTTGGAAAAGTGTACATTTTTATTTTGGATGTTGAGAGTGGAGAGTGTGATTAAAACGTATAGTAAGCTCTGACAAAAATAAGAAAATCAGTGTTTAAAAAAACACACAACACCATAACTGAAGACACAGTAATTTGGACTGATTTATACAGACTCGATGTATTTTGAACAGAAAGAATCTTTCTTGCACAACCCAAGGAATTGTTCTGGGATCTTTTTGTTACACCTGGCATCAACCTGATCTATCAAGGGCAGTAATTACAGTAACTGTTTTTCTATGTCTTTTATGTTTTTCAAATCTTGGAATACAAACAGGTGTATTCCAGGAGGTTGTCACAGTATGACTTTATTTGGAATTTCTTCTGTACTGTGGGGTTTTCTCTTTCATTTTCTTGGGTTATAACATCTGTCAGTTCTGTTTTATGGGTTTGTTTGTCTACAGAAAATGGAAAAAGTAATGATTGTGCCAAGAGACCTCTTTTTCTACCAATATCTATGTATCATTTTATATGACCATGAAGAATGGCCATTTATGACTTGCTTACAATGAAGACAATGGGCCTGATGCTGATATCAGTTACACCAATTTAAAACAAAAGAAACTCCACTGTATTTCACCAGTGTAAAATTAAAGTAAGATTTGAGGGAAAACTTTTCAAAATCAAACAGGGTATAAAAAAAGTTTGTGCACGTTCAAATAGTGTTTTCAATAAATAATTTAGAATTAGTTTAAAATCTCTGTTTTCTCCCCTAAAAACATTCTAATTGGCCATAAGGGGAATAACAGACTCTAGGCCTTTCAGTTGCTTTGAGAATACCAGATTTCTCATGCTTCACTATGTATCCAAGCTGTGTAGTTCTCTCACAACAGCTGCACATGCTGTCTCGAGTTATTAACTCCAGTAGGAAGCCTGAAGAGCTGCTGAGCAGCTTCCTTTCCAGCAGGGTTTCTACATTGGTTTTGTTGGGCTCCTGGATGGGAAGTGGACAGTTTAGAAGAAGTCATCCTCTTAATAAGGACTCTTTGGAAGCTCGATTCAGAGCGGAAATATTGATTACTGTTTCCACCCAGACCTGGGCTGTGTTTGGGGAACAGAAAGAAAAGAGATTCAAGAAAAAAAAAAAAAAAATCCCAAAAACCAACTTATCTTGTATTTTGGCTCTATCTATATTTATTGGGAACATTTCTTTGAAAAACAAAATTTCAAAGGCTTAATGAGAAGAAAGTTGGCTGAAGAGTAAACTGCTGTGCAGTATTTTGTCTCTGTGACCCAGGGTGAGTTTTATGTAAATTTTCTCTCTGTATTAGTATGTCAGTATAATGGTGGCAGTACCACTTCTGTAGCAGCTTCTAAGTTGATAACTTCTGAGAATAAATAACTACTTTTGAGGTAAGAACTACTCAGATACTAAAGTGATGGGTGTTTTCATGAACTGATATATTAAGAATTTGCTAATTGAGCTGTATATCTGACCAGAAAATTGTACAGTGGAAAACCTGATTTTCAGTACCTGAAGCAGAATTTTGGAGTGATAAATGGTCTTATGAGACAATGATTAAGCTTTAGAGTGATAGATAAGTAAATTAAGGACCTTATAAGGTAGCTGAACTTCTTCACTTACCTCTGCATTAGAAAGTCTCTGCATTGAGTCAGTTTTGGAAAGGATCTGGCTTCTTTTCCAATGGTGGGAAAGAAACAAGTACACAATAGATATAGTGGTTTCCCAGCATATTTTGCAACTAGTTTGTTGATGACAGGTTGATGAAATTTGCTAAGTCTGTTGCCAAAGCACTTCATTTCTAACTTTCTAGTTACAGGTCACAGGCCAAATGAACAGGAGATCATATCTATAACCAGACAAGTTGTGAAAATTTTAGATAGTCCCAAACATGAACATTTATAGTGAGATGTATAGTTAACACTTCCCTCTCACAGTATATGAATCAAGTATTTTGCAAATACCTGTTTTCCTTACTGAAAGTATCTCTATTTTGTATTCCAAACTGTCCTTCACTCTCCTTCATATAGTATTGCTCCTGCAATGTGCTTACTTAATGAAATTTATATGCACAATTTGAAAATAACTTACCTTCTCAATCCTCCTTTGTCTTTCTAACCTCAAAAACCTGATATCTGTAACTTCTGTGCAGATGCAGATAAAGTGTCTGGGTAAACATTTCTGGACATTATCTTCATCCAGATATAAATAATTTTCCTCAAAATATTTATGCTGGCATTAATGTTCTCAGTGATATACATCTGAGAGGATAAGGTGTCTTGGAATAAGATATATGCAGGAAAATATTATGCAAGAATACCTGTGTCTTAAAAGAAGATGTGATATCTTTTTAAAGAAACAGACTTTTATAAAATCTTTGAAGCAAATTGACCTGCATATTCCGTGGAATTTTATTAGTCCTTTGCAGTTAAACTGAAGACAAATATAATTGGCAAAATTCTTGTCTCATGGAATTCAGTGACTAACTCTTAATTTATTTCAGTGGGTTAAAAATTTCAATCTACATGTGTATTTAATTCAGAAACAGTTTTCAGTGTACTTAGAGCTAAATATTTTTTAACGTTTAAATTTGCACATCATGATAATAGAAAGCAAAAACATCTGTTCTATTAAGTTCTTCTCCAAAGCAATGGAGAAAGATCTGGCTTTATTGACTTTTTCATTCTATTTTATGTATTGCTAGGAAGAATAGATCTGGACTCTACCTGTCTATTCAGCACTAACAAGCCTTTTCTTACTACCTTGGTTTGGGATATATGAAGGTTTAGAGAGCCCATAGTAACGACTAAAACACAAAGATGAGAGACTGCCAAAGTCAGCAACTACTACAGATGCTGATGAGTCTACTTTTAGCTCCCAAAAAAGGAAGATTTTTCTTACCTATGCAATCATCTCAATGTAGTTTTTATGGAGCCATCTTTATACTGTTTGGTGGTTCCCTACCCTTTACATAAGAAAGTACATATAGGAGTGAAGTTTTGCTGTATAACATGATTTGCACTAATGAAATATGAGAAAGCATTTGGTAAAAATATAATGGTTGAAAGAGATGAGGAATGCCTGATGCTAAGCAAATGAAATGAAATTTTTGATAGAACTTACATATCTGAGCTCCGGTTATATATTATGCAATGTTCTGGGCAACACTTTTAAGAGTTTTAAAAGTCTTGGGATTCATATTAATATGTCAATCTCAGATTGTAGAAAATAGTATGTTACTTTATATAATTATATCAATTATTATAACTTCTGTTAATTCATGTAAGTCCTTTTTAAGAATGGTAGGTAAAGGTCAACAATAACAGAGGCAGAAAATAAGGTTAATTCTATCAAATTTCTAAAGGAGTCATTCCTTTAGAAAGTTTTGATGATATACTTTAAGAATTATTACAAATCAATTATTCCTTTGTCTGGAAGAAAATAGTGCCTGTAAAGTGATTGCTATGTCAATACTAGTCGTGAATTAGGTTTGGAAGCATGTAGAAATGCAAATTTCTACTACATGCTGAGTATTCATCCTGCAACTAATGAATATTCACTTGACTCCTGTAACCTAACCTAATTACCCATAAAGCCACGGATAGATTTCACTTGACCCCAAACTTTAAACTGCTAGCTGCTCCTTTGCCTGTTAACGAAGTGATAATGCAATTATTTGTGTAGCAAAGCAGAAAAAGTTTGATTCTCAGTAATACATCAGTAAGCTGCACAACATGGAAAAAGCTCAATAGTTTTGGAGAAATTCCATTATGTTTTTGTCTGCCTGAGGAGTACAGGAGTTTTCTAAGCATCCTACTAAATAATATCTACCCTAGGCTTTAGCAGTATCGTCTGTAGGGGAAAGGGGGAAAATAAAATAGATAAATCAACCATAAGGGAAATACAAAAAAAGTCCCTTCACTTAGGCTTAAGCCAAGTTATTACATGTTTACTTTCATTCTGTGCTTAAGACAAAATCCCTAATATCAGTGGATATGTGCCTACATAAGAAAGCAGTTAAAACTGATGAAAGGTCCCTTGATTTGATCTTCTATTTTAACAGTGAAGAAAAGGTCTGACATGTGAAATGCCCAAATGCTGCCAGCCCTAGCTAAGAGATATACATTAAAAAATAGAACCTGTATCACAGGAAATATTAGGAAAGCTGGGAAATTGCATCTGTACTTTCTGTAGTTTCATATCACATCTATATTTTCTAGGGAGGGATTTTGTCATCTCACGTTAACAACTAGGATTTTTTTCTGTATGAGTAAAGATTCTCTATCTGGCCACATTCCAAATAACAGTAGACAGTAACTGGAGATCAATAAAGTTGCTTCAGCTTAGTGTTCCTCATGTTTGTCTTGCAGATATACAAATATACACCTGTTTTGTTCTTTGTGGACTTGATTAGAAGATGATCTCGTTTTGTGATGATCTCTGACTCCTTCAGTCTTTCTTGCTTGTTCTATTTGAAACTAAAGTCATTTCTATGACCTGGCCCAGCTCCTAGCTTGACTGGGGAGAATGGTGGCTTCCAGCAGAGGGAACAAATAGCAGAGACTGGAATAGTCTGCAGACTCCTTTATGAGGAGATTATGTAACTCCTTTTCTGCTCTAACACCAAAATTTGAGAGAGATCCAGGCTCACTGTTCTCTTACACATGTTTTAATCATTCTGGGAACAGACAAAAGTACACTTCAATCCTATAGTGAAAGTGAAGACTTCTGGCTTTAGGTCACCCTTATAACCCATATACTGTAAGTCTTTATCATGTTTTTTATAAATATTCCTTGTTTCTGAACTACTGGCACTGGTAGGTGGTGCAAAAACTACAAGGCACTTGAAATATGCCTGCAAATTCATACCCCAGTGAAAAAACCTGCTGTTTTGCAAGGGATGCAAGTGTCAAAAGGGCTTTTCTGGTCATTTTCACTGGAGGGAATTAAAACAGTAAAGCTTGGGTGTCATAAAACCAGGATGGCACTGTCAGCTTCTCTGTCATGTTTAATATTGCTGGAGCAGAGGGCTGTTCACTTGTTCCCTAGAGGAAAGCTAAGGATTGTTGTCTTTCCCACTTTTTAAATTGTGTAGAGAGAAATTTCCAAAGGAAGTGGTTATGTTTTCCCTTTTTAAAGCAGGGTGGCTCACAAATGCCGTGATTCTAGACATTGTAGTGAAAATACAATACAGATCCCACGCAGCTTCAGGAAGCAGAAGCTAGTAAAACGTCTGGGTTTGTGCCTCTTGAGCTTCAAATGAATAACAACAGGAAGAGATAACAAAAAAGAAAATGTGAAAGCAGAGACAGCATACATCCATATTTGGGGGAAATGGATCAGTTCTACAGCTCCACAAAAACACTGTCTCTTCCAGGAAATCTTTGATTGCTCAACACTCCTATACAAACCTTGACTATAGACTAGGGTTAATAAGACCCAGCAGAAGATGATTTCATTACTAAATAAAGTATTCCCCTTTCTGTCCAGTTTAAGACCTCATCTACAGGTGAAAAAGATGCTTAATTTTGACAAAGTGTGGCCATAAGTATATATGAGAGGTCATGTTGAAAAACAGAAAAAAGAAAATGCTTTTCCTTGAATCAGTAAATTTCAATTATACTGCATCTCTTGCTTAAAAAAAGCAAATGTAGAATTATAAGAATAATTATTTAAGGATTTCTGGTTGCTGACAAGAATATTTCAAGAAACAATGTTACTAAAGATTATGGGTCAAATTCAGCTTCGATGTAGGTGGACATAACTTCCATTAAGAAAAATTGCGCTAATGTAAAAGTAAGTATTGCCATGTAAGTCACTTTCCTTTTAAACTGAATAACTGGAAAATTATTTTAAAAGCACAAAAGTTTTCAGAATACCTGCTGCTGATGTTGAAGAGATACATGTAGTAATTTATGGAGAAGTACATTTGTATTTAATGTGTTAGCAGTTTCAAAAACGACACTCTGACCTGCAGCTAAAAGAGTTGTGAATCCTTCTATTTGTAGACGACAAGATGCCTCCTGAAATTACTTCTTTTGTAGTGTCTTCACAAAGTGATACTATTCTTTCTACAGGCAAACAAGAATGAAAAACAGAAACACACACACACAAAAAAAAAACCCACAAAAAACAAAAACCAAAACAAAACAAAAAAAACCAAAAAAAACAAAAAAAACCCCAAAAAACCCCAAGTAATATTTCATGGCCAAAGAATTCACCTTTTTCCTGATGTAGCAAAATCCATTATGCATAGTCTATGTCAATTTATGAACTTAAAGACAGAATTTGTAGGCAGGGATGTTAAAAGTGCTTCTGTTTTGTTATTCTGAAGAAATTAAGGCTCCAAATAGAGGAGAAAAGATTCTTTTTTCACTGATTTATGATGCCAACAGACTGATATTCAATTTGGAGCACCTAACCTATCAAAGATGACAGAGGACTTTCTCTACAGATTGCCTCACACACTGTATGAACAAAACTCACTGGTTACCTCTGGAATATATCATATGAGAGAAGAAAGATAAAAATTTTTCTATTTCACCAGCCTCCATTTCACCAGAGTTCTTTAGGGTTACCATAATAAAACCCACAACATGACGAGTTATGGATTAAGATAGAAATTAACCCAGTTATCATTCCTAGGATTCCTATTATTCCCTAGGATTACTGATCTCCATCTGGATGGGACATTATAACAACTAAAAGAAATGGTGCATCTGGGAATAACTATTATTTATATTGTCTCTTTTCCACTCTTATGCAAGTCTACTTAGAATTATTATTTCAGGATTGAGGAGCATCCAGATAAGACAGCACAGTCCATGGTCAGTGTATATGGGTAGGGAATATTGAATACCGAATACATTGTGCCATTTTGTACCTTTTCATACATTTGAAAAACATTAGACTTATTAATGCCTGCAATTTCCTTCCTTTTATGAAATTTAAAATAACCCCAGTATGTCAAACCATAATTGTAGATAAATTGTAAAATTAGGAGATAATTTCATGTTTTGATACAAAAGGCTGTCTAGGTGGAATATGAAAACTTTTTAAAATTAGTTGACCTTCTGTGTTGTGAGTTAGGAGATGGGACTAAGTGGAGTGCATATGCCTAACCTGATGTTCCATCACTGTCTTATTATCATGGAAATTTTCCAAAAAATACCATAAATATCATGTCACATATAAGTCATACATAGATCAAGGATTTTTCTTGAAAAAAAAAAAAAAAAAAACACAATTTTGTAGAAAATATTATGGTTTGCTTTTTCTTTGTTTTCTCTACTGGGGAAATAAAAATGAAAGATTTAATCTTAGGTTGTATTCATAATATTTTGATTGTTTGTAAGGTCATGGTGTTGTGGTTTAAGCCCACCCATTCCCTCCTCCTCAGGGGGAAAACTCCTCCTAGATCTCCCCTGCAGCAACACAGCATCCTTCTCACAGGTAACAGTTTTCCACAAACTTCTCCAACTAGCGTGAATCTTTTCTTCAGGTGCAATCCTCCCAGCAATGGGCTGTGCCAGTGCGAACTTCCCTCAGATTCACAACCTTCTTTGGGATTGGTCCCCTGCTCCAATTCTCCTTGGGCTGCAGGGGAACAGCCTGTCATCTCACCACAAGCCAAGGGGGAATTGCTACTTCGGCACACTTCCTCCATTCCTTCCTCACTGACCTTTGTGTCTGCATGGTTGACCATCTCCAGTCCCACTCCTCTCCCAAATAAATGAACTCCCATAACAAAAGAACCCACTGAAGGGTTTTTCCTCTCTTAAATGTGTTATCTCAGAGGCACTGTTTGGCTTGGCCTTGGCCAGAGTCAGGTCCAACTTTGAGTTAGGCGACCTTCTCAAAGCTTTTTACAGGAACCATGCTACGCTCACCCACTACCAAAATCCCACCTGACACAAACTCAACACACATAGGCACAGTACTTTGTTTCTGATAGAATTCCAATTGCTCCATGGCATGCACTTACAATCTGGACTACAATTCTCAAAATGCATTCTGGAAAGTCCTCTGACTAAATCACCCAGTGCTTTCTGGGAGCTTGCCTGTGGTGTACCACTAATCAGTAAGGTCAGGCAATAAAGGAAAAAGAAACACAAGGTGCCATTCTGTTTTAGATAGATGAAACTTATTTTGTTTTGTGTTGAGTTGACAATGAGGTTCATCTACCTGAAATGTAGAAAGCACCAGGTGCTTTGTGTTTCATTTCCCTTTATCTTTCAAGATTTTTCATCCTAAATTTCTTGTTCTGACAAAAAGTCAGTTTTGAACAGTTTTATTTGGTTTTAATCTCTTCTAATTATGGAGAATTCTTGCCATCCTATTAAATATTTGGCAGAATTTACTGGATTAAATGACTTGTTGCCTTTTTTTTTTTTTTCCCAGTATAGCCACCGCTACTAGTAAAGTGTACATTCCATCTTTTAAGTCCAAATGAGGACAGAGATTTATCAGTGAAGAACCTCTATGTAGGTTTTGGTATTGTTTTTTTTTTTTTCTACAAGGATATGAAGTATGCTATTTGATGTCTGAAATATATTCTAAACGTCTTTTTTTCTTGATAAAAAACACCTACAAAAAGGTTACATATAGATATGAGTTCTGTAGATAGAGGGCTGCCATCCAGAAAGACCTTGACAGGCTTGAGGAGTGGACCTATGTAAACCTCAAGAAGTTCAATAACTCTAAGCACAAGGTCCTGCATCCAAGTCAGCCTGTTCACCAGTATCAGTACAGGCTAAGGGGTGAACAGATTGAGGGCAGCCTTGCAGGGAATGACCTGGGGATACCAGTGGATGAAAAATAGGTTGTGAGTTGGCAACACGAGCTTGCAGCCCAAAAACCAAACAATATCCTCAGCTGCATAAAAAGAAGTGTGACCAGCAGGTTAAAGGAGGTGATTTAAAAAAGATGGAGAGGGACTCTTTATCAGGGAGTGTGATGATAGGTTGAGGGGTAACAGTTTCAAATTGAAAAAGGATAGATTTAGATTAGATATAAGGAAGAAATTCTTACGGTGAGGGTGGTAAGACATTGGAGAAGGCTGTCCAGAGAAGTTGTGGATGTCCCCTCCATGGAAGTGTTAAAAGCCAAGTTGCATGGGGCTTCGATAAACATGATCTAGTGGAAAGTGTCCCTGTCCATGGCAGGGGAGTTGTAACTAGATGATCTTTAAGGTTCTTTCCAACCCAAACCATTCTATGATTCTCCCCTTCTACTCTACACTTGTGATACCTCACTTGGATTACTTGTCTCATCCCACTCAGTGGAGGATGAGGGAGGTGAATCATTATGATCCCTCAAAAGAGGCTGTCCCTGCACAGCAGGGCTGCAGAGGCACTAGAGTCATGACAGTAACTTTGAGGAGCAATAAAAATAAAAAATTTATTTTCCCTAGCAATCAGTAAATGTTGCGGATAAAAGTATTTTGGCAATAGAAGTTAGTTTCTTATGAATTACTTTAAGGCACAGCTAGATACCTAGAAGAAGAAAGGAAAAGTGCACAGTAAGAGCAAAAGATACGAGAGAGAGAGAGATTAAGATAGAAAGAAAGTAAATATAAAATAAGATATCACCACACTTGGATCCAGCAACATTTCACGGGATCAGCCCAAATCTTGAGTTCTTTGGTGATGGATGCACCCAGATCAATATTTACTGTCCCTTTATACACTTGTCATATGGGTATCATCCCCAATTTACATAGGACAAATAGAGAGGCGGTGCTAATTTTCATGAACTCCTTCTAGTGTGGTGTCCACTATAGACCTCTCCTTGGCATAGTCACCATGGTTAATAGAAGGAATTAACTCAGGGCAAAGACACCTTCTATCCTACGCAGAATTTATCTCTTCCTATTGTTAATTTATCTACAAGGAGCCAGGGGAGGATGGCAGAGCCACTAAGGGCCATTGACACCTCCTTCCTCCAGGCAAGCCTTGCTTGTTCTCAGTTCAGATTTTATCACTACTCAAGTTTTCAGACATCAGTCAGGCTTTTACAGTACTGCATCCAGCTCTGGGATCCCTAGCACAACCAAGATATGGACCTGTTACAGCAGGTATATATGAGGGCCATGAAAACTATCAGAGGGATGCAACACCTCTCCTGTGAAGAAAGGAGAGGTCCTTTAGCCTGGAGAAGAGAAGGTTCTGGGGACACCTTATTGCAGCCTTTCAGTATATAAAGGTTGCTTATGATAAAGATGGAGAGAGACTTTGTAGTAGACACTTTAGTGACAGGACAAGGGGTAATAGTTTTAAACTAAAAGACCGAAGATTCAGACTGGATGTAAGGAAGACATTTGTTATGATGAGGGTGATGAGACGTGATGAGGGTGATGAGATGTGATGAGGGTGCAGGATGCGGAGGAGGTGGACTAGTTGAACTTTCAAGTTTTCTTCCAACTCAAACTGTTCTATGGTTCTGCGTATTCATGGTGAAATTTGGAAAAGATACTGAAATGGATATTTAATATGTTATTTGTTTTAGTTTAGCAAATATGTATTTACCGATGTACAACCACAGATTGACAGTATGACTAAATACTGTTGAAAAATGCAGAACTATATTAGAGAAAATACATGAAAATTGTTGCTGACATTATCTTTGCTCCATATACAGTAAGGTTATGTCTGTGATGGTTTGCCAAGCATCACCCTGGAATAAGAAGCCTAACTTTTATTTATCTTTAGTTTTTGAGGCCACTAACAGTCCTTGTTAAATATTCCATAACATTAACTGCTGCCTTAACTGAAATCACAGAATGGTAGGGGTTGCAAGGCACCTGTGAGGATCATCTAATCCAATGACCTTGCTAAAACATGTACACCTAGAGCAGGTTGCACATGAACATGTCAAGGTGAGTTTTGAAAGTCTCAATAGAAAGAGACTCCAAAATCTCTCTAAGTAGCCTGTTCCAGTACTCTGACACCCTCACCATAAAGTTTTTCCTTATGTTTAAGTGAAACTTCCTGCATTCTAGTTTGTGCCCATTTCCCCTTGTCCTATCACTGGGCACCACTGAAAAGAGACTGGCCCCATCCTTTTGACACCTGCCATTGATAAGATCCCCTCTCAGTCTTCTCCATACTAAACAGCGCCATGTCTCCCATCCTTTCCTCATAAGAGAGATGTTCCATTCCCCTAATCATCAATGTAGCCCTCCTTTGGACTCTCTCCAGTAGTTCTCTGCCTCTCTTGAACTGGGAAATCCCGAAGTGGAAACAATATTTCAGACATGGCCTCACCAGGGCAGAGTAAAGGGGGAGAATAAACTTCCCTCGACCTGCTGGCCACACTTTTCTTAAAGCACCCCAGGTTACCATCAGCCTCCTCAGCTAAAAGGGCACACTGATGGCTCATGGTTAACTTATTGTCTACCATGACTCCCAGGTCCTCTGCAGAGATGCTTTACAGCAGGTCAGCCTCTGGCCTGTGCTGGTGCATTGGGTTATTCCTCCCCATGTGCAGGACTCTACACTAGCCCTTGTTGAGCTTCATTGGGTTCCCCTACCACCAACTCTCCAGTCTTTCCAGCTGTCACTGGATGACAGCACAGCCTTCTGGCATGTCAGCCGCTCTTCCCAGTTTTGCACCATCAGGAAATCGACTTAGGATACACTTTATCCTTTCTTCCAGGTCACTGTTGAATATTCTGAACAAGACTAAACCAGGTACTGACCCTGGGGAACACTGTGGGCCTCCAACATAACTCCGCACTTTTGACTACCATTTTCTTTCCAGAGTTTCTTTTAAGGTAACAAAGCAGTTTTATTCTGTTAATATAATATACTTCTGTCTGAAATAACAATAATGTCAACTGTACTTGTAGAAATTTTCTTAAAAGTAGTAGTTTCTCCATTTTATCTATACATTTTATTTATTTACTTCTGCAGCCTTCAACACCTTTTACCAAGTGATCTAAAAAACCAGTCTACCCTCCTGAGGTGCTTCTAACTGCTGTCATTTGACTCAACTGTCCTACCTTTGTTTAGCTTCACTTTTACAAAATCTTCAGGAGAAACTGTGTTACTGAATATCTGACTTTTATTTTATCATCAGAGGTTTGGGGGGGGAAGCACATGTCATTTGTCTAGTTACCAATTAAATCATTTCATCACTCCTGCCTCCAATCACAACCAATAGCTGTTCCCATCTCTTTAATCACTGCTTACAACTATATCTCAACTGATACTAATTTCAGCACAGTTCTAGTGATAGTACAGAAATAGCTTCTTTCTCATTTCTGCTTTCCTAATAGACTTTTGTTGACCTTTTAACACTGTGGATCACTACATGCTTTTGCCCCAGTTCCACAGACATGTTGGTGTTTTCTCACATACATAAATGCATAAATAAACAAAAAGAAAAAAAATCTTATTTTGTTCTTTTTTTTTTTTTTTTCAGTAAGATATTTATCTATGAAATTATTAAAGTTCATAGTTGGCTTCTTTTATCCATCAATATTATTCCTCTTACCTCAGTTTGGGTGCAATTCACAGAAGAGATGACTGTGATCCTTAAGATCTAATCCTATTTCTTAAGACTTATGTTACTTGTTAATACAGAGGTTTTCAGTCTGGGTTCTGATCTGTTTCAAAGACTGAGTCTAGGTTTAGTATTTATGACATCCCCAACCTACTGCACCCCCCATAAAAGAGTGGAAAACTGCATAAGCTATCCCTTAATAGGTAGAGAGTAATTGCATTTAGTCCTTTCAGCTGAGGAAAGTGAGATGTCAAATTCCAAACTGCAGGCCGGCTTTCACCTTTCGTTGCATTCAGGACCTTAAAACAGTCATTCCTAAGAAAACAACAATGAGAAGAACAAAAACACACACATAAAGCAACAAAGAAAAAAAAAAAAAAAAAGAAAAAAAACAACCCCAAACAACCAAAACTGGAAAACAACCAAGCCAACATGCTGAATAGATTTTTTTTTCATTTACATAATCCTTCAGAATTCAAATATCTGGGGTCTTCTGTCAAAGACATCCACTGCATTATGCAATTTTAAGAAGATCTAACTAACCAGTAATAGAGGCATCTTCTGTCTGGACTGCCTAATAATCCAGATATTCGCACAAGATGGCAATATGTGTTTACATGACTCAGCTGGCGTTGGCAATGATTATCTCTGTTGAGGCTGTTGAAGGGAATAATTTAGAGTTTATTGAGCCACAGAAAGAGAAAGAAACAGCTAGATAAAAAATAAAGATTTGATAAATTTCCTCTTTACCTTCTCTTCCTGGGCACACAGTGGAATTCAGAGCTCAGAGTTAGATTTATATCTTCCCACATAGGATCTGGTGAGAGCTAAGCAACTCAGAATTGAATCCAGGAAACCTCTGGGCCACCTGGGGAACCACCTTGATGTAAGCATGGGAATCATTGATGACAGGTATATATCTAACATCCTGAACATCTCTGAAGTCTTCTGGCTGAGTAAAAGCTCATTGGAGGATGCCTCCAGCCACTTATGATCCTTAACAGTACCCTGCTTAGAAGGTAAGTTGCTTACACCTCCTCTTTCAAAGAATGAAACAAGACTCTCCCTTGTGGCAATGATTAAGGTTCCACAGTTGCCCAATTTGGTACGATTGTTTAAGAGACATTTATAAACTGTGAATTCTCTAGATTCAGAAGGGGTTTTTTTGAGCCTGAAAGGTCCAGGCTCACATCTCTTCTTCCCTTCAGGCCTTTAGGTAGAGTGAGTTTAACAAGATCCCCTCCTTGTCATGTTAAATTGGTTTCAAGGTCTTTGGATGCAGAAATAGAAATGTGTGAAGAGTGGTCCCATCCTGTTAGCTGTCATGCTTGAAGTTCTTGTGTGGCAGATGAAAAAGTTTGCCAGCTGTATCATGTAAATGTATAGAGAGAGGCTAAGTTTGGAGTGGCTGAAAAAAATAAAACAAGTTGTTATTAAGTCCTACAGTCCCCAGTGAACAAAATACTGTTAGTCTAGTCACAGACTTGTTATATCTGTTTCACCTAGCCATTGCCCTGGTGCTGAGAAAATTATGGAGAAATTGTATGCTTCTATATTACTTGGAAAAAGGGTGATTATCCTGGGGATATCTTCTTTACAGTTTATGACTGCTTTGCATGGAGATACTGAAGGGGGAATATCTGGAAGTGAAATCCAGCTGATTACATGGAGAAATGTGCAAGACACAGTGAATCACCCAGGAGAAATGAACACTTCTAGGGAACAGTTAAAGCACTATCCTGAGACAGATGTCTAAAACAGGTCTGTTGTACTGCACCCTAAACTTTCATTTCTCTCTCTTTGACTATAGAGTGAAACAGATGTAAATGCCTACAATGTAGCATGCCTACACTGTAGCATGCCTAAAGTAATAGGGGAATCCAGGTCATCATATTTATTCAAACAGCTACTAATTTCCAATCTATCCTGTCACTCTGAAATCAAGATACTTATTGCTTTGGTTTTTTATTACAAACTATACTATATGCTATTCATGTTATGTAGTTGATCACGTGAAATTCATGTCTGTTTTTTTGAGAGGATGAAATGCACTTTTCTAATTACAAAAAGAAAAAGCATTAAAAGTACCCATTAGAGTATCATGTGTGCTAAAATTCAAAAAATCATTAGGATTTGCAAAGATATTTACCAAGTGCTGTTAATCATGTACTCAAGCAAGGCATAATGTACACTGAAAGTGAAAGCAAAGTAAACGATATATTTCTCTCTCTGTATTCTAATATAATTTTCTTATAATACAAGATATGCTTGATAAATTCAATACTATAATTCTAACGTAACTTTGCAACTCCCCAAAACCTATAACATCAGTAACAGATTAGTGAGAAGTTTGAAAACATAGAAACACAGTCTCTTTTAACACAGAAACACAGTCTCTTTGTTTTCCTTTTTTTTTTTTTTTTTTTTTTTTTTTTTCCCCCCCCCCTCTATATTTCTATCAAACGGAGGCTGAGAAAGCAACCTTATCGAACAGGAAATAAGCCCTTACAATATCAGTTAAATCTATACCTAGGACAACAGCATCTCCTCTTTTTGTTATAATTCAAATATTCTCTTCAATATATCAGAGAGAAAATATGGTCCTTGGATTTGTATATACAGATTGAGGTAATCTGAATTTGACATAACGCAGGAGAATATCCAAAGGTGAATTTCAGTAATGCTTAATTGCTCTCTGCTTCTGAAGCATCTAAACAGTTAGTTTTGGATAATATCAAAGAGTCTGATGGGGGGTTTAGAAGTGACAGCTTGCTCATAGCCTCAATGGTAAAGTAATCACAGAAGTTACTACAATTCAAGGACACTACAGCTAATCTGAACCTAGTTGCTGGAGTGCATTAGGACACATCACAATGGGATACTCTAGTCTCCACCTCATGCATCTGTATAGATCTTGCCACAGCTCCCATTTCTCCACTCATTTATTTTTCATGTCCTGTGGAAATCAGATTTTGAAATTCTCATTATAACTGTGAAGGGTAGTGGATTAGAGGGGGGGGGCATATCCTGCTGCATGGGTCTCAAACTATCAGGGCACTGGGAACAGTTCAGGTGAACATGAAGACCTGGGAATTCAGAAAAGCTCTCAGGTTCTTTAATACATATATAGACTGTAATGTCTCCACAGTACATGGACAACCTCAGCCTTAGTGTGAGAGTATGCATGATTTGCGTAGCATTTCTCTCACAGGTCAAAACCCAAGCATCCTATATCTAAACTACAGATCTTCACATCCAAAGTTTCAAAGCAAAGTTGTATAGATTGACTCAGACTGTTTTGTTATTTACTTGACATTATGGTAGAATGTAATAGTACAGAAGCCTCTGCAGCTCTGGTCATGCCAGTGAGATTGTAACTCTTGAGGCTGCAAGTCCAGGGCCTACTGACACTTATCTGAGGATGCTGCTGCTTGTACACCAGACTCACAAGCAAGGCTCAATAGCATCGCTTAGACAAAGACCATGGCTTATTTAGGCTGCTGTCACCCACGTAGCATACTTCCAGTGGACATGTGTATACCCAGTCTTTTCACCCTTCCATTAACTATTTTATTGAATCATTTCATAGATCAGATGTTGGAATGCATATAATATTTTATAAAATATACCTTTTTCCACTTGTAATAAATTAAACTGATATCAGCAGCATTACACTTTGTAAAACATGGTAGCTGTAGAAATAGAAGTACATCTTTGAAACTGTCCAGTACAATTACCTTTGCACAGTAGTCTGTTCAAGGAAGTACAGTAATTACCAAACAGATATAGATGCTTATTATTCTAATCCAATTAGCTTTCAACAGCTGAAACAGTGACTGTTTTTGTCACTGACTTCTAGATTTTAACTTTATTTTAAATCCAGTAAAAGTCACAAGTCTTCTTTAATCACAGGTGGTTTTGCTTTAGCACAAGTGATAGCCAGAAATTATAACAGAATTTTTTTAATGTTTTACACAATATCTAGCCAGGGTCATTGGTTAAATAGTGAGATATGCTTTTTACTTCTAAAACAGCTGAATGTCTCTAGCCCATATCAATATTACAAAAATTACCTGCAGCAGACTATTTTTTTCCTAACAAGAATAGATAAACCTCTTCCATTCTGAATATCCTTTTTAATGTTGTATACTTACTCCAGAAGTAACTTAAATAAAGCTGCTATATAAATGCACATGTGCTTAGATAAAATACCACTATAAAAATTCACATTTACAGCAACTGTCATAGCTGTAGCAGAAAAATCATTCAGATATATAATACTGCAATAGCAGAATTCAGTTATGAAATAGAAAGCAAACATATATATGCATATACAACAAATGTAGCACAATATATTGCAATATATAAGTATGTACTGTACTGGCTTCTGTACGGTATCACTTCACACTTGCGTATCTCAAAACTGTTGAGAATTACAAACTCTAATGAATGTCACTTCTCCTGAACCCTTGATAGAAAGTAGAAAAGCCTGACTTATTTATTTACTTATTTTAGCTTCTAATATCTCTCAGTGCATTTTGTGAAATGAGCGATATTTTGGAATAGCTACATTTGTTGATTTAAAACCACTAACTCTTCAAACATTTTTTACTTTTGTCATAGCTAGAAGGTCATGAGACAAATAAACAGTAAGATAGATCTGTATGCTCTTATATATAGTTCCAGTAATTCTGCTTCTTATTGTGTAGGAGAAATTTTTTGCTATTGCAGGACAGGGGAATGGATTTATTCATTCTACATCAAGTTGAATCATATCCTAAAATCTGCAAACTGAAAGTGCAATGCTCAAAAGGGTTTAGCCCCTTTTTACTGTGGAAAATACATCCCTGGGTGAATCAGACATACATTTATCATAAATATAAATATCTATCTTTACATGTAGAGTCAAAAAAATTCTCAGTATCACAAACTGCCTGCCTATCAGTATTCTGCTCTTACAGAGTTTATTTCTTGAATTTGCCTGTTTCTTTATATATTCGTTGCTTTAGTCTGCAATGATTCTCTTCTGAAAATGCAAGATAAATACCTTTGATCAAGGGTTTATTTAAACAAAGCAAACAACCTTCTTCACTGAAAAACTTAACATATCCCTTACATAGAAACCTGAAAATAAAGGGTATATTTTTTCCACATTACACAAAAGTTTAAACAAGTATATAAAAAAAAATGCTTTGCAAGTGAAAGTGCAGTATTTCTTTTGCAGTGTGTGCTAACTGAACAGACAAAAGAAAACATCACTAAGTATAAGACATATAGTATAAAAAGTTTTGTAGAATTATCTGAGAGGTGATGACTGTTTAAAGGCAAAGGATTGATAGTTTTGTTTTATTTTAAGGAAACACTGGAAAGAATCTCTTTTTTTAATTCCATACTTCAGGGATGAAGTTCAGGACAGAGAGGCTCTGCTTGAAGCCAATACACTAATGAAGTGCTCCAAGTATAGGTTTTGTGTAGGCTTATGCAGATCACCAGTACAAAATTGAACCCGGATGCTATTTATCCAGAGCCACAGTCCAGAAACACCACTAACTGATGTAGCTGGTTACTGCTATGGGAAACATTTTGGTACTGTGATGCCATCAGAGAACTACAATTCACAAAGTACTTGAGCATCACATCATCCATGTTCATTTTTTATTACTTGTTGCTTATTAAATAATTAATTGACCAAAAGTGCAGTGGTTTGGCATTCAAAACACATTCCTGAAGATACTTGCAGGACATATTGCATATATTTCATTGTATTTCCATTACTTTGAAAAATGTAGTTCTGTGCTTTCCAGACATTTTAGTAGGCTTTTATAGGTAATTTCTTCTCTAGTACGGACAGCTCTGCTGCTTTTATTGCCAGTTGCAATTTACAGCAACAGGTCTGCAATATTTTTCTACTTCAACTCAGTGGACCACATCATGTCCTGATTACATCTTTCTGACTCCAAGAATGTTGTTTCTGTAACCCAGTGGGAGATGTTACATAAAAATATTTGTAGTTATATGCAATTTGTGTCTTCTTGTTGTGACTTAGTGTCATCTTTATTGTAACAATATCTTGGCTTCTTGGAGCATAATTTTCTTCATTGACTTCATATCCCTCATTGAAATTTGTTTCCGTTTTGTCTTCCTTCTGGTTGTTTGCATGTGATTCAGCCAGTATGAAAATTCTACTTGAATTGTTTTGTGCAATAGCCTACTTTTAGAGAGACCTCATTCAAGTGTACTACAGAGCTTTAGTTGGCTTTGAGTTTTCTATTATGGTATACCAATGCAAGAAAAATCCTTTTATTAAAAGAATCCATAAATCAGCGAAACATTTGAGAAATGAGGCAAGTGAGTACATTGTCAAAAGCTCAACTATTTGAAAAAACATTCTTTTCTTAGTCCCAGGTGTTTTAGAATGAGTGAATAGCATAGAAATGTTCACTTCAAAATGATATTTCAGGCAGTTGTTGATTATTAACTGCTTAATTTTTAACCACTGTCATTTTGGATGTTGAATTGGCCATGAATGATTCACTGTAAGCCATGCTGAATTCCAACACTAGTGTTCTGCAAACAATCAATCCTGTGATCAGGATTATGCTACTGAAGAGCTAGAAGGCATTCAGGGCCTTTGTATACATAGTTCTTCAAATATATATGGAAGTATGTAAGCAGACGTACTGTGCTTAGTAATATTAAGAGGATTTTCATTACACTGTGTATGGATTTGAAGCATTATTCTTCACAAATGACAAGCTATTCTAGCTCTTTGTGGTATGCTCAGTTTCTGTCTGCAAGTGGAGGATAATGTTTGCTGTGTTCTACACAGTTCAGTGTCCTGATCTTGCAAATAATTATGTATGTATGTATAGAGATTTACTAAGAGAATGACTCACATAAAGTTACTCACATGTAATTGTTTGTAAGAATAATTTATAAGAGAGACTAAGGCAGTTTAGAAATGGCCTTTCAATAATGAAAACTAAACAAAAAAGCAACTATAAACTGGCTTTAGCATTGTTGAGTCAACTGTCTGAAAATTGCTTGTGGGGAAGAGTGCTACTTAGTGTTTGACATGCACTATCTGCTCTACTGAGACAGCTACTAAGTGTTATTTTGCTTCTTTTTCTAGCTGACAAATCTAGCCACTACTGTCTCTTTTTCTATCATGTGGTATTAACTATATTTCTATGAGATTTTCACAGATACCAAAACTGATCTTGTATACCTTTGTATCATTTACACCATACTAGAAAAGAAGCATTCTCTGGAGGCAGGAGGAGATGTATCGTAACTTTGCAATACATTTATCCTTTTGCTCCAGCTTTGTTTTTTTGGTTTGTTTTTTTTTTTTTTTAATTAAAATTCAGTTGAAAGTCTTTTCAACTAAAAATATAACCTTTTGAAGTCGTTCATTATTCCCAAGCAAAGTAGAAAAGTGTGAATATGATAAAAGCTACTCAAAATGAAAGATAAAAATGTACTCAGTTTGAAATTATAGAGCAAAATGTCTCTTTTGCATAGAGAATATAGTTTTTTTCATACATTGCATATTGATATGTATAATCATGATGATATATTTACTTTTCATATATGGTCTTGTCTTTCTCTTTTGTCTGTAGAAATAAATTAACATCTAGGTAGTGTTTGTATTTTTTAAATGCTTCTTCTTTCTCATAATCTTACACTGAAATAATAGACTTGAAAAACTAATTGGACATCAAGGTAAATCACAATTAATGTATATCAAAATATATCAATAATATGAGAGACAAGCAGATTGACTATATGCATTTATACAGCTTAAGAATATCTATAGCACCTTGTGTGTCTTGTAGGAGCCTTTACACTAGATCTGTTCTAACCTTTATTTTGAGAATGCCTCATTATTCTACGTGATATTCCTCATTGTACCATACAAAAGTGGACAGATCTCAAGCTTCAAGAAAGCCTACAGGCTTGAAGGAAGGCCTTTTAAACTTCTGCATTTACTCAGGGACCCATTTAATTTCATGGATACTTTCTGATGATATCTTTTGGAGCCTACTTAGAGAAGTGAGCAGGGGAAAAAAAAAAAAAAGTACTGAAGATATAACCTTTTCAGCCATCAAAGACATCCTTCACCAAATTATTTCTTAGGAAAATTGTTCTTCTTTTGAAATGAGGTATGGATGCAGTCCTCCTGGACTATCTAAAGGAATTTTTTCAGTGCCTGTCTTGTCTGGTCTTTCAGAATTTATCTGGTCCCTATCTAGCTCTTTTGAAGATCAAAGTACCCCTTAACTGTCAGATGCTGATATCTATAAGAAAGATATACTCTATCTGTAGCCTTCTTATCTCTTGGTGTGTGCCCGTGTTCCACCTTTTTCCACAAACCTTAGCATAACTATGAAGCACAGGTCTCAGAAACAAGGGAAGATGTCTGAAACAACATTTTAAAAAGAGGAGTTTCCTTGGACTAGTTTATTCTAGTTATCTAGTTATTAATGAACTAAACAGTGCCAGTATGTGAGTTGAGCATTACTTACCTCACTGAGGGTTAGGCAGTGAAATCTGGGATCCTTCAGTGAGTAAATTGTCACTGTTTAGCCGTCCATATATTGCGGTTATATTAATGTCTAGTTTTAAATAGGTTGTATCAGGTCTTCTTAAAGACATGTTCTCCTCTTTCCTCTGTTTCTAGCTAACTTAATGACAGTAGCCCAGTAGTTAACATACGATGTAGTATAAAGCAGAATTTAAAATCTGTATGACCTAGATGTTAATTGCAACTAAATAGGGACACGCAATTTAATCTTAGAGATGCCCTGAATGCAGTTCTTAGACAAAGAGGGAGTGAAGACAGTGTTTCCTGTGAGAAATAAGGATGACTGCTGTCAGATGACAGTAAGTATTCTGGTTTTGCCATATCCTGGGGCTCAGTTGTTTCATCTGACTCCAGCTGTTAAACACAGCATGTGGAGCATCATGTTCTGGTTTCAGTAGAATATTATTTTGATTTCTGGATACTCTTCTGCCTCAGGTGTCCTTTCTTGCATTATTCTGGATTCTCAATCCTGCTGGCAAGTCTCAGAGGACTGTCTGCAGTCCATGGGTTTGTCTGGTCTGTGTATCTCTCTTTGCTAGACAAATTCTAGTTGCTGGTCAAGAGTTAATTCTGAGTCTTACATTACTTTCTCCTTTAGGTTATTTTGCTCCATATTCCAATTATAATCTGATATTAACAAGGATTCAGTTTGTCCCTGAATTGCTACATTATCTCTTCACACATGAACAGTTCTATGTTTTCTGGTTTTTTGTGCTCTCTGCTTAGAAATGCATTGTTGATGTGTTTCATTTTTATGTAATGAGCAACAGTTCTCAAATCTCTGTATTATATTGCTGCAGTTAGCCTCCTCAGCCTGAGCCTCATCTACCTGAATTAACTGCAAAATACTACAAACATTAAGTGCTTCAAGACCAGCTGTTATCAGCAAGTTTCCTCCTTTTTTTTTTTTTTTTTTTTTTAATAGTGTAGCTTGCAGACACAAATAAATAATTACTTTCTAGACCTTTGTATTGTCCTCTCCAGGAATGCCAGTTTCAACTCAGCTTTTAACTGCTCCATCAGAGACCAAGTGGTCTCACAGAAATTTCTTACTTCTATGTTACATGTGAATTGATCTTATCACCAGAGTCTCCACAGTCCTCGTCCCCCACCATTCCAGACCCAAAACTTTGTGAAACTTCAGTGTAGTTTACTTCTGTTTGGAACCCCATATTTCTTTTCTATGAAATATGGGCAGGGAGAGAGAGGTGGATGTGCTAGGATGCCTCAATGACTCCCAGCACAATGAATTCTCAGGGTGTTAGTCTGGGTCATTGCCAATACCTGAAGGTCTTGCTGTGAGCCTCTGTGAAACATAGCAATTTGCACTTTCTAATGGTTCTGATTATGTCATGACTTCAAACATTAAAAATATTATATTAAAATGCAAGCATGATACTTCCTTTATAATACCATACCTGCAGCAAAACTACAGTGGCCACAGTCCCCTCAGCTCCATACATTCTGTGTTATTTCCTTATTTTTATATGGAATGTACCTTTCATAGGAATTTTTCCCTCTGGGGATCCTTTCCTGACTGATTGATTTGGTCAAGGCTGAGCTGCTGAAATCCTTCAGCAATCATTGTTACATTTGGCAGTGGTTTGCTTTGTTTTTGTCTGTTTGTTATTCACATGAGGTAAATACCTGCTCCCTTTGAGTTCCTCCTTTCTTAGAATAATGACAGATTTTATGTTTTTCATTTCCTAATTTTATAATTCTCCTTTAAATAACTTTGTTCTTTCTCTGAACATGAATTGTGCCTAGTATAAAGCATAAGATTATTGACCCAAATCTTATTTTTTATCTATTCTCAAACCACTCCACAATGTCAGTGAGCTAGAGATGGAAGAGGTCATCCTTTCAATCTTGAGTTTGTATTCTGTGTGTTATGAAGTTGTCTTGCACACAGTAAAGTTCTTTTTCCCCACACTTTTTCACATTACCCAAGTAATTAAACTTATCTGTTACTCTAACATTCAACACCATCAAGAGCTCTTCTGGTAATGGCTTGTACTTGTCAAAGTCTGCTTTAAGTGGCAAATAGCCATTGCTGTTCCAAGTTAGATGACCTTGTGAAAGTTTTGCTCCCTGAATTAGTTTGGAATTTGAAAGCTTCAGAATTTTTGAGTAATAGGTTTTTAGGTGGTGAACTTTATAACTATTCTGTCTGGGATACCCAGGGTAGGGAGTAGGGTAAAAGCTGATAATTTTTTGCTCCAATTCTGTATTAATATCCATAAGATACCTTTAACTTCATGTTGTTCATTGGGAATTCAATACTAAGAAAATTGATAACAGACTTTCCTTTTCATTAGGAATTGTTTCTGGCAAAATTAAAAAAAAAAAATCCAAAAAGCAAAACCTTGAATGTCTTTTTTTGTTCTTTTATTCTTGGAAGGGAGAAATAACTGAATACATGCTGTCTACATTTTGCATGCATCTTATTTTCACTGTCCTATTGTAATATAAGATTGTATCCTCTATTGTTATGCAGGAAATACTATCAATAAACTAGTCTTGGAGAATACTTATTAATTAGGGCTGTGGAAATAAGAGAGATGGGAAAATGCTTCATTTGTGAATAGAGATTAGTATTGCTGTCTTAAAAAAAAGACTCTTCACACATGGTGCTGTAGAAAACCCCTTCTTTTTTTCTTCAATGGCTCTGGAATGCACTTTTATTAAATGAGTTGAAGGTAACCAAATGTTACATAACTGACACAGATTTTACCACTGTTAGTCTTGCACATTACTGTTGAATCTCATATATTTTTATGATAGAACATTTTAAGAATCAAAGTTTTGGACATAGACTCCTAAAATGGTTATGAACATTAGTATCAACATCACCATCAGAAACAAGGAGAACACAGCAGATTCTGAAAGCCATTGGTATGGTGTAGTATAGACAACCAGATAAATGTTAGGTATTCTTATTCTGACATTTTGTCTATTTTGGGGCTTGTTGTTATGTTGAACTTGGTAATATATTGTAGGTTGAAGCAATGCGGTGTAGATCTAAAGATTAGAAAAGGTATTTAATGTTGTTGTGTCACTGAAGTGATGGGTTTTGGATAATAAGATACAGAAGACTAAGCAGGACTTCTGTTTTTTATCGGGTTAACAAAATCAACACAGTATATGCTGTTGTAGGAGAATGACATGGAAATAGTCATATCTAACTTTTGATAATACAGGACATAAACAGATATGTGTTATTCATATAGTAACTTGAATAAAGTCGAGTGCATAAATAAGACAAGTAAAAATGCATGATAACTGCATGTAAACATATTGCTAAGTAATTGGAAATCATTTTGATTTATGGTGCTGCAGAGATGACCTTACTGTGTGAGGCTTGGTCACTAACCAAGTTGGCACTGTTCCCCATAGATTTGGCACTGTTCCCCATAGTTTTGACACTGTTCCCCATAGATTTCTAATGGAAAAACTGGCTGCCCATGACCTGGATGAGAATATGATCTGCTGGATCAAACACTGTCTGGACAGACAGGCCCAGAGAGCAGTGGCCAATGGTACTAAATCCAGCTGGCGGCAGGTCACAAGTGGTGTTCCTCAGGGCTCAGTGTTGGGACCATTTCTATTTAACATCTTTATTGATGATCTTGATGAAGGCATAGAGTCTACCATCAGTAAATTTGCAGATGACATCAAGTTAGGCAGGTGAGTTGATCTGCGTGAGGATAGAGAGGCTCTCCAAAGAGACCTAGATAGACTGGATTGTTGGGCCACTGCTAATGGTATGAGTTTCAACAAGGCCAAGTGCCAGGTCCTGCACTTGGGCCGCAGCAACCCCATGCAACGCTACAGTCTTGGGGAGCGTGGTTGGAGAGCTGTCTGGCAGAGAGGGATCTGGGCGTTATAATAGACAAGCAAATGAATATGAGCCAGCAGTTTGCCCAAATGGCAAAGAAGACCAATGGCATCCTGGCCTGTATTAGAAATAGTGTGACCAGCAGAAGTAGGGAAGTGATTGTCCCCCTGTACTCAGCACTGGTGAGGCCTCACCTCGAGTACTGTGTCCAGTTTTGGGCACCTCAGTACAAGAGAGATATCGAGGTGCTGGAGCGGGTGCAGAGGAGGGCAACAAAGCTGGTCAAGGGATTGGAAAATAGATCATATGAGGATCGTTTGAAGGAGCTGGGTCTGTTTAGTTTGAGGAAGAGGAGGCTGAGGGTAGACCTCATCACTCTCTACAGCTACCTGAAAGGACACTGTAGAGAGGCTGGTGCTGGTCTCTTCTCTCAGGTCATTACGGATAGAACCAGAGGGAGCAGCCTAAAGCTGAAACAAGATAGGTTTAGACTGGACATTAGGAAAGAATTCTTCATGGAAAGGGTAGTGAAATATTGTACTGGGCTGCCCAGGGAGGTGGTTGAGTCGCTATCCCTGGATGTGTTTAAGCATCGCTTAGATGTGCTGTTCAGGGATATGGTCTAGGGTGAACTTGTAGAGTAGGGCTAATGGTTGGACACGATGATCCCAAGGGTCTTTTCCAACCTGAGTGATTCTGTGTTTCTGTAACATATTCATGTTTACTACTCACCATATGAGAAATCCATGCTGTGAAACTGATCTTAAATGAAGTCTATGGTTAAAAGTTGTTGAGTGTGTTGGTGTATTTTGTCAAAGAGAAGACAGTCTTTGGAACAAAGTACATAGTGGCTGAGCAGCCTACCTGAAGCAGTAAAGAGAAGGTTTGAGTCCCTGAAGTAAGAGCCAAGAGACAGACATTGACTGGAAAAGCCTAACAGTTTTTATGAAAGTTGGGCTAGTAGATTTCTAAGTTTGCAATCTACTAACTGTAAAAGTGAGTTTCATCTGCAAACTCTATTTCTGTACTAGATACCCTAGCTAGACTTCTTCTATAGTGTATGTAAAGAGACATTCAATTTATCTGCTTCTAATGAAGAGATCTAAATTTGTTGTGATGAACTGCCTCCTAAAAGTGTTATTTTTCACCACTGCCTAAGAAAGAGTGTAAATAGGTAGGTGTCTTGTGCAGGGAGAAACCATTCTGCCTCACTTGTGATTAATAAACAGAGACAAGATATTTGTAATCATTTGCAAGGAACTGTATTTTTTTCAGTAGACGCCAAAGGGAGTAGTCATCTTCACTCCAGTAAGCTAGTGCAGGATTGCCAGAGCTATGACTGATTCTTCCTTCATGGAAAAAGGCAGCTGGCATGCCATGAAGAAGGGTAGAAGAGAGGGATAAATGGTCCTGTGGCTAAATCATTGAGAATATTCTCAATGAATATCCACCTGGTTTCAAACTATGTCCTGTGTAAATACATTAGGTGCCTTTAAGGAACTCTGTCACACACAGTTTCCCATTTGTAGATTTCTATTTTCATTTTCCTCTCCTGAGCATTGCCTGTCTTCTCTACTGTGACTTTTAACTTACTGGGAATAGGTGGGATCTTTCCAAGGGTGTGTGCTCAGACAGAGCCTTGTGCCACAGATCCTCAAGAGCAAATGTAATGCAAACATATATTAATAATTAAAAATATGAAATTCCTTGTGCACAGGGAGATCCAGGAATCACAGACTGCACTGTTGGGCTGTGCCTAAACTGAAGAACTAAGACCTTAATTGTTGCGGTTTATAGCCAGCCAGGAGATGAGCACCTCATGGTCACTCAGTCCCCTTCCAGTAGGATGGGAAGGAGAATAGGTACACTAAGACAAAACCCCATGTGTTGAGATAAGGAAAAATTTAATAGAGCAATGCAAGATGAGAAGAAACAACAGCAATAACAATAATAGTAATGAAACAATGTATAAAGTGAGTGACATAAAACACACCAAACCACCTAAACCTTCACAGACCCGACAGCTGCACCACAGGCCCTTGTGTTCAGCCCAGCCTGTTCTGCACCCTTATATAGCAGGTATGATGACAGTTTGCCATCAAATAACCCACCATCTGGTTCGGGTGTCTATCCGGGATGTGGGCCCTTCCCAGCTTCTCGTGAAAAATAACCCTATCCTAGCCAAACCCAGGACTTTAATTAATAAAAATGATGTTGAACATGTCATGGTGTGTTTTGTAGCTCATTGTGTAATTTTCAAAACCAAATGATGACACTGGGGCGGAGCTTCAATTCAGATCTGAAAAAGGTGTCTTGCAGTATTGAGTTGCACTGTGGAAAACATGAACGAGATATGCAACTGAATTGTTTGGTGATACAGCTGAAGGAAGGCTCCATTTTCAATAAAATCTTAGCAAAATGGCCACTTCTGTTTTTTAAAATGTTGGTCGTCATACTTCATGGAAGCACAGAATATTTTAGGTTGGAAGGGACCTTTGTATATCCTCTGGTCCAGCCTCCTCCTTAAAGTAGTACTGGTTTTTGAATTAGATCAGATTGCTTAGGTCCTGGATCTCAAGATGGACATTTCATGTCCTCCATGGGCAACTTTTTCCTTTCCATTGCTTAGGTATTCTTATAATTAAATTTGTTTTCCTTGTATTTAGTGAGAACTATTTTACTGCAACTTATAAACATGACCTCTTTTTCGTCATCTCTGCAAAGGGTCTGCCATGTCCTTTACTATAGCTCACTGTTTAGCAGTTGAGGGGAGTAATTCTATCTTCTCTAAGGCTTGTCTTTCTGTGTCTGGGCAAATTTAGATTTCTCAGCCTTTACTGACATACCATGTGCTCCAGTCCCCTACCCATCCCAGTTCTGCATTGTTGTACTTTCTTCACTTGCTCTATACCTGTTTTAAATTAAAGAGGTCAACACTAGATAAATCTAGATGTGGACTATGAGTGCTAAATAGATGACAATAATTACTTCCCTTGACTTTCTGTCTGCTCAACCCAATATTTGGTAACTCTTCATCACTAGAAAGTTGTTTTCCACCACTTATTTAATGCTAAATAGTAATTTTGGCTTATTTAAATTATTGCTAAGCATAGTCATGATATTAAAGAATGCAAGAAGTTATATAGGAAGAATAGGAATAATAAAGGTACTTTTTCCAAGGTTTCAGAAACCAAAGCAGCCTGTGATGATTAGAGTATAACTCTTAACAAGGTAAAGAGGACATTCTGTGCTGTTGTAGACCAAACCTTTTGTTTTTTCTTGCTTTACTGGGAGAGAAGTCAATCCTGACTTCTTACTGTAAAATTCCCATCATAATTATAATTTCCTGAGGAGTTCCTACTGATTCATGGAAAAGCCACACTAGAGAACTCCCTTTCCCTGCAAATGTCTAAAATATTGCAGAGCCACAAAGTAGCCTCTGCCTGCAAGAAAAATAGAATATAGGAAACAGTCATGCCTTCCAGCTAAAGAAGCTATAAATATCCCATAAATCTTAGCAAAAAAAATAAAAATCCTGGGGTCTGAGGCTATTATAAATAACTAATTAGACATTACTTTAGATATTTTTTTTTCCTTTAATGTTATATAGAGAGACACAGATCATGCCCTCTAAAATAGCCATTCATTCTTCAAAGAATTTCTGTTTATGTTTTATTTATGACTTTCTTCACTTTTTTTTCCTCAATACATAACTTATATTATGTAGTTCTGTACTTTTGGCTGACACTCTTTCTTATAAAAAATATATGAGTGAGAAATGTTATGTGTGGCAAAACAGTATTTTGAAAAATACAATGAAGACCTGAGTATCCAGTGAGAACACCTTATTCTGGAGAATTTCCCAGGACATCCTGTGGATGATGCAAGTGGTCAGGTAGAAGAAGGATTCAAACAGATTTCTTGATCACTGTCTCTTTCTCTGGGATCTTTTGTGTGTGTCCTTTGCTTAGCTTTGTTTTCCTTGGTCCCTCTTGATGTATCACTTTCTTTTTCTGTTGATAGCTTATAAGATGCAGATGCAAAAATAGCTCATAGAGTAGGAAAGACATGGGTGGAAAAGGATCAGCACCAACATAAAACAATAAAAATATGGCTGAAGCAGCATTAATTCATAGATATAGATCAATGTTGTAACTATTTTTTCAGCCTGTATGATTGTATTTGAAAGGACTTGCAAATAAGATACAATTACAGTGAAATGTGCCCAGTTTCAGCAGAGCAGCTGAAATGGAAACATAATAAACTTTCAGATTATTAATTCAGAAGAACAGCATGGTTTATAATCCTAGTCAATGTGGTCTTTTTAAGTAGGCTTTTGGGGAAATAATTCTTCAGTTATGTTCAAAGAAGTTAGAGATTATTCTTTTGGTCAAATGTGGATTAGAGAGGCATGAAGCTGAACACTTTGAATATTACCCACATACATATAATTGATTTTTTTTATTTGTTAACAAAAAAAAAGTAAGTACAAGTTATGTGGCTAAAGGAATTACAATAATATGCAAAATTACCATGGGATTATTAGAGTTACTATATAACAACACACAACAGAGAACATAGAAAGCAGTAACATTTCACATTACTGGGAAATGGAATCACATATCGGGTTAGAAAAACTCTGAGATTAGGAAGAAAATTAATTTAATCCAACAGATGTCTCAGAGTTAAAGTGACAATAGAGTGTTGAGGAGAACACAATGGACCAAATTCATCCCAAGTGTGACTGAAAGGAGATCAGCACAATCATTTGTAGAACGAACTTGGTCCAAAATATCTTGTAAAAGATAAAAAGATGATGGAAAAAATCTATAGTACATGTAAATGTTAAAAGGCATTTTATAAAGGAAGTGTCTGCATCTGTCACCTACATTCAAACGTTTTTTTCTTTTACTGAATTCAGAGCTGATAACAGAAAAAATACTTCCTTTGCCAAATGAGATCAGAACAGAGAATTAGTGAAGTAACATGATAAACTTAGTCTAGTATGCTATATAAATTGGCCTATTAATGTAAATGGTACTTCATTAATAATTTCATTTTTATCATGACATTTCTATTCATCTGGACAGTGTGAGGGTGGATTTTACATGATATTCAATACACACTACCTGATATAATGACTTGCCTGAATAGAACATAGCAGAATATGAATCAAATTATCTTTTAAATACTGTGTTATCCACCTAAGACTGGTATCAATTAGCAGATCCCCAATGTATTTGCAGACCTATGGGTAAAGATGCATAATGCAGCTGTATGTTACAGACAACAGAGATATGATTACTATATAAATGGTGCACAGTTGGACAGATTGCATTACATTTCTGATCCTTGAGATTCTGTAACAGAAAAAGGTTGTGGAAGAAAAATGTGTATTTGGAAAAATAACTCCCGCCCCCCCCCCAATATTTTTAATATAATCATAATCCTCTGTGTGTCAGATAGTGGAGGTCAGCATTATGATTGACAAAAGTATAGTGGATTTTTTTTTTTTTTTTAACCTCCCAATGAATATTGGGTTTTCTTAGAAATTACATCCATAAGAATTTTGGTAAGGATACTGAGCAATACTGAGCACTTCTCATAGGTAGGATCAGTTGAAAGAATATTCTCTTCCACTGAAAACACAATCCTCCTGAACTGGGTTCATCCTTCTGACTTGGATTATGAAAACATTGTGAAGGATACTGTTATCATATTTCATACCTCATCAATAAGTGGACCTATCCATTTAGGGGTAGGTACCTTTATCCAAGGTGACCATCACTGCAGAATGCTGTAGTGGCAAGGTTCAACATCTTTGCTACCTTTTAATGTATTTCAGATATCAGTAGAGTTTTCCTCTCACTTACAGTAGGGCAAATTTAGCTCTTTGCACGCACAGGTTTTGAGTGTGTTCCTGGAGTCTGTTTCCTTCTCTCAGACTTACTCTTACACCCTGATTATCTGATAATGCTGTTTTGATCCCCTGACTCCAAACTCAGAAAAAATTAGCATCTATGACAATGATTTCATCAACCTTTATATGCCCAAGGCTGTGAGATATAATTAAATCCTTGATAAATTTTTAAATGCAAAAGAAGGAAAAATTAAAAAAAAAAGAGAGAACATTGATGTAAGTCAAACAATATTACTTTCACTGCCAGATTCCCGTCTAAAAGATTTTAACCAAAGATTTACAAATTAAACACTAGGAATTGTTGGCTACACACCATTTCTTTATGAAATAGATGAAACTTTGGGGATTTACAGGCATTTTTATAGGAATCTACGATTTGTGTGAATAATGACTAAGATCCTACAAATCACAGTGAGCAAAACATGGTACTTCCTTAAATCATATTCTGTCATTATTGTCCCTGATCTACCTTTTCTATTCCATTTAGTGATAGATGTAGGAAATGTAAAATGTAATGCGTGGTCTTTGTTTTTCACTACAAATATTGGTTACTAAAAGAAAATGCTGAAAAGAAAGTTCAAACCAAAATATTTTGAAAGGTAAATCAAACAGACCTACATTATTATTACCTTACATTCAGAAGTTGTTGTCTAAGTTAATAATTCTGACATTATTATGCTTACAAATAAATAATGTGAGACAGACTGTTATATGTATTGTGGTGCTTGGGTTTTCTTGTTTCTTTGGTTTGGGTTTTTTTTTTTGTTTTGTTTTATTTTGGGTTTTTTTTGGTTTTTTGTGGAAGAAGGCTATAAATGTGAAATCAGGTTTCAATCCACATATCTTTGTTAATGAAGTAATATATACTGGGAAAAGAGTAGGTGTATATTCTGAGAGGTTATCATGCATGTCAGACCTATTCTTAGAGTCTTTCTTAGGCATTCAGCAGGCATTCTATATGCAACAGTCCTATCTCAGTGACAGGATACTGGACAAGATGGATTTTTGTCCTGAACTAAACTGACTGCTTTTATGTTCCTTAAACCTTGGGGTGTCACAAATTTTGAATGCAACCCTTTATGGCTACTATAATAATTTTAATTTTTTTTTTTATGTCTGGGTTGACAAAGTAGTAGATTGTAATATAACCACAACAAAATGGTGTCTCTTGAACAGGTTGCTACCATTCCAATATAGAAGGATAGTGCAAGGATAAAGTGCTACAGAGAGACTTGTACATTTGGGAAATGAACTCTTTAACTCTTACATGTGATACATTTTTGGTATTTTTAAAAGTCTTTTTTGGTATTTTTAAGAATCTTACCACTAAAGTTTACCACGTTATCTCATACACATCAAATGTGCATGTCAGCAGTGTTGAAATCTTGTTACTAGCTTAGAAGGCTGGTGTGCCAAGTGTTGTACAAATAAATATATGGACATGGCCTCTCCCTCCCTCCTGAAGCAAAAGCAAATTTTTGATTTTCAGATCCAGAACAATTAAGAAAGTTTCAGTTATGCTTCATTAACTACCTATTACACACATCTATTTCATGTTACAGTCTGTGATGTTTGTTGCAGCACTCACATCACTTTCTGACATTGCTTTGAGAGGAACACTTGTTGGGTCTGTATTGGACTTAAGATCCTTCAGAATTGAAAGCTTCATGTCTCAATTAGTTCCTTGTGTGTTTGGTATCTATGCGGAAAATGTCATCCCTTTTTCTGATCTCTGTGATTGGTTGGTGAGCTCTTTACAATATTTTGGTGAATTCATATCTTAGGTAAGCTGAATTGTTCCCCGGAGGTGTCAGTTTCTTCACTGACTAATAAGGAGCCCAGAGTAGGCACAGTGTAGACCTACTGTACCCCAAAATGTTAGCTTTTCTAGCTGGGAATGAAAAAGGTCTTTGTACATCAGTCATAAGGGGAGACATATACCACCCTCCAGCTAATGGGTTGTTATTATTATGTAATTACTTGTTAATGAATAAGTATAAAAAAAAATCCAGATCATCGATGGAAATAACAATGATTCTTTTGTTCAGTTCAAAAGAAATATTCCAGGCATAGCTTTCCCCTTGTCTGAGTAAATTTCAATTCTGCCGAAATCATTTAATCATTTAAATCTGTTTAATTTGAACCCTGTATTCAATATAGAACCTGTACTCCTGAATCAACAGTATTTTCCTGAAGAGTAGGATATTCTGAGGTAGCTGTGGCAAGCATAAAAGATATATGTTTCAAACAGAAAATAAAAAGGAGCATACATTTCTGATATGCCCATGACAAATTATTATTCAGAATGCCGAGTGAAATTTTGCTTAGGTTATATATATGAGTGTATCTTCTGGTTGTAAATCACTCCACTCCTATTTAATAATGTGAAAAAAATATCCCCCTATATTAAAAAATATCTAATTTTCACAAATTGCATAAGGGTCTTTCTCACAAATAAATATGTCTTCTTTGTCATGGTTGCAATTCAGACAGAAGATGGCAGCTCTCCCTTTTCAGGTTTTTAAGCCTAAGGATTGTTTCCAGAAACAAATTAAACTTCTTGGTTCTGTTTCTTGTTTACAGAGTGCTGTATACATTGACATTTAAGAATTTTCATATACATTTAAGAATTTTCATGTACTTTCTTTTTGACTATCATAGATCATATTATAAAATTAAAGGCAGTTAGTGTCCCACTGAATCCTGGGTGAGATCAAAATTTTCTGCACTCTACTGGTTTTTATAATTCAAAATTACTGGTTTTGTACTTCAAAAAGTACATCCTCTAAAAACTACCTTACTGAATCCCTCATTGCTTTGCTAACTGTACTTCTGGTAATGATGATTGACTTTCTTGACTTTGGAGCAGGAATCCTGATTAAAATACAATTTAGTCATTTTGTTCTTACATTTTTATGTTCTGTAACAAAAAGTACAGGGTGATCTAATATGCTTTGAAGGTGAACTCTATATTATATGGATTAGATTTCTTTTGGGAGATACCTTCTAAAATCCTGTTTAACAATGTTTAAAAAATTAGATAACCAACAATGAAGAACTTAAAAAAAGATAAGAAAATAAAAAATGACTTTGAAACCAGAAGAACTGAATGTATAAGACAGATGAAATCTTTGAAGATAAGCTGAAAGAAAATATGATTAACACTGATGAAGCAGAATAGTGCCAAGTATATGTCATTTCTAAGCCAAATGCATTATACAAGGTGGAAATTGAACTTTCAAGACTCATGTCAACATTTTGCTCATATGCCTTATGAAGGTAAGTGAGAAAATAAAAGAAAAAGCAAAAACTGTAGAGTGATGAGTCTGTTGAAAGTTAAATATGGTCATGTGTCAACACTTTGGTGAATGGCATCATTCTGGTAAAGTAATTACAGGATTACCCAATGATCTATTTCTAAAGACTGGCAAATAATATGGTCAGATACCTATTGTGGGTCAAAACCTTAAAAGTTTTCACAGTATATTCTTAACTTCCATTTAGTTTGTAACTTGTATGGATATCTGCACTTAAGCTGATTTGTAGAGATATTTTATGCACTCACACAATGCAAATCCTTTTCATTATGCATTGCTAAGGGAAAAAAAATTCTCCATAGAGCCGTCCTTGATCTTACTTCAAAATGATAAGTCTGTTTTCATGTCATTGTTCTGAGTTTATTGCAAGAGCAACAAATATCTCTTCAGTCCATATGGAATAAGCTCTTCACAGAATCTGTACATCTATTTCTGCTAAAGACTACTGTCCTTGCTTGGGATATAAGCCATGATAAAATAATAATTTAACAGTATTTATTTATGTTCTGTAAAACACATAAGTGAAGGCTCAGTGATCTTATACTGTAAATAACAAAAAACAACAATGCAGATTGTGTAGATAAGTGGTAAATAAAGAAGCAATATTATCAGGCAGGTGCAATTTTCACTGACCTTTGTAAATTTATACAGAAGTAGCTGATTAGATCACCTTAGTTTATGCACACGTACAGTTATTAAAAATTTGAGTATTTGAAGCTCTGTACAAACATTTCCCTATAGTCGCACCTCATACAATTAAATAACAGAGAACAGGCCACATGCTCAAGCTTGTTTAGGTGCTTTGAATCCTCTGGGTTTATGCATGTGAAATGCTCACTGTAACCTCAATGATATATGCTTGCTGTTGGTTAATGAGATATAACTTTCCAGTAAAATATTGATCATTTGTCCAACATATACCTGTAATCAGTTATTATAAACTAGAAATATATGTGATAATATGAATAGTAATATCAGTCATGTACTTCACAAATTGTAAGTTAACTGAAGAACTAAGTCTTTCCCTAAGACAGAAAAAAACAACTAACCAACACTGAGGGTTTATTAAAGTAGCTGTTGATGTTTCATCATGTTACCATTTTCACATTTGAAATATCCTGAGTCTCAGGAAAAAAAAAACATTCTAAAACCTATGTTATCATAAGGCCAATCTTTACTGATTGTTGCTACTGCCTTTTAATTGGATTGTACAGCAGCTTCTATGACTTTTTAAAACACTGATTACAATTTATAGAACATCAAGACTGTCGCTGTTTATGTCGGGAGCGGAGAGACGCAGCAACATATAAATTCAGCAAGAGCAGGCAAAAGAAGCAAGTTTATTAATTTACAACCCCATTTTTATACCCCAGCCCCATAGGGCGATTGGTCAGTGATCACCCATCTCCTAGGGTGATTGGTTAAAGTCCTACAGCACCTATTTCAAAATATTTTTACAATGTACCATAAACAGAACTTATCGAAACACCATGTGCTAGTCTAGTTTACAAAACCGTCCTACTGTTTTTCATAACACGTGTGAGAAAGGCGGGATTCTCACAGAATATTGTGAGAACCTAGGAAAATTCCTCTGCTAGCAGCTTTTCAGCATCCACACAAGACCTTCTTATCTGAGAAAACACATTTCCAAGTCAAAAAGTTTCTAGGCTACATTATATATTTGACCTAGGTCACACGTAGTGTAGAACAAGAATCTGGAGTTTCTTCTTTGCATTTATTGTCAAATAACCTGAATTTGATGAGTATCCATAAGCACTGCAAGATATATTTCTTAGGATTATAGAATCATAGAACAGTTTGAGTTGGAAGACACCTTAAAGATCTTCGAGTTTCAACCCCCCTGCCACGGGCAGAGACACCTCCTACTAGACCAGGTTGCTCAAAGTCCCATCCAACCTGATCTTGAACCCACCCAGATAAAGGGCATCCCTAATTTCACTGGGAAGCCTGTTCCAGTGCCTCACCAACCTCAGCGAAGAATTGCTTCATTATATCTAATGAAAATCTATCCTCTTTCAGTTTAAAGACATTACCTCTTGTTGATCACTATAGTCTTTGACAGAAGTCCCCCTCCATCTTTCTTGGGGGCCCCTTTTAGGTACTGGAAGGCCAAAATATCATCTCCCCAGAGCCTTCTCTTCTCCAGGCTTAGCAGCCCCAGCTACCTCAGTCTGTCTTCATAGAAGAGGTGCTCCAACCCTCTGATCATCTTTGTGGCCCTCCTCTAAACTCTTTTCAATAAGTCTATGTCCTTGTGTTGGGACCCCAGAACTGAACACATTACTCCAGGTGGAGTCTCACAAGAATGAGGGACAGCAGGGAGAATCACCTCCCTCAGCCTGTTGGTCACACTTCTCTTCATGCAGTCCAGCATATCATCAGCTTTCCGGCCTGCAAATGCACATTGCCAGGTCACGTTGAACTTTTCATCATGCCACACCCCCAAGTTCTTCTCTCCAGGGCTGCTCTCAATACATTCCCTGCTTAGCATCTATTTGCACTTGGGATTTCATTGTTCCAGGTGCAGGACTTTGCACTTGGCCTTGTTGGACTTCATGAGGTTAGCAGGACCCACCTTCCAAGCCCTCCGAGGACCTTCTGTATGCCACCTATTTCCTCCAGCATGTCAACTACATCACACAGATTGGTGTCATTGGCAAACTTGCTGAGGGTTCACTCAATCCCACTGTCCACGTTGCTGACAAAAATGTTAAACAACGCTTATCCCAGTACCAACCCTTGAGAAACACCACTTGTCACTGCAGTCCACTTAAACATTAAGTAGTTGATTGTAACTCTTTGAGAGCGACCATCCAGCCAATTCCTTATGCATCGAGTGGTTGATTCATCAGATCCATGACTCTCCAATTTAGAGACAAAGATGTTTTGTGGGACAGCATCAAATGCTTTGCACAAGTCCAACGACATGACATCAGTTGCTCTTCCTTTAACAACCAGTGCTGTAACGTGGACATAGAAGGCCACCAGTTTTGTCAGGCACTATTTGCCCTTAGTAAAGTCATGTTGTCTGTCACAAATCAACTCCTTATTTTCCCTTTTGCCTAACATGGTTTCCAGAAAGATCAGCTCCATGACTTTGCTGGGCACAGAGGTGAGACTGACCGTCCCGTAGTTACCCACATATTGCCTTTATTACTCTAAAAAAAACCCCAAAAAAGTGGGTTATGTTTTCTGTTTTACAGTTGATGGGATCTTCACTAGAATGCCACAACTTCTCAAATAGGATGGATAGTGGCTTCACCACTTCATCTGCCAGTTTTCTCAGGACTCACAGATACATCTCATCAAGTCCCATGCACTGGTGTACCTTCAGGTTCTTTAGATGGTCTCAAACCTGATCTTTTCCTACAGTGGGAAGTTCTTCATACTTTTGCTGTTGCACTTGATGTCCTTGGACAGATATAATTCTATCAGGGCTTCAGCTTTTCTAACCTGCTCCCTGGCTGCTCAGACAATTTCTCTGTATGCCTCCCAGGTTACCTATCCTTGTTTCCACCCTCTGTAGGCTTCCTTTAACTGTTTAGTTTGTTCATCCATGAAGGCCTTGTGACACTTATATCTGACTTTCTCTGTGTTGAGATGAATTGGTCTTGAGCATGGAGGAGGTGATCCTTGAATATTAGACAGCTTTCTTGGGCTCTGTTACCCTCCAGGGCTTTATCCCACTGTATTCCACAAAGCAGGTCCTTGAAGAGGCCAAGGTATGCTCTCCTGAAGTCCAGGACAGGGAGCTTGCTGTGTATCCTCCATGCTTCCCTAAGGATACTGAACTGCACCATTTCACAGTCACTGCAACCAAGGCTGACCTTGAACTTCACATTCCCCACTACCCCCTCTTTGTTAGTGAGAACAGGGTCCAACATATCACCTCTATTCCTTGTCTCTTCTATCACTTGGAGAAGGAAGTTCTCATCAGTGCATTCCAGGAACCTCTCTGGTTGCTTATGCCCTGCTGTGTTGTCCCTTCAACAGATAATGTGGTAGTTGAAGTCCTCCATTAAGACCAGGGCTTCTGAATGTGAGGCTGCTCCTATGTGTCTATAGAGGGCCTCATTGCTCTGTCTTCCTGTAGCAGACCTCTTCTATAAAGTCACCTGTCCCTGCACCTCATTTTATCTTGACCCATAAGATCTCAGTCAGCTCCTTATCTATCCCCAGGAAGAGCTCCATGCTGGTTACTGACATAGAGGGCAATAACTTCTTCTCATGTCTCTTTCATGTCCTTTCTAAAAAGCCTGTATGTACCCTTCTACTCCAACACTGCATTGACAGGAGTCATGCCACCACATCTCCATGTTGCCAATAAGATCATAACCCTTCAGGTGTGTGAGCATCTTGAACTCCTTTTGTTGCCTGCCTTTAAGTATTTAAGGCTATTTTTCGACAAGTTTATAATACTCTGCATAGTAATGTATGCTTGCTGTTACTATTTAAAACATAATTATTATTGAACACTCAGAAATTGTATATCAGTGCTCTTTTCATACTAAATTTGAAGAAAAAATAAAATTACAATATTTCAACTTCATAAACATTTATGCACATATGATTCTTTTTTTTGGTTATTGTTATTTTCGTTCTATTTAATGTGATTTACATGATCGATATTTCCCAAACAATCCTACTATGCTACTGATATAACGGGATCTATATCAGACATTAGAGATATACGGCTTATTCATTCAAACAGTAAGAATTCTGTTTAGGAAGAGAGAAAGGATTGGCTCTTTTTCACTCGAAAACCAGCTAGATAAAAATCCATGTCAGCTATAGCCAATATCTCCCCTATTCTGTTCCCCCATTCCCTCTCTGCACTTCTGTGACTAAAAAGGGGAAAATAAAAGAATTTCCTGAAGACAGCCAGATACACAGTTTGCTTTTCTGTCTCTGGAAGATTGCTCCACTGCCAGATGTCTTCAGCAGAGGCTGCTTTGTCACCAGGCATCACTTGCTTCAGCCTAAATTCTAGTCATTGGTATTTTCCTGGAGAGGTTTGATTGCTTAATGATTTATTTTTTTTTTTTTTTGCTATACAAAATCTTCTAAATTCCTTCTATCTAAAACCCTCACAGAGACTGAAATCTCAATGCCTCATTACCCAAGTAAATAGCTCTCCAAGCAAGTTGCATATACCATATCTACCATCCTTGAGAATGGAAGATTTTTACATTTTCCTACTATTGCTTAAATAGAATAAGGAAATTAAAGAAAGTGAGAAATTTAATATTAAGCAATAACCCTATATTCCTTAAATATAAGCATCTTCAATTATTTAAATATTCCTTGACAACCTCTACTTCTTTTAAAATATTAAGTTATGGTATTTCCACCTCAGTGCTTGGCCCTGTTGTTCCTCACTTAAAATAACTCATTGCTCTTAGAAATACAAAGTGAGAGGACCATTCTTTAGGCAGGTTCATAAGATGTTAATGTAAATTCTTGCCCCTTGTCCCATGGCTGCACTTTTCAAAATTGAACAGTGTCAAGAATACACACTGAAAAATTCTTTCAACCTTTCAAAATATTCTGTAGCTTCCTGGTTATGACGCTCATCTTAGAAGTGACTTTCAACTGTTCAAAAAGTGGACACTGGTCTCCTATGACTTGTGTAAGTCCCTAGCACCAAAGCTAAGGAACCAAAGCCAGCTTAAGGAAAACTTCTTGTTCAGTTGCTCAGTTACAGAACATTATCCATTCTCTATCTGGAATGATGAATGAATTTGTGTAAAAATATTATCTCATCACATAATTATGAGCTGCATCATAAAGTATAGAGATGAATGACTAATCCAGAACTTCATAACTTCAGAATGCCTTATTCTGCTACTTAATCAGTGCATTCATATAATAGTTTTTATATTCGTAAAATTACAAATACAGGGATAGGCTGTGATAATTGATTGCAGAAATATGTGTAAGGAGTAGAAATATGAAGATGGGTGTGTTGTGTTGGTTCCTGGGGAGTTTTGCTAGTGGTGAAAGAAGCTCCTGGCATGGTTCCTGTAAAAAGCTTTCAGAAGTTCCCCCAGCTCCAAGTCGGACCAGTCTCTGACCAAGGCCAAGTGAAACAGCACCTGTTCGATAACATATTTTAGAGGGGAAAACCTAGTGGGCAGGTTTCTTTATTTTGAGACTTCTTTTTTTTTGCAGGGAGTTTTTGTGTTGGAGAGGACTGACATGAGAGAGATAACCGTGTGGACACCAGTGGCCGGTGAGGAAGTAGCTGGGGAGACACACTGGTGTAGCTGTTCCCCTTTGGCCCTCAGTGGTATGGTAGACTGAGCCCTTTCATCTCTTGAGATCAATGGTGAAGAAGAATCCCATTTGCATCCTGTGGAGGACCCTATGCTGGAGCAGGATACAGCTCCCAGAGAAGACCATGACACTGGGGGAGTCCTGCACTGAATCAGTCTGCCACTGAGAGGATGCAGCCCACAGAAGACATCCATACTGGTAGAAGTTATTGGAGGTCTGAGTCCCATGGGAAGGACATCACATGCCACGTGGAAGAACTGTGAAGAGTTTTCCTCATGAGGAAGAAGCAGAAGCAGGAACAATATGGAACAGAATGGGACTGACCACAACCTCCATTCCCTGCCCCCCTGCACCATTTGGGGGGAGAAGATAGAAGACCTGGTCACAGGAAGAAGGCAGGGATGTGGGGAGGTTTATTTAGGGTCTGGTGATATTTGTTACTGTACTACTCTGATTAAATAGGTGAATTGGTGGTTTTGTTTAAATGAAATTGATTTTGTTTCCCCAAGTTTAGTCTGTCTTTTGCTTGTGACCATAATTGCTGAGTGACCCCCCCACCCCATCCTTTTTCTTGAGCCTCGAGCCTTTTGTTGTATTTTCTCCTCCCCATACCACTTGAGGCCAGTAGGAGTGAGCGACTGAGTGACTCTGTGATGCTTTGTTGCTGGCAGGGTGGGATTAAACCATGACACTGGGACAGTATTAGATATACATCATGTTAGGGAAGTACATTATCTCAAGGAATCCCCATGTTTTAGTTAAATCATATTCACTGAATTGAAGAAGTCCACAGAGCTTTCATTTGTGGTTAACCAGTATCAAATTCTTCTCTCGATCACTTTCATGGTATTTTTAGATTATTAATATACCAAAGAAAGCTAGAAAGGGACACTTTTTTTTTTTTAATGGTTTCTTGTGGGAAAGGTACTTTGCCCTTTCAATAGATATATAGTAGCTATATATCTATTGAAACCACCATAGTGGTTTGTAAAAAGATTTTGGATCTTTGTATATTTATGACATGAGTTGTGAACTTTTAATCATAAAGGATTTTCCCTCTCCTACCTTAGGAAGCTGTAGAATTGTGCCACAGTTGCTGAAAAGAAAAGGCATTACTTGATGCAATAATTAATTAATATTGCTGAGATGAACACTTAATAGCTCCTAACAAACAAAGTTATAAACAATTATTTTTTTTATTTCAATATAAAAAGTTTTATCAACTATTTAAAGTATCTCAGGTAAATCTTCAGGGTCAGAAGTCTTGAAACTACTATACTTCTAGTATGTTTTTATTTCTGTAATGAGAGGCAAAGGCAGAACTGCCACTTGAGATTAATGAATGTGAAACCCTAAAGAATTTCAGGAATCACATTGACAGTATGGACAAAAGACAAGAACAATCACAAGGACTTGAGATATATGTTTACAGGCTTGACACTCCAGCACTACAAAAACTGTAGATTATTCTCTTCTTATTTAATTATATTCATAAAACAACAGTGATATAATAAGTTATTATTATGTTTAACAAGTATTTAATTAACTTCTCTAAAAAGCTACAAGTCACATTTTGTTAAAACTTCTTTCATATTCTTAAATGCAATTATCTAAAAATTATCAATCATTTTTATTAGTTAATACTTGAAATTGCATGCATATCGAATATAATTATTAACGCCAATCCATTTACTGGTTCATTTAACTTTGGCTATGCACAATTATGTGTGACATTTTGAAAAGAAGCACCATTTTCATAATGATACAATCATTATTTTTTCCGAAGATCAACAAAAGATTTACTCATTTTAATTCTATTGCTTATCTTTCTACTGTCTGCCTTATAAGGATAAGAGAAGCCAGATGGTAATAGAAAGTATAGCTGTTGCAATCTATATAATTGTCACTCATAAATTGTTTTTCCTTTTGCATTTTCACTACAGTACAAAATGAGGACAAAATAAAACCATCTGAGGAAAGATAAGAAAAAGACACACTTCTCAGAGGTGAGAAAGTTGATTTCCTGAGGCCTACAGCAAGCAAACTGGGACTTGCACTGCATGTGTTGATCAAAAAACAATGTTGGTTATTCTTTTTCAAAATATAATACTGCAGAACATAAGTTCATGAAAAAAAGGTTTTTCATGTGTTTGGGACTTGCCGAAGATTATTGCAGTGTGTGATAGAAGAAGGTGACATGACTGCTTAATCCTGTAGCATTCCTCAAGAACCTAGAGATTTTCCCACATGAAGAATTAAATGGTTTGATCTTCGGAGGGCTAGAAAACTGTACAGTGTTGGTATCTAAAATTTAATAATTCCTTTAATCATCAGCAAAGAGAGGAGGATGTTGTAAATGTTGTTAGATACATCTATTGTGCTTATACAGTCCAAACTGCAGCAAAAAAAAAAAAAAGACATTGAAGTATCTATTCGGCTCCAATAGTTATTTATGCCATATGGTAAAATGGAGTCTAGCTTATTTAAGTGCTTTACTATGTTATCCATAGTCACTGTTCAATATACTGGACATCTTTACGTCTTCTTTATCAATGTAAATGAACAGGACTGGAAAATGAACAGCCACCCAAGGAAGGATCAAACAGACATATGTGCATGGGTGGTAGATTTTTAGGGACACACTTATGAGTTAGACCTTTTGGTCATCCACTTTCCTCATGGTCAGCTGGGAGAAAAATGGTTTCTTATTTTTAAGTAGACATTTAAGATAGGTCAGACATACTGCTCTTTGGACGTTTTTTTAATTTGTTTTGGTTTTTTGGAGTGGGTTTTTTTTTGATTGATTTTTTTCCAGTTGAGTTTAAAGCAGCTTTGGGTTAGTAGCTCAGACATTGATGCCAAACTTTTAGTTCCCTTATGGGAAGTGAGATCAGTACCACCTCTGGGATCTGGAAGATTCTTCACTGGATAACATCTATATGCTTCTGTGCATCAGCTATATGTATTATATATATGTGGTAGGGTAGGAGTGTGCATTTTCAGCCCTTCTTTAGAATAAATAATTTCCTAATTAATTTAAATGGTTTCTAAGTGTTATCCTTATTAAACATTATGTCCCATTGTATCAAATTCAGATACAATTTGTTTATTTCAAATTACTATGATACAGCATCTTTTCTGCCTTTAAAAATAACTGTTAACTGTTGGTCCATATAGTCTACACACTACAAAAATGGTGGAAAAAAAAATCCCCAATGGTTCTCTTTTGTTTCAGAGTTTAGCAACCTTTTTTTTTTTTTTTTTTTTTTTTCTTAAATCAGCTGGTGATAAAGATTTTAAAAAGTCGTACTATTTTGCCATGTGTGGATTATGAAGAGAAACAGCAAAGTGCTGTGAGTTCAAACATATCAACTCAGAGACTTGGACAGGTTACTTCTATTTTGGATTGCTAACTGCAGTTATAGTAGTAAATCTTACCTTTCCTGTGTACAGTTATGCTTTTATTCTTTTTTATTGTAAATCAGGCAGAGATTCTACACCAAAGAAAAGCATTATATTTGTATTTGGAGACAATGTTGTAGAAGAGTTAACTAACTGTTACACACCTGTAAAATGGGTAAAGTACTATATCTATTTCATGTCTAGGAAAAACATAAAGAAAATAAATGAGATGCTTAAACATTTGTTACAAAGGCCACAGAAGATAATTAAATAAGAGCATAAGGTCATCTGTTCGTTACTTCTGGATTCAATGTCCATGAAACAGAAATACAGTGGGGTTCAATGCCTGTGTTTAACAGCAATTAGAGATTTTCTCATGTTTTGTCTCTCTTCTCCTGTAAGTCACACATTAATCTGTGCAATAAAGGTTTGTTCTGGCTTATACTGAGGGCAAACAAGTGTACTCTGCATGTGCATAAGGACTATGCTGGTCTTATTTTGCCTTGGGGTTCACTGCTTGCCTTCCTTTTGTGCTTTAATGTTTCATTCTGAATTTAATGCTTCTACACTACACCAGATGGATGGCTCTGCAGATGGAAATCCTCTTTCTAAATTATAAATGTAGTACAGGTAGAGAATAATCTACAGCCAACAAGCTTCCCTTATGTAGCCTTGCCTACATGCTGGTATGAAGGGACCATTTAGCAAGGTGGTAGTTCTGTATCCATATTCCTTCGATCCTTGTCTTTTGTGGTAATTGTGCCAGAAAGGCATGAAATTGCCTTTTTCTTGGAATGTCAGTCTTGCTGGGACTGTTTTGTTCTACATCATGTTGCAACTTTGGACACCCTGCAAATATTATATAGTAATGTCACAGAATGCTTATTAGAGGCTAATGAGTTTTTGATCACAACCATATTGAATTATTTGGCCTTGCAATGAAATATTCAGTATCCTGTTACCAAACAATTCAATCTCCATTTTACCACAATACTAACTAAGCATCTTTCTTATTTTTAACTAAACAGTTACTGCCTTGCAAAGGATCTTGACCAGGTTACATTCTTACTTAATGAGGAAATTAGTCTAAAGCTGTTAACAACTGAACAGTGCTCCCTTTGGGAAAAGACATGAATTCTTTTCTTAAGAAGAGACTGAACAACCAGATGGGCACCTCCAAGGCATACACAGCTTCAAGGGGGATGCTTCAAGCGCCTCAGCTTGCCAGCAGTGATGGTGCTTGTTTACCATGAAAGGATCTTCTGTGTTAGCTTGCTTAAATTTTTAATTTGGGAGTCATCAAATAGCAGGATAAAAATAAGTTAATTGAGGTGAATTGTGTTAAACTCTTCAGAGCATACAGACATGAATATTTGACTGAAAAGGAATTCGTGGAAAAAGTCAGTACAAATTCAGAGCTGTGGGTTTCTTTTTGCCTGTTTCTGAAGCATTTGATTAAAAAAATAATCTCATGATCCACCGGTGGTTGTGTTTAGATTTTTTTGCACTGTTATTGCATAACACTGCTGGATTGACTCCAAAATACATATTTTAAATGTTAGAATCTCTTAATGTCATAGAATAGGATACCTGTGGATAAAGAAGACATTAGATTTCTAATCAGAATGCAAATAGAAGACAACTTTCTTCTAAGAAAATTTTATTTTTTAATATTTAACTGTCAGCACTATCTAAAAATTATTCAGTTTTGATATTGCTATATCAGTCATTTAAAATTCTGTCCTATTTTAGAGGCAGTCCCCAGGAAGCTAATATTTCCAGTGTGTTAATATGTTGATATTTTAATTATAAGTCTCAGAAAATTTACAGCTTTTGCATGCGTATGTACCTTAAGACTGTGCTGCATATCCTGAAAAATACTATATATTAAAATTTCCTGCTTGAAACAACTAGCAGGAAATAGCTTGAATTTTAGAAAACAGATCTGTGACTGGTTCTGAGACTAAAAAGATCTTAACATTCTACATGAAACATGTCAGATGTGATTTCTAACTTAATAGAAGAAAAGTAAACCCTTCATAAGAATCAAATTGGATTATGCTGTTTACATGGATGGATGTAGAGAGACAGAAAACTTCAGAGAATCCCAGGATTATAGAATTGTTTTGTTTGGAAAAGACCTTTCAGTCAAGTCCAACAGTTGAGCTAACACTACCAAATTCACCGCTAAACATGTTCCCTACACATCCTTTAAATACCTCCAGTGATGATGACTCCAGCACTTCCCTGGGCAGCCTGTTCTAGTGCTTTACAAAACTTTCAGTGAAGAAATTTTTCCGAATATCCAATCTAAACCTCCTCCAGTAGAACGTGAGGCCATTTCCTCTTGTCTTATTGCTTGTTACATGGGAGAACAGACCAACCCCCACCTTCCTACAACCTCCCGTCAGGTAGCTATAGAGTGTGATAAGGTCTTCCCTGAGCCTCCTTTTCTCCAGGCTAAATAACCTCAGTTCTCTCAGACGGTCCTCGTAATATTTGTTCTCTTGACCCTTCCTTCACCATATTCATTGTTCTTCTTCGGATATGACCAAAGATTTGACCATTTCTCTTCAGTGATTTCACAGTTTACAAGTAGGGTATCCTTGCAAGAATAAGCCCTGAGGATATCACCACAAAATGTGATACAAGATTCTTGTAGATCTAAGCAGCTCATCATGTAAAATTGTTTAGACAAGGCAATGACAATAGCTAGTCTCAGACAAGGCGATGCAGTCAGTATCACATCTGTTTTTCAGGCTACTGCAAGGTATCACACAGAAAATTTATGCTATAACAGTAGCCTTAGATGTAAGTTTTATAGATACCAGTCCTGAGCAGCTTTGCTAACTGCTGCCACTCTTTTCCCATTTTTGAAAGAAAATAATTTTTAGGAAGTCTGGAATTGATCCTCATTGCTTGAGAGGTCTGAACAAGTCTTGACAGTACTTCCTAACAACCCTTTTTTATTACTTCTAAGACTGGACTATAAAATATGACAGGCAGATATAATGGGAGCCAGATGCTTACAAAACTATGCATTACAGTAATGAATACATTCTGATTAAGGGAATTATGAATTATGAATTAGTTTCATTTTTTTAGCTAGTGCACCTATCTTAGTTTTACTTCACAGATTTCAAAGGCAATGGAGACAATCAATATTGACTAGTTTGACCTCTATAGTGGAGGCCATAGAATTTCAGCATTGAAGTCCTTAATGCATATCCAGAAAACAATTTCCTCATTCTTCGACTTTAAATGAACGGTAGTTAAAAAGTAAAGAAGATTTGGGCAGCAGAGTATCTGTAGTTTTTTAATCACTTGACCTTTTTTAATTGTGGTGTTTAAGATATTAATCAACCTGATATATTTCTGAATCTGCAATGAAAGTATATCTTTTGAGGTAAGCAATTTTTTTTTTTTTTTTTTTTAACAAAAAAAAACCCAAAAAACCCTTGTCCCTCTGTTTCTTTTACTATGGACCACAATTCCACAATTTTCTTTTTAATTTTATTATCTTGGCCTGGTTTAGATTTTCATTTTGTCAAATTCAGTTTATTATTCCAAGGAATTAATGTTTCAACTATCCTTTTTTTTTTTTTTTTTTAATTTCTAATTCCCATTCTCTGCCTCTCACCATCTCTTTGGAATTCTCTTTTGCCTTATATCTTCTTGTTTTCACAGAATAATTCTATTAATGATAATGGCCTGCTGTGTCATATGTGCATTGATAGTACAGTGGAACATTTGTTCCAGTCTTTGCAGTCCTGGGAAGCCATTTGATATATGTAATTGCTTGTAGTATTCAGGCATGTGTGTCTTCAAAATTTCTTGAACTTAGGAGAGATAAAACTTAGTTGCTATTGATTGCTTCTTCAACATGGATATTTCAGGTATAATCCATATCGGTATCTGCAAGTGCCAGCTCTTTTACCTCCCTCACGTAATGACTATGACCTTGATGTTATTGAACTTTCATTAGAAGTCCTGATTATACAGTACTAACTATGGCTTTATTATCTCTGCTGTTAAAGAATTCAGGACTAAATTTGGGCTATTTTTTCCTGGTCATGTCTAAATCAAGAATTTGGAAATTTTAATATATAAACCAATAAATTACTTTCATGTTCCATTCCTGTTTGACATTGGTATTGTCTAGGTTTACATGAAAGTGACAAAATTACTGTCCAGTGGTAAGGCAGAGTTAATACTGTGCTTGATTTATCTTTTAAAATATTTATTGCATATGGTTTTATATTAAATTCGCATTGTGTTTAGAATTTTTCCATGAAGGACACTTTATAAAAGTAAGTTGGATTGATTGATGGACTGTGTGAAATGTTTGCAGGAAGTATTATTTTATGTGGTAAAAGATTATTAGTGAAGCTAGGCTGTTTCTGAGTTACAAGTAACTGCACCATTGTTGTACCAGGCTACCAAACAGCACAGAATTTGAGAAGAGCAGCTCGTAGTTGCAGTACAACAAGGGTGCTTAGAAAACTGCATGGTTTGAAAGATAAATATTAAAACCATTTACTTTTTGAAATAATTTTAGGGAAGTGGCTTGTACTGGAAACTAAGGATTCCCTGTAACACTACAGAAAGTTTAGTCTTGTTCTCAGCATAGAAAAATGTACTTTATTGGCTAGATAACCTACATGATTCTGTGAAGGAAATCTTAGAAAAACTGAACTGGTTTAATGGCAAGTGGCAATAATACAATGCTTATTAAAAAGTCCACTGACAATCATAATAAAAAGAAAATGTTAGTTACATGCTTTTTGTAGAATGTAAATACTGAGATATATTTTTGGTTGATGTTTCAAGGTCTGAAATATATTATTATATATTGCACTCAATTGTTTTTATATATATTTTAAAATGTAAATGAAAACAAACAGAACAATTTTCTTTGGCATGTAGTACATAAATCAGGGCAATGTACAAGGATGTTATTTTGAATTTAGGGATTTTGTTTTATTCTTTTCATATTTGGCTGCCAGGAGGGATTCAGAGTTATACAGCATTAAGCCATAAGCAGCCATAGTTGATCCAGTCATGCTGTGTTTGTACAGACTTTTATCAGCCATATTATATCATAATCGTTTTATTATGTATATGAATTTTAATAGAGTTATTATGTAATAAAACTTTACTTAGTCTTTTCAATGTTTCTGAACCTATCATGGTTCAGTTTTTTGACTTGTTTTGTCAGGAAGAGGGGTTTTGCTACTAAAGGACATATTAATACCAATTCCTTAATGGTAACATCTACATGACTAAGCAGTCTGAACCATTACTAGAGGACAAGGAGAACAAAACTGTTGACCTGAGGACCTGATGTCTATTCAGTACACATTACACAAGGGTTTTACTTCAGACTAGAGCTGTTCCTGAGTATTTCAAGGCTCATTTGCACCTAGAGTCCATTGGAAGCTTCAGTTTAGTTGCAACCTGAAAGAGGCCTGGTTTGCATGTCATGAGAGTGATCCATGATGTGAGGCAAAGTGTAATCAGCAGGGACAATGGATTCATCTGAAAAATACATTTGACCAAACTGAAACACCGATACAAGTACATCAGAGTTTACTACAGGATTTGACTGTGTATTAATTCTAACATTTCACTTCTGGAGAGTGGAAGAAAAAAATTTAAAAGCCAATAAAGACTTTTGCTTAGTTTGTTGATCTATTTTTAAAATGTGAAGAAAAAGGATATGCATAAAAAAGATTAGCTGAGAATTAGAGTGATTAATGGAAGGTGAACTGAGGTTATTTCACTTCACTGGCACTGCTTGCCGTGAGAAAGCAAACTACAGTCTTTAGTTCTGTAGATATCCCTGTCTTTCCCTGGGTTGACAGCCACCTTAAAAGAATCCATTGTATTGTGTATTCACAACCCCGAAGGAGACAATTTGACCAATATAAGTCAGCTTTACCTCAAAATCATGATTATAGCCACACAATATTACGAGATAAATAAAAACTGTAGCAATCTATCAAAACATAACAGTGCAAAGCAGATCAAGCCAAGTAATAAAACAGAAACCAGAAATGCTTATACTACCAGAAAACATTCATTCTGTATTTCTCATCTCCTACACAAACTGTTTTGCGAAGCCGCTACAGCCAGTGGCAGTGAAGATATATTCTAATAACCTGTCAGTCACCTGCACAAAAGCACAGAACAGAACTAAATTGATGCTCATAGTTGTGGGTCTGATAACTCTCTGCTCTTACAGAATTAATTTCTAGGGACAGTGACTTGGAAGCTGGATTCCCCTTTGTTATTCCCAAGGGGATAACAAAGATTTTGGTCATTTAAGTAGTTGCTAAGATCTTCACTGGGTTTTTCACTCTTTTTCTCTCTTATTGTCTCAAACCAAGTTTTTTCTCAAATGCACACAAGCATAGACTCTCTGAAGCACTCATGCCAGAGAGCATTCATACGGGCCTTTCTTTTCATTACAGACATGTGGAGTTCTTTGCCTTGGTTGCTCCTTCACTTGTGATAAATAAGTGATGGTCTTTTATGCAAAGGTGGTCTAATATTCACAACATTTAGTTGTGCTGTGTACATGAAAAGAAAAATGAAAGATTAGATGTTGAAAAAGCAGAAGGCATGCAAACTGCATAATGTAAAAATGGAAAGTACAGTACTAAGTAACAGCAATTATTTGTAAAAAGTATAGGTAACATATATGGTATTAAATGAAACAGATAAAAATTTTAAAAATGGTAAAAAAATAAGTAACAAGTTTAGTTTGTGGATTATCTATGCCAATGCTAAAGCACCTGACATTTTTTCATTGACATAACAATAGCCATTGTGCCTAAACAATTCAGTGATTGTAAACACCTGTTTTCATCATCACTTGATACTCCATTGACTAAATACCTCCTAGAAAGCTTCAACAGAGAATAAACTAAGTTTCTGCCAGTATGGATGACCCCTGTCTCTAACTTTATATTGTATTAAAATTGGGACATGCTCTGTGTTTACTAGTCTGACAGAACTTTAGTTCCATTCTGTGGTTTAACCCCAGCAGGCATCTCAGACTCACTGGCCACTTGCTTATTCCCCCTTGGTAGGATAGGGAAGAGAACTGGAAAGGTAAAAATAAGAAAATTTATGATTTGAGATAAAGACAGCTTTGTATTATAGAACCATAGAATCATCTAGATTGGATAAGACCTTTAAGATCATTGAGTCCAACCATTAACCATACTCTACCAAGTTCACCATTAAGCTATATCCCCAAGCACCACATCCATGTGTCTTTTAAACACATCCAGGGATGATGACTCAACCACCTCCCTGGGCAACCTGTTCCAATGCCTGACAACCCTTTCAGTGAAAAACTTTTTCCTAATATCCAATTTAGACCTCCCCTGGTTCACCTTGAGACCATTCCCTCTTGTCCTGTCACTAGCTGCTTGTGAGGGTGATAAGGTCACCCCTCAGCCTCCTTTCCTTCAGACTAACTAGTTACAATTCCCTCAGACACCCCTAATAAGACTTGTTCTCCAGAATAAGTAAAGCAAAAGCTGTGCATGCAAGAAAACAAAACAAGGAATTAATTCACTACTTCCCTGCATGAACAGGCAGGTATTTAGGCATATCCGGGAAAGGAGAACTTCATCACATGTAATGGTTACTCAGGAAGACAAATGTCATCACGAAAAATGTCCCCTTTCCCTCCTACATCCTCCAGCTTATATTACTGAGCACAATGTTAAGGGAAATCCCTCTGGTCAGTTGGAGTCAGCTATCCCATCTGTATCCCCTCCCAGCAGCATCCTCTCAGCAGTGTGAGAAACGGAAGAGGACTTGACACTGTGTAAGCACTGCTCAGTAATATCTAAAAACCTCCTTTATTATCAACAGTGTTTTGGTGACAAATCCAAAAACCAGCAATATACAGGCTACTATCAAGAAAATTATCCCAGCCAAAACCAGTGCACCTGGAAAGGTGAGATCTTACATTTAAGTCTTGAGAAAAGAGAAAAGGTATGTGTGTGTGTGTTAAGTCTCTCTGCCAGAAAGCATTTGTGATGGTCACCTTACTAAGTCACTAGGCCATGTAGGAGGATAGGGATAGAAGGTTAGCAGAAATCCTCACTTGGATGAGGACAGACTGGGGTCCTAGATCTTGCTGGTGGCAGAGCATATGTATTTTATATTAGATCATCATCAGAGAAAAGTAGATCACTCCTAGAAGAAAACATCAGAAGCTCAGTTTCTCCTTCTCAGTTTCAATTTCTGCTGAGATAGATCCAATAATAAATAAATGGCTTCTGATTCTATGATTCCCACATTCCTAGCTGCCAATGTTTCTATCTCGACAAGAAGGTTGGGGAGAACATTAAAAGTGAAAAGCAGAAGCTGTGCCCAAAACATTAAAGAAGGTAGTCTAGACTTCAGCAAGGTAAACTTAAGTACAAATAAGGCAAGCCAAAAAAGATCTTGTGGAACATTTTTCTAACAGCACAATAATAAATTTATTCTTTTTTCTTTAACATATCTGAAGCAGAAACCCCACAAAAGTATTTGTATTGCCAACATAAGACTGATGCGTAAAAGGAACAATATCAAAAGACAAAGCCATTTTATAAAAGTTTAATGAATTCTCTGCATTGATATCAACAGTAACAGACATTATAGAATCTCTTTTCTTTATGGGTGTCAAGTGGAATTGTCTTGAAAGTGTCAGTATAAAAGGTTTTAGAACAAATTAATAGCTATGTATTATCAGGATGAAATGACTTTTGCCCAAGAGTTTTAAAGGAAATCAAATATAAGACTGCTGATCTTGTTTGTAGTGGATAGCTTACTGCTTACATTGGCTTTAGTATCAGATTAATGAATTAATGTAATGACTATTTTCTAAAGGACACCAAAAGCATCTGGGAAATTAAAGGTTCTGATGTCTGACTTCTATTTCAGGCCAATGTTGAAATATGTTGAATAATATTGGTCACAGACAAATTAATATACTTACTATAAAAGTTAATATGAGACGATGACTTAACAGGACATTTGTAGGTGGAAGTCACAAATTCACAAGAGCAGTGGATGTATTTCTTTTTTTAAATGTCAATGAGCATGTGCATGTTATCTGCTTGAAACACACTACATGGATTTTTAAGAAGCTACCAACTAGATCCTTCACCATTGATTCTTAAAGAAACAAAGATATTAATGAGTGAGAGGGACTTTCATGGTAGGTTAAAGGGTGAAAATAAAAAAGTAGAATTAAATGGTCACTTACTAATATGGAGGGAGTAATGCAATTATCCCACAAGGCTTGTTTCTTGAATCCATTTTACTTAAGTACTCTTACATAGTTTAGGACAGAGAGTGAACAGCAAGATCCTTAAACTAGGTGCAGTTATGTAGGTCTTCAGCTTGGTCAGAACTGAAATTGACTGATTCTGCAGCAAGACTTCACAGTATACAGCAACCAATAAAGGAAATTCAGTATCAACTAATAAAAAAAAATGCACATGAAGGCCAAATTAACTCTGAGTTTGAAAACCTCAATAGGTACTAAATCAAGTATAAACGCTCGGGAAAGCTTTTTTTTTTTTTTTTACAGACCATTTTACATATCCAGTGATTAAATACAGATCAAAAATAAAATTGCAAATTGTAAAAAGGGAGTAAACATTAAAATGGAAACTCAAGTTACGACACGGAATAGTTCTACAGTACACATCTCTTTTGAAGGTTCAACCTGACCTTGGTACCGAGGAAAATTATGGAGAGGTTAATCTTGAGCAAGCTCACATGACAAGTGCAGGATAGCCAGGGGATCAGGCACAGCCAGTGAGGGTTCAGAAAAGGCAGGTCATGATTGACCAACCAGGTCTTGTTCTGTGACCAGGTGACCCACCTAGTGGATGAGGGGAAGGTTGTGGCCATTATCTATCTGTACTTTAATAAAGCCTTTGACATCATATCCCGCAGCTTTCTCCTAGAGAAGATGGTGGCTCAAGGCATAGACAGGTGAAATCTTTGCTGGGTTAAAAACTGGTTGGCCAGCCAGGCCCAGAGTGTTGTAGTAAACAGAGCTAAATCCAGTTAGTGACCAGTCACCAGTGGTGTTTCCCAGGGCTCAGTTTTGGGACTGGTCTTCTTTAATAACTTTATCAATGATCTAGATGAGGGGATTGAGTGCTTCCTCAGCGAGTTTACAAATGACACCAAATTGGGTGGGATTGTCAATATGCTTGAGGGTAGGAAGACTCTGCAGAGAGATCTGGACAGGTTAGATCAATGGGCTGAGGTCAATTGTATGAGATATATCAAGGCCAAGTGCCACGTCCTGCATTTTGGTCACAGCAACCACAGGCAATGGGGAAGACTGGTTGGAAATCTGACCAGAAGAAAAGGACGTGGGGCTGCTGGTCAACACTTGGCTGAACATGAGTCAGCAGTGTGCCCAGGTGGCCAAGACCAATGGCATCCTGGCCTACATCAGAAATAGTATGGCCAGCAGAAGAAAGTAAGCGATCATGCCCCTTTACTCAACACTGGTGAGGCCACACCTTGTGTACTGTGTTCAGTTCTCAGTCCTGAATGACAAGAAAGACACTGAGTTGCTGGAGCAAGTTCAGAAAAAGGCAACCAAGCTGGTGAATGGTCTGGAGAACAAGTCCTATGAGTAGAGGCTAAGAGTATTTTGTTTGGAGAAGAGGAGGCTGAGGGAAGACCTTATTGCTCTCTACAGCTATCTGAAAGGAGGTTGTAGTGGGGTGGGTGTGTCCTCTTTCCTCATGTTAATAATGACAGGAGGAGAGGAAATGGCCTGAATTTGCACCAGGGGAGGTTTAGATTAAATATTAGGAAGAATTTCTTTACTGAAAGAGTAGTCAGGCACTGGAACTGGCTTCCCAGGGAGCTCGTGGAGTCACCATCCCTGGAGGTATTCAAAAAACATGTATATGAGGCACTTCAGGACATGCCCTAGTGCAATTGTGAGGTGGGGTTTTTTTTGTGTGTTTTACGTGGGTTTGGTTTGGGGTTTTGGTGTGGGTTTTTTTTTTTCATTGACAGTTGGATGCAGTGATATTGGAGGTCTTTTCCAACCATGACAAGTCTATGATCCTGCATGATTCTGCGAATTCAGCTTACAGGCTTGATTCTTTATTGTCAGCAAATATGTCAAAAATGATGGTCCTAAACATTCAGAGTAGAAAATGATTGAATGAGGTGAGGTATGATACACACACATGAAAACAGGAAAACTGTAATTAATGAAAAGGATTTCATACAGTTTAAAATTAAACCACAGATTTTATTTTAATAGGATGTTCTGCATTCCAGAAATATGAGTGAGTTAAAAAATCTTGAGGAAAAGTCTGCAGGAGGTATTAAATCCATGATTCAGATGCAACCTTTCGCTTAGGAACCTCTTGAACATCAGACTACTGTCATTTTGGAAAATTTATGGGAAAGAATTATCACCTTACTCTTGCCCCATTTTCTTATAGTTTTCCCATAAACATTTTTCCTGGTAATGCTCAGCGGCAGGGCATTAAACTAGATGGACCATTGTTATGACCACAGGAAGACTGTTCTTTCATTATGGAACCTATTTATATATAGTTACTAATACTTTTTCTCACCCTTCCCATATTTTTTTGTATGTATTGTCTAATTGCTGTTGCATATTTTACAATAGCCATCATAAAAATGACTAAAGACACAGATATATAATAATTTTCAGATAGCTAATCAAGACCTTAATCCTGTGATAGATGGAGAATTAAGGGAAATACCATAAATACTCATGTTATATTAAAATTTAAAGACCATTGTCTTTAAGTGACCTAAGGAATCAGATCCACTGTCTTTAACATAGCTATCTATGCATGAAAACATGCAGCCTGTATGTGCTCCTTAGTACACCCTATATTGTATTTCCTTTTTTCACACGTCATATTGATTACTGAATACAATCTCTTTGAAAAGCAAAGTGTCTGAAGCTGCTATCAAAAAATACTTCTGGTGTTTAGAAAAAGGGATTATATCTTAAGTTACTCATAGGCATTTCAAAATGAGAGAGTACCTGCAATACAGCTAATGGTGTTCTGAATTATTTTCTGTTTTGGGGCAGATATATTAAAAAAAAGAGAAAAAAAAAAAAAAAAAGAGGCTGAAGTTGTCTAAAATGGCACCTACATAAAGCATAAATCCAGAAGTCCACATCTGAAGACATGCTTCTCAATCTTAGGCCTAGCACTACAGATGCCTTAAATATTCTGGGATAGGTCTTGCAGTCCTATTTGGGAGAACCCATTTACATACATTTACAAACTTCACCTCTGTATGAAGATCTGTCTTTGGAAACTTTCCTGTGCATGTGTTTGCCTATTGCCTCTTGAATTAATTAACTGATTTTCCATTTTTAAAAAGCTCCAAGATTTTATTTTTAATGCTAATAGAGAAGAGTTCTTGGTTTTGTTTTTTTTTTTTCCTTTGGAAAAGGAAAATTATTTCCTTAACTTTGTGAGTAGCAAGGACGTTACTTGAGATAAGGAGTGATGTGACAATAAAGACCTGTCTCCAGGTCTACACTTGGATGTTGTGAGCAAAGTAAAGAGATTCTTGAAGCTAGCACTTGCTGGTAGATTTACAGCTCTGCTGTAACTGATGAAACAGTTGACAAAACATGTTTATACAGGAATCATGAAAAAGAACAATTTTTGCTTCATATGCTCACTGATTATAGTATTTGTTTCATTTTCATTATAGTCAGAGATAGAAATTGACAAGTTTTACAAATATTTTTTGACATAGGAAAAAGATTGTTAGCCTTATTGGTAAGAAGTAGAAGTTACTCAATTTTATTAAGATCTTCTCAAGGCATCTTTGTGAAAATGAGAACTATCCAATAGGCTAAATGAAATATATAACAATACACAATCTCTGTCCCAGAAGTTTACAATCAATATAGTTATCACCGGAATCATGGAGTTGCTGTAGATTTAAAAAAAAACCCCATATATTTCCAAAACTGTTTAACAGACTCCATAGAAGCTGTGTTTTCTGAGGAAACTGTTTGTGAAAGGGAAAAATAATTATTAATTTCACACAGGTATAGTTTGTTTTCTCTTGTTTCCTGCTTTGCTCTGTTTTGCATGGTAGAAAAATCTCATCAGAAATGTTTTATGTCCCCGACCCAGCTCCCTTTGAAAACTGTTTTGTCATCACTCAGCTCCTTAAAGGAAAAGATAAAAGCAAAAATATGGATGTGTTTCTAATGAGGATAATGAAAGTTGAAAGGCAAGTAGAGGCATTGGAATAAAAGTGAAGTGTGGATACTGATAGATGCTCAGCAGAGGAAGGTGGAAATGATGAGTCTGTAACGTGACTTAATGAAAGGAAACACTTTACAGGAGAACAAGGATTCTGACAAACAATGCTGAAAACAGACACATGATTTCAGTGGGAATCTGAAGTCTATGTGGAGGGATTAGATTAAGTAGAGGTAATACTATATAAACTTCTTGTGCCTTTCTTTAACTTAGTATTTAGTTTACCACTGAGAGCTGAAAAATTTATTTTTGATACATAAAGTATTTCTGACACCAGCTTCATAGTGTATTATTAAAGGGCAACAGAGATCAACACAGAGCTTTCCCAGTAGTTGTTGAAAGTTATCACATTCTTTCTGGAACCTGCCAAGAGAGAATATATATATTTTTTTTATTATTATTATTTTTTTTTTTAAATGGAGTTTTGTGTTTCTTAATATAGTAGGGGTTACATATGTATTTTTTCATTTTGACTTTTCTTGAATCCTATTTGGCTATTTTGCAGTGTATTTTGTGGAACAAAGATAGATAGTTATCTGATAAATGATGATGATGATACAAAGCTATTCCTGAAGATAATTCCTCAGCTTCTCAAAGTGAGTTTGATAAAGAAGATGACAGTTTATTGGCTGGAGAGGGTCTGTATGACTGTTTCTTGCCACATTGTTTTTGCTTTGTTTTGTTTTCCTCTCTTGTGTGCTTAATCTTTAGAATTTCATCTGCTATCTATTATGGATAGATATTTTATTTTAATCTGACATAGATCATTTGATGAATGATCATACTGAATAATAAATATTTAGACTACGTCATGAAATCCATTGAATATAGCAGAATTTTACTGTCCTGAGTGTAATACAAACTATTAATTATGTACTGTCTTTCTTCTTTTATCAAACTGTGGACTTTATAGATATAGTAAAATTATGTCTTGTTGTCTTACACTAGAGAATGTACAATGAGCTTGATGAAAGAAAACACATTTTATAACCATGGTAACTGTCAGTAACATCTGTAGATCCCTCTTCCTCCCATTTCTCTATGAAGATTGAAAAACGTCATTAATTTTTGTTGATTTTTATTTGTTGTGCAAGAGGATAAAAGGGAAAATCAGTGATGGGCATAATTTTAAATCACATATGGCTAAGTATTTAGGAATCACTGGTACAATGAGTATGTCAGGCAATAAAAAATATTTAGATTCAAATGACTTTGTCAGAGATAGAATTAGCCTTTCCATAAAATTGGATTGTCTCTGTAGTGTCTCTGCAAACACTTTAATGGCACCTCTAATGATACTTTGTGGAAAACATTGATGTGTATAGTTCTTTTCAAGTGTTTTTTTTTAAAGAATCTCATACCTCTTTGTCAAACTACATCCATCTGCCCAAAAATCTGAGAGGATTTAAAAAAGAGAAAAGTCTCTGTGAGATGATCCTGACAGATTATTCTGGAATTTGGGAACAGTGCTCTCTGAGAAAGACAAAATTCTTGCTTGATACTGTAAAGCTGATAAATGGATTTCAGTGTTATTTTAGAATAACCGGTCACTAACACAGGAATATTCAGTAAACAACATACTCATACTAGTGCTACAGTAGTTGAGGGTTGCAATAGTCTAGGCAAATTAAATTCAAAGACATACCCTCTCAGATTAAAGGATTTTTTAATGGACTCACTTTTCATCTAAATGTGATCATTTTGGACTGTATTTCTCTTAAGGATTTTAACCCCATGTGGAAGATACCTTTGTAATGGGTGAACATGCTGCAAACATCATCATAGGGAAACCCTAAAGCATAACTGTTCTCCTCTGTTTCTGGTAGGTCAGACTCTTCCCTAATACTTTATATTGAGCTGTTTCACTACATCAGACATTCTTATCCATGCCTTCATCGCAGTACTTTGTCCACACCTTTCCCAAGGGTAGGGGGAGTTAACATTAAACTGTATTTTGTATATACCAACAACAAGATCTGACTGTAATATGCAGTGTTTCTTATCCCTTCAAATCTAATTCTCTGACATCCAAAATAGAAAAGGATCTATAATCTCTGCAGCTGAAGGTAATCTCCCATAGAGCATGGACATACTTTCAATAGGCCAGCCTCAGTGTCAGAAAAAAAAAAAAAAGCAATAGTTTATGAAAATACAAAGACAAATTGCAAGATTCTTTCTGAGATAGCACTTGAGAGCAAATGATAGGTGTTGGGCGACTTTACACTTTGCATGGAAGCTGAATTCTGTAATGTGGACCAGATCTAAAAGCCCTCTTGAAATGCTCAGGCCAACAAGTTCCTAGAGCTGTAGGACTTCTCTTTCAGCTACAATTATTATGGAAATGTGATTTCAGTCAGAGAAGACTGTGAATGTGCAAAAGACATGTCTCTCCATGCTGTCCAATATCCTATGTCTCTTTAGCAAGCCTTCTGGAATTATGATCCTGTTGTAACTGTGTTGCTAGGCCATGTTCTCCTGGTTTCCTGCTTGCTACTGAGAGGTCCAGAAGGAAAAAAGGCATAATGCCCACATTACCTTTTTTGTTGTTTTCATTGCCCAGCATCCAGAAGAATGGTTTCACTTTGTTTATTGGAATGAGAACTAATAGATGAATGGTTTATGCTGTCTGATTATCGATTCTGTGTGCCCATCCCTACCCTTTCTTCTAGATGATTTAAATCTGTGTATATGGCAGATCATCTGTGATCTTTTTCAGGGAGTCACAAAGCCTTCTCCTATCATTCTTGGATATACCATGGAAACAGTTCTTGCTTCTCTAAGGAATTCTAAAAAACAATCCATTTAAAAATAAGCCTACAGAATATATAGATACATACAGCTGTGGGGAGAGGTAGAAGGAACCAAACTTTTATAGAAAGTTTTGGATTTCCAGAATATTTTTAAAATGTGGAATATCCTAGCGCTGAGCTGTTTCAAAACCTTTTAAGTTAATATGTCCATTCTGAAAGACCAGTCATGTCAAAGATGACATGCAGCTCCCTTTCTTCCTCTGTATTTGGCTGTGGACATAAACTGGCTGGCTCAGGTTGAAAGAGAATGTAGCATGGCTCCTGATTTTTAAGAGGGTTTCAGTGCAATGTAAATTGCGTTGTATAACGTGGGAAGATTGTTCTTCAAAGTGAGTCAGATTTCCATAGATACTGTGTGTTGTGAGAATGTTCTTCAAAAGATTGTGGGTGTCAATGTGTAAATTAGTAGATTTATATACCAATGGATGAGATATTGCCTTCTATGAGCACTCAAAAATATGACTCAAACATCAGAGTTTTGTGATTTTAGAAATAGTTTTAAATAGTAATAATTTGAAGATTAAGTTTTATTGCTGTTTGTATTTTAAACTCTCAGAATCTGTGCACCTACAGTCTTATCTTAGCAAACCTGAAGATGATAAACTTTTAAGGTAAGGCACTTCAGATTCTTTTATAAACAATTATCTGACAAAAGGATTTTAGGCTTTAAAAATCTCATATAATATTGTGAGAGTTCCACAAAATTCATGAGTTGACAATCCTGAGACATTACAGAAGATACATTAAAGCACTCTTCACAGGTTTTGTTGGATCAACAGAAGATGTCCTCATGCATTTCTAATGATTGTCTATGTACAGCTCTTTACATGCAGGTCTTCATGATGTATTTAGATGTCCCTGTCACAGATAATTTTTGTTCTGGAAGACTTTTTTTCCTCCTCATTTTCCTCTATGTATTCCTTCCTTATATGTTAAAAATATCAGAGCTTCTTTTTTCTTACAATTTACAGACCTAGAAATAAGAGACCTTTTTCAAATGCATCTATGTTCCTATGTTGATTTTAATATGTAGTGCCTTCTCTTCTCATTATTTTTAGACCAATGTGCATTTTCAAATTTAAAGTGACATTTTCTCCACATTGGTATAAAGGATGTTATTAAAGAAAAAAGATAGACGGGATTCAATGTTTTGTATGAATTCTCTTACATTTTGATGTGCATGTTACTGAAAAAATATGTCAGAGTATATAAAGAATACCTACCCAGGAAAGCCTATTAAAAAAAAAATTCTCAGTGTGATCAGAGGATTAAATCATTTAAAGGGTTGGAAAGCAGTAAGCCTAGAACTATTATAACTGGATGTAACCAGGCCTTTTCTGTATGTGAACAAAGATAAAAAATGCACATATGCACACCTATCTAAGGTTTGGAAATTTGTATTCATAGATATCATTATCAAATAAATGTTTGTAAAGTAGACTCCTGTGTATCCACTGATGTAACACACATTAGATTTAATTCAAGAATAATTATTTTCAAAACAAGAGAAAAGTCTGGAAAAAGTACTTTAAATTCATGACCATTTCAGTATGTCTTTTCTATTTGGAAGCTATTAGCATATTGTAGTTCTGCAGTTTAGTTACATGCACTCTCCCAAAACTACTCAAGCACATTCTAGATATTTGACAGAAAAAAAAATGTCAAAATCAAGCCTTGCAGCTTGATTATACCCTACATAGCTTAAAACCAGAAGACTTGCAAACATCTAATTAAAGTAGAAAACATCTAATAGAAAACTAGCAAACACTTAATACAAGAAAGAAAAGCACAACATCACAGAAAAGACAGAAGAATAAAGTGCTTTTTTGCAGTAGATTTCATAAAACTGACAATGTAACACAATTAGACACATCAGGGAGCCACAATGCATAAAAGAACATTTCAGTAGTGACAGTATAGTCCATACAAATTGTACGGTGTATTGGAACAGAGATTCACATGGATGAAAGTGAAACAGCTGCCTGCTGGGATTCAGCATTAGAGAACAATGAACTGGCCAGCTGCTGACAACTCAGTGCACTAGACACACGTGAAAGATAGTCCAGTTAGCTCAACTCAGAAACTCTGATGACACTGACAAGTTGTGTGCCTGGCTTTTGATTACTCTGTTTTGGTTCACATTGCTATACTTCTAAGGGCAGCTAATGTCAAGGGACTCTGCTTGACCCTTACAGCAAAGGCTCTGAAGTAAGTGAAGATCCTGAGTTTCTTTTAGAATTTGTCTTGGTTTTCTTTTGTGAAAATTTCACTGGAAATAGGGGTATCAACACTTATTCTTAGTTATTTGAAATAATAATTGGAGCCTCAAAAGAAAATATTTTTGTATGACAATACCCAAAACAAAAACACACATGAAATTTCCCAAGATTTAAAACTGTATTATTGGAAGATTTTGCTGAGCACTTGCTTTCGGAAAGGGTGCCCATTAATCTGAGATGGGGATAGAAGACAGAAATGGACTTAAAGTCTGGGCAGATAATCAGGAATTAACATGAATGCAACAATATGTATAACTCTAGGCAGCTCTGAAATTTCAAATGGTGGTGTTTGAGATAAGCACTTCTTGACAGAAGTCTGGCTTTAAGAGCAAATTAAAACCTTCCTTTTCATTGGTCACTCCTGTGCTTAGAAAACAAGATTCTAAAATTACTCTTCAGAAATAAGTAGGACCACATGATTGGTACTCTGATAATGTCTCCATTATCACTGTGTCGCCTTTCTGTCTGAAAGAATATGTAAGCTGCTGAATACCAGGCTAGTGACTTGGGTTAAAACAGAGAATACTGTTACTGTTTAAGTGACTTTATTTATAATTATTTTTTCTGTTATACACCAACTCACAGGAAAACAAATTTTGGATGAAAAGATAGCTTTAATACTTTATGGCTGAATGTTTTTATGGCTATTCTTATTAAAACCAAAAATCACATACATTAGACAGAGATAGAACAGATAAAGTCTCACATAGCTTACAGATATTTGGGCCATCCTGGGTACTGATAGAAGGTGCTCTTAAGTCTTGGGAAAAGTGGACATAAAGACATCTAAAAACCCTGTGTACTTACTAGACATGGCTTGACCTGTAAGCCCTAGACTTTGCGTTAATTTAAGAAATCAACTCAAATATGAAAACTGTCTTTTCCTTGGTGCCTGATTGCAATTAAATATTCCTCTCCCACCATAATACAGCTGCAGTTACTGCAGTAATGTATTCAGGTTTTATGTCACATTCATCTTGAGCCTTTCCAATAAGAAAAGAGATGATGAATTCAAATGTGGTCTATCGTTCCCCTCATCTTCTCTCAGAGGAAAGGATGATATGTGTCCTGGAGTGATTTTTGCTGGTTTATTTATAGTTAATATGTGCACTGCGCTACAGGAGTTTATAGCAAAGAAGTGTGCCTTACTTTTCATCTGAAAGAGGTTAGGTGGTGATATTAGGTGTTGATATTATCTATACGTTTCTGAGTTATCCCAGAATTGTTATTGTGAATAGGCAACTATCCGTGAAGAAAAAAGTAATAAAAATAAAACCTTGCAAGATCTTTTACTCTCTTTTTTTTTAAAGCAAAATTTATATTGTCCAATTATACGAATTATATGAAAATTTATCAGTAGTTTAAAACAGCTGAATGCTTGAGTGATTAAACTGTGCCTATGGAACCAGTGTTTTGAAAATCTTTATTCTGAGATGTATTAAGTACTGTACCATGGAAGACAGTTCTTACAGGAACAAGCTAATGCAGTGCCAGAAAATCAGCTTTTATAGCATTGTCAAAGTGTTCCCATCTATAACACAGTTTTACAGGCAGCTACTGGCATGAACATCAGCATACACCTGAACTTCAAGATTTTTTTTTTTAATTATTATCTAATCTTTCCATCTATGAGGAGAAGAAAATTACACTAGAAACATAGCAGTTAACATTTTTAATAAGGCAAATCTTCCGGGATCCTGTCATGGAATATGTTCCTGCTAATAAACTACAAGATTTAAGTTGTGCTACTGTTGAAACTCTTATAAGACAAAATTAATGGAGATACCCTGGAATTACGCAAAATGATGGAAAGTGATACAGTTGTATCATCATGCCACTGTTTCTGAGTCTTTTTTAGTTAGCTGGTGGGCACCACACCACCACAGTTGCTTCACTACTCTCAAACACAAGCTGGTGGCTTTTTCTGGCACTATCTAGTTCTTCGGGGATGTATCATCTCTGTGTGAGATTTGCTGACGGGTGGTTCAGGCACTTCTGTATTATAATTCTGTTTTGTAAGGTAAGGAGATGAAGGTCTGAATTCTAAAAACGTGTATGAGCCTCACTTCCATTGAAATCGATGTAGATGGCTCTGTATGTTCTGAGTTTCTTGTGCTAATTTGTTCAAGACAGATGGAACATTTGTGAAAGAATGGGAAACTGAAACTGGAAAGACTATGCAAGGATAAGAATTTTAAGCCTTATTTATTCAGATCTAAAAAAAGAAATTAATATAGATTTTTTTTTTTTTTTTTTTTTCTGTGATTGCTACACCCCTACATACGTGATCACTTTCTAAGATTCTCAAACTGCTAAGCACAGGCCTATCACTCAGAAGCGTGTGGAAGCTAAAGTGGAGTTTAACCATTAAAATGATGCAGAATTCGTCTCAGTCCTTTTTGAGTCACATCCACAGGCAGTTCTACATTGCTTTGTGAAGCTTCTTTACCTCCTTCTTCAAGGAAGGAACATTAGATCATTTTACCTCCAACCATGAGAGTTGGATAGGGCCTTAGATGACTTCTTTTGGCTCAGTCACTGAAGGATAGTTTCTGATGAATAAAAAAGACAAATAGTGCTACTGGGAGAAGTGTGGCTATCTGCAAGGAACTGATGCTATTAACATCACTATGACCTTACTAAAAGTCTGATGCAAAATCTAAGATGTTAGAAAACACAAGTGCAGTTATCATAAAACCATAATAACCTTCAAAACCTATTTTTCCTTCATCTGCAGAGTGATGAGTAGCACATCACAATGTGAAATCTATCTGATTGTCCCTTTGTTCTGGGACACTGTTCAAATATATGGACGAAAATTACTCTTTGGTGGGGCACAAGTATTGGAAAGACAGTCAAGCTGTTTTGTTGCAGTAGCCTGCTGAGGCTATGATGTCTGTGGCTGAGCTAGAAGGTAGAAAGGAGAAGAAATTATGCAAAATAAACATAAAGAGTGCCAAACTATTACTTCATGAGCTTCTCTTCTGGGAAAGGTTTAGCAATGATGATTTTTTTTTCAGGCAAATTGATGTGTAGAGGGTTAATGATGGAGCTGGGTGCAGCTGGATGCTATTGGCAGTAACAACACACACCTTTGCATTATACAGTGTGCTGGCACCAATGAATATTTCTGACAGAGCAGTGCTCTTTTCTTCAGTGTCTTGTAGTTTTCTCTCTTTTTATTTAATTTATTTAGCTGTTGGGGAAAACCATGAAAGCAGCCACAACATACACAGAAATGAGCCACACATTGCAGGGAGTGCTCTGCACAGCAAGTTACCCAAATAACGCTTTGTGGTTTGTTTTTTTTAAACCTCACTTTGTTTTTGAGTCAATGTCAGATTTCGCACCAACCTGAAGCTAACACTAAGAGAACTTCTGTAACTGTTGCCATTAGGTTACTTCAGCTTAGATAACTGAGGAAAATATACCTAGGTGTCAAATAAATAACAGACTCTTAGTACAACAGATTTTATTAAAACAATCTTTTTTGTGATAGTCATTAATAGCTGCTTTTCAACTAGTTCTCAACAGAAAATGCAAGGAAGAATCTTTTGCCTGATATAACTGTTGAGAAGGTTTTAAACTTTTTATAAAGCAATAATACAAATATATTTAACTTTTATAACCATACGTTTTCTGTAAGTATACTTATATATGAATTGATGTATGTACATTTATGTGCCTGGTATTATTTAGAACTTCTCCTTGCCTGAGAGATAACACCTTAACAGTCTGTCTACACAGTTTTTCAGCAAAGGATTTCCCTTGTTGCCATGCAGAAGATCTGTAGGCCAGAGATTTATGCTGCCATAATGAGATTCTTCTTATTATTCATCAAAACCCTCAATTAATTTGGCAAATTTTCTGATAGATTGTATAAAAACCTGATCTGCTCTATACCTAGAAAAGCCTGTGTCTTAGTGTAACATACTGGGAAAAGTGTACTAGTATATAAAGAACAGTCCTGAACCTATAGAAGTGTAAATACTATTTGCTTCTGAGTTGAGATTCAATTCATATTATAGGCATAAGAGAGCCTTTAGTAAGGCAGAGACTGTTACTAATGTCCTTCTGGAAATGTGTAGAAATTAACCTATGAACTTGGAAGAAAGACCTACAGGGTTTTAAAGAATGCGTACAAAACAAACAATACATTTTGTACGCACCTGGCCTTGTAATCATGCTGTGCTTGTTATTTTAGATCACTTCTGCTGGCTTGACTGTTCATCAGATATAAAACCCAGAAGAAATCCAAAATCTATCCTAACTGTTTTAGGTTTATTTGCTTATCTCTACATTTATTCTGAGGAGTTTGGCATCTGGCAGTAATTTTTGTATATGGTGCCTATTCATAGAGTGAAAGACAAATGGTTTCCCTATTTCAAAAGATGTTTGAAATTTTAAAAAGCCACTTACACAAATGAAAAACTCAAAATCCCTAGTAAATATATGCAGTGAATGACTTGCAAGGAGGAAAAACGTAATGGGATTAAAGCAATGATGCTCAAATATTGTTGTGGCAGCTGATGTCTAGTCCTGTCCTTACCACAGTGTCCATATAGTTTTTGGCAAGGCACTTAAACCACATCTGCACAAGGACTGTAGCCTTGTAGCATTTCACTGGTGTTGCATTTTGAAGGCTGAAGGACATCAATGATTTGTACTCTGAAATCTGTCACCAGCCAGTGCATGGATTTGACTTCTGTACCTCAGTTTCCCATCCCCAAAACAGGAATAAAATAGGAGTAATATCACCTTATTCCACACTATGGTAGTTGTAGAAATAAGTACCTTCATATTTACAAAGCACTGGGACACCCTTGTCATGAAGTTCACACAGCAACCTATGAGGAATTATTCATAGTTCCTGTTCAGAAATAAGGTTTGAATTGTATGAAGTAAGAAAAGCCTTGGTTCACACACTGAATAATGAGGGTAAAAGAAAATATTGATCATCATATTGATCACTGAGTATCATATATTCACGGCCTGTAATGAGGCTGAGGTCCTGTGGAAAAGATGTTGTGTAATGGTGTAATTAAAGATTATAACATGATGCATATGTATGAGGGATCAAAATAACACTGCAGTAGTAACCTCAAATCTGACATTTTCAAGTGATTGAGAACTCAACCTAATAAGTCCTTTTAACATATTTTTGTGAGAATGTATAATATATGTATAGGTGGTATTTAACTGTCCATATAAATGATGGACTGCAGAGAAGGAAAATTTGAGGTGTAGCCTTTTTTAATTGTATTTGTCATGTGTCTGCCCATAAACGGTCTCTTTCCAACAGAAGAGCACAATGGGTTTGAACTCAATGGAACCAAAGTATTATAGCCTTGAATCACAGAGTGATGAACCAGATTCCCTAGTTTTTTGACAACTGATGGTCTGATGCATTCATCTTGAAAAGAATCTTCTCACCAAATAATTTTTTTCTCACCTGTAAACTATAGATCTAGTGAAAAAATAAAGGTGTGAATGACATGCAAATTCTGTAGCATGAAACCCAGAATTTTTCTCCACCTTCCCCTGCTACCTCATGTGTCCACTTAGCTTGACATTACAAGAGTCCTTTGGGGACAAAGGCTATTGCACTGAACAGGAAGAGGACATTTTTAATCAGACCTACTCAGGATGCCCCTTGTGATTACCAAATATGCAGGACTGGAATCAATGCTTTTAATACTACAAGCAAATTCCTTGTTTCAAACAACCAGGCACAGCCATTTATCAGCTGATGATCATTTTGTTGTATCAGTATTGGGGAAGGAGGAAAAGAAAGGAAGAAAACATCTCAATTACTGGCAACTGCTGCTGTCCTTTTAACAGTCAAGTAAAAGCCCAGTAATGCAGATTTGAGCAGAGGAAGTCAGAATGAAACTTTGTAAATCTTGCTTCCCTTTGATTATTCAAACCTGGAGGGAGTTTGAAAAAAACTCTTTATATCGTTTTCGGGGGGGGGGGGGGGGGGGGGGGGGGGGGAAGAAAATTTAAATTTAAAAGTTATGTTTTTGAAGCACCTTTTTCACTCCTCTCCTTCTAGACATATTTATATATGCTTTGTACGATTTTTTTTTTATATACTTACGCTTGCTTACAACTGTTCAACACTGCAGTTGTATCAAATTACCTTGGTAGAGTATGTGGTTACTATCTTGGAACGCCACACTCCTCCCACTGAGATAATTGTATTCCAGTAGTGGGCGGACTGTTCTTGCTATGCATAATATATAAAGCACTTTGGGATCTTCTCTGAGTGACAGAAGCTACTGTTAGTGTCATTGGTTTTTAATCTAAGGTAGTCAAAACTCTAATCTTTGTGTGCTTTTGGCACATCCATTTGACCAGCATTACTTTCAAACATAGCATCAGCTCTTGGATGTCTTTCTATCTATTTCAAATCATTCAGTCACACAGTCTTAGATAAAAAAATGCAGTTTTCTAGATAATACAAGAATATTTAAAAGATTTTGTTGTCAAATTTCATAAGCAGATGTAATCACCTTTTCTAGATGTTATAGGAAAGGATATTATAGGATATTATTTCCAGATATTGTAGGAAAGCTTTGAACAATGTACGGATTTCACCATTGTGTATAAACATCACGCTAGAGCAAAATCATAAAGTAATGAATGCAGATATTCTATAGGAAGTTATACATGATCATATTGTGCACATATATGTTTTAAAGTGCATAATTTGACTAAGAATTTACTTTTTCATGAATAAGTTCTTTTAGGTCACAATTCAGTTTTTAAAAATATACAAAAGTTCTTGGTTATTTAGCAAATTTTTAAGGCTATATCTAGGTCACATTGACATTAATAGGATTTAGGCATGTGCTTATAATCAAGCATTTATGGAAATGTTTTCTTAAATGTTCATTTCTGGTTTAAGGACCTCCAATACTAAGAAACAGATTCTACTCAATAAATTCATCATGAAACCTCAATATAAACAAAAAGGGAACAAAATACAGCTTGCTTTTACTTTGTTTTTTAAGACAGGAATATGCAAGAATCTGTGGGCCTAAACGAAAAACTGAAGCTATCTTTTTCACTGATGCTACTCTATTTTATTAAAACAAAGGTGGTGTACATTGCCAATATATGTTGAAATGGATGACAAAGCTCAAAGCAAATAGAGACTGAAACAGAGATACTTGGGAGGCACTTTATTTTAGCTCTGCTGTATGGTGATTAACAATGAATGTGAAGTCTGCGGTTATGAAAGACTATCAATAGTGTCCTTGTAAAGAACTGTACCATTAGCCTCATTTCAGTGAAAATTAACCAAGGTATTGATTTACCATGGACAACCTTGGACTTCCTCATCTGATATGAAAAGAAAACTTTCTGTTACAATTGCCTTTTCTGCTATCCTTGCCTATTCTGCTAAGTATTGAACTGGCACCAAATTGCAATGAGTGTCACTCACAAGTACTGAATTTACAAGGGCTGATTTAACAAAGTAGCAGAGCAGCAGGCTGGTTATGGCAGTGACAGCAGCACTAAGAGGATTTCGAAGCATTGTTAGACTTGCTAAATCTTTCTCTTATCATCTTTCCAGTTTTTAATTTGCTCACTCATTCAATGCAATCTCCTTTCGGAAGTTATTCTGCTTCCCTTTCTGGGAGTCAAGTAGTAAACTGGAGCCATTCCCTGCTGCACTTACCTTGCTTCCTTATTTTTTTGGCACATGTGTATTAATGACTTACTCAGGTTATTCCAACACTTAACTTTTGGTACCCTGGGCAGAGTGAAAAGCTGCAATAGGCTGTGAAAGTTTGTAATTGGTCTTTTATATGCTGTCAGTCCTTCTGCTAGATCTGCCTATGCCAAACACAAAGATGGAAGTGCGAGAGAGGAAAACTAATCTGGAGAAAGCATCACAAATTCAATTAGAAATGTTTGATATGGTAGAAATTATCATTGAACTGAATAAATTCCAACCTCTGACAGACTTAAGGTCTGAATGCCAGATGCAAAGTGATAATGTGTGTAAAGGTTGATTCCTCACAGGAAGTAGCAGCCAAGATGTTGATGAGGTAGCCAAGATACCTACTGAAATGTGAGAGCACTGGTTTAATATACTGAATTGTGAAAGCCCTTGGGGAGATGGTTGCAAATAAATACAGCACCAATTAAATCCATGAGAGTCTGGAGGGAAGTAGATGCTTGAGTAAGATTGGAAACCAGGTTAAGGAGCAACAACAGATGTATCCCTCATGGGCAGGATTGTATATTCCTTTCTATGTCATTGCGAACATAGAACAGCTTATAGAGCTATCTGCTCATAGAATAGTCTGATGAATTGAGGAAAGAATCTCCTGAAGAAAGAAAACTGATTGGCTTTGCAGAGGAAGAGCCTGTGGAAATGGCAATTGAGAAAACACATTCTGTGAATACACAATTGCTCTAGTACTAGAAAATTTTTACAAAAGATCATCAAAGACCCAGTAAATCATATAAACCTGCTTAAATTGGATTCTTGAAAGCCAGTGTATTATTCCTGTATAAAAGTCTTTTTATAATCCATGCAATATATATATATATACAAACTTTATAGCAGAATTCACTCTGGGAAGGGTGCAAACACATTTTGGAGGTCAAAATGAGGATTTGAGAGAAGATCTTCTTTGAATTGCATGTGATTGATTTTAGACAAGTGCAAAGCATTGCACTTAGAAAGGAGAAATAAGATACATTGAAAATAGGTTCTAGCTGTCTAATTCAGTTGGATGGAAAAGATAGAAAGCTTATTACAGATATCAAAACTAATGTAGGTCATTAGTATGATCCTGTTGCAAAACCTCATTCTGGAATGAATGAAGATGACTGTTTGTTATAAGATATAGGGAGAAATTTTTTCCTACTCTTCCTGGCTTTAGTGGATCCTTGGCTGGAACACAGTCCACCAACACAGTTTAAAAAAGATTGAGATAAGTTGCAGAGAGTAGTAAGAATGATAAGACGTTTAGAAAAAGTGACCTCTGAAGAAAAAGATTAAAATAATTGCATTTATTCAGTTTAGTAAATAGAAGAATAAGAGACAGGAAGTATCAAGAGTTTCTTCCATTAGGTAAAAGGCAGATATATTAAGGGCAGTGAATGATTGTTCTCTGTGACCATAAGGACAGAGAAAAACCAGATGAATTTACAGCAAAGACTTAGTTTAAATACTTTGGAAATTTTTGAAAGGCAAGGGTTAGTAAAGAAGTACAATAAGATGCCTGCTTAGGCTGTTTGGTTGGTTGTTGGGGTTTTTTTTTTAAAGGCAGTATATATTCTTCTAGTGTTCATCTAAGTGGCTTTTATCCTGGTGGCATGCAGGTAGAACCGGGTGATACCTTCAGATCTGTGATTTCTAAGATTCTCTGCTTAAATGACTGAGAAATACACCAACTACAACAGAATTTTTCTACTCAACCAGAAAGTAGAGAGGCTATTAATCAGCGTGTTCTATGGAGAACTCCTCCAGTGATTAATGAATTCTTGGTAAAGATGAATGAAAATAACCTGCCAAAGTGAATGACATTCATTGATTATGAGAAAGATACTGACTAGCATCAGAGAAAGAAAAATGTTGTGCTGAAAGGGACCCAAGCATAACAAAACACTCTTTGCAGTTTCTGAGATACATGAGTGGGCTGGGCTGTGGCTGACACAGATGAGAAAGCAAAAGAGAGCCCAAAGCAGTTTACTAGTGCTGCATTTATATAAAAGGACCAAAATGATCCATTACTGTCTGTAGATGCAGTTTGTGAACTTGGAAGAGGCAAAAGATTACTCGTATCCCAAGTCTGCAGCAAAGACAGAGTACAGCATCCCATGAGCAGCATAATGAATGCTCAGGTTCAAACAGACTGTGAAAAGGGAGTTTGAGAGGGAGTTTGAGGGCTGGGGAGGAAGAATGCTAGTCTTCTGCCAAAACATATTTAGTTCTGACTTAAAAAACCAAAACTCCTATAACACTAAATTCCTATTGCTCATTGCAAAAAAAGTTGAAAGCAATTTGTACTTCCTTATTTTAAGCATGAACCTTGGCCAAATCCCTTTGAAAAAGTGTGTAGTGAAGAGCAACCAAGATGTCTTAGTTTCCAAATACCACTCCTTTTCTCACTAGGAAAGCTTATTGTTTCATCAGGACCACGAGAAAAAAAGTTGGGTGGGGTTTTTTCACTGCAGATACCATTTTCTCATGGGTTTCTAAAACACCAAGCACTATGATACATGTTCTGGCTCAGCTTTCTGATACTACTGCATTATAAATGATAATGTCTACAGTTGCACTGAGCAGAAGAAAAATTAAGATTAAAACAGAAAAGGAGCACTTTTTAAATAGAATCAAAAATGAACAAAATTTTTGGAAAATGGTAAGGCTGAACTGATCAAAAATCACATGAGAGAAGTCAAGGAACCACCATCCTGCTGCACTGCTCTGCGTTAACATTTCTGCTTCTCTATTAGAGTGCATTAGGGAGGACAATGCAACAGAACAGGGATTACTTACATAAAAATGCAATAAAGTGTGGTCAAGCAAATAGTAGTGTGGGCTCATTGTGATCACAGCAGTCAGGGATGAAACCAAAGAAATGGGAGGAATATTACTATTGTATCAATAAAAGTAATTAAGTCTGAGATGATTCTTTTATTCAGAATCTGTATTTCCTGCTCGCTAATGTGTTTCTCTGAAATTTACCTTTTCAGATGATGCATCTCATATTAGTTCCTTTCTAGTTCATTCTGTAGTACATTTCCATTAGACACAGTGGAAAAAAGAAGCAACCATATTACGAACAACATCAATTCCTAACATTGAGAATGAATTAATTGAAAGAAAAATGTGTTAGGAATGCTATGTCCTAGTTATACTAAAGTCTAATTGAATTTTCACAAAACCTTTAAATTACCTGTGTTGAAGGGAAATGTCTGCTTACTTGCTTGTTTGATTTTATTATAGACCTATCTGTACTTTTTTATTCTTTGCTAACTCAAAAATTTACTTGTGTATAAAACATTAACTTTGATGTATGGAGTGCAGTCTTTCTCTAAAGCCTGTGAGTGGTAGGGAAAACCTGTAGAGACATAATGGAGAGACACATGTGTTGCCTGGGAGGTATTATGGGTTCTGTGGGATTGCTGTTTAGAGATTTGTCTGCCAGGGCTCAGTGCCAGCAGAGTGCAGCTCCTTCCCACTGCTGATCCAGGGGAGAGGCTCCTGTGCAACACAGTGGGGAGGGGGGAGATTGTGACCTGCCACTCCCTGACCTTTTTACCTGCTGTTGGCTGCAGCTCACCACAGCTGGCACCAGCTCCAGCCCTGACACTTTAGAGCTCTGTGCTGTGGGTCCAGACACTGTCCCCGTGGTCCTGCCTTGACATCCCAGGGTTGTGTCACCCTTGTTCCCTTCAACAGGTCGGATCCACCCATGCACAGGCTGACATCTTGGCCCATCACTGAGCTGAAGAGACTGCTCAGGGTGGCTAAGGGCTGCAGACTCTACAAAAAAACAATGCAGAGTTTAACAGCAGAAGCCCTGTCAAGGTTGGGGGATCTCTGAGTGTTTCCGAGGTTTATATTTAAGAGTATTCCCTTAACACACCCCAACTTCCTATCAAGAGACACACGCCAGCTATCCCACTCATCATCTTCACTGATGGAAAAGAAAACCTGCACATTTGGCTATGCAGAAGCAGCACTGATCACTGATGTTAGCAAATGCAAGCCATGGTGCTATTGCAGGCATGGGACTTTGGCAGAGGTCTTCACATGGGAATGTGTCCTGGTGCTGGGGACAATGTGTTTGCAAAATGTTGAACCCATGTGATCACAGTAATAGAACAGCTGGGAGTCCTGACACATGGAAAGAACCTCACAAACCCTGCAAGCTTGCCTTGGGTAGGTAGCTCACAGGAATCAAAAGACATTGCCTCCCTACTCTGTAATTCAGTGATAATTTCTCTGTTAACAACATATATTGTAGGCACTGAGGAACAGGTGTCAGAGAAGACAAATGGGCACCAAAAATATGAAAAACTGTGGTGAAATATACATAACTGTAAGGAATTGTGTAGGGTCTAGCTGTCTTCCAAGGATAATTTGTATTGCAGTGGCTTGGAGAAAAACTAAGTATGATGAATATAAATGCATAACTAAAACCTAGTTAATTTCTTAATTCATTACAATACTTCTTTCCTATAAGCAGCTTCGAAAATTATTGATTAAATAAATAAACAAAACCTAGGTTGATTTTTGGCTGGTGACTACTCCAGCCCTAAATCAAATGTTGAATCTGAGGCAGCAGTGTGCTTATCAGCCTCAGGTCATGTCCTTAATGCTCAATGAAAAGGAAACCTGTTTCTCATTCAGTGATTGCTCAGCTATAATAAACTGCTAACATTTTTTAATTTGATACTTTACATACTCATTAAACTCTGGTATCATATAACAGGGCAGAAGGTTTGACTTTTTCCCCAGGAGCAATTTTCTCCTGAAGCCTGAATGTTTCATTGCTGTACTGTAATTTAAAGGGTTATGGAGACTTGGTGGAATAAATTACACTGTTTATTAAAATAGCCAAAACCAAAGACAAACTTAGGAAAAAAAAAATTAAAAAAAATCACTCAGCTTCAGTGCCTATACACAGTGGCTTCAAATCTCATACAGGGGAACAAATTATGAACAGAGAACTTTATAACTAAACTATTAGTGTCTATCTCCACAGAAGGGGAAGGGAAATCTATATGATAACCATCTTAAAAACTGATTTATTATGATGCTTATTTTCTCATTTATAGAGAAAAAAAAAAATCCCAACACAACCACACAGTCATGTTGAATTTATTCATCCAGTTAGAGAATACAGAGAGTGACTAACATAACTGAACACCTAATCCAATATCAAAAAATAAAAGACAGGCATCAAGGCTTAAGCTTTCAGCTTTCCTTCAGACTGTATTTCTACATGTGTTAGAGAGGCTGAGATCTGGCGTGAAAGCTGTATTAAAGCATCCATTAAAAAGGGAAAATAATTAAGAATTCAGGTTAATAATTAGAAAGAAGTTTAAAATTTTAGAAGGGTAGATTGAGACTGGATATAAGGAAGACTTTTTACAATGAGGGTAGTGAAGCACTGGAACAGGTTGTCCAGAGAGGTGGTAGAAACCCTGGAAACATTTAAGGTCAGTCTGGATGGGTGTCTGAGCAACCTGACCTAGTTGAAGATGTCCCTGTTTGCTGCAGGGGTGGCTGGACTACATGACCTTTCAATCCAAACTATTCAGAGATTCTAGAACTACAGAAGAGTAGATGCTCCTTACAGCTTCAAAAATAAGCAAGTATTCTATAGGTGTGTATCTCCTTCTTTACAAAATGTTATAGAATAAACCCCAGAGTAATTACAGATTGACTGTCTCTCAAGAGAAGGGCAGAAAGGAAGCACAGAATTAGGGGGAGATTAAACCAGAGGAGAAAAATGATAGAAAAATAGAGAACTCAACACATGTTTATATAAATATGGGACTACAAAAGGAAACAGGATTATGGACATCATAAGAAAGTAAAACCCAAGGGGTTATTTGAAGGCTAAACACCAGAGCAAAGAAACAGAAAAGAAAAACCAGAGAAAGAAGAAATTTTTTTTTTTCTGGAGTCAGGTTTTGCTGCAGAGCTGTAGTTGAGATTCAGGCTGAGAATGACCTTCTACTTGTGAAGGGTGGAATAGATGACACCTGCAGATTAGAATTTCACTATGAGATCAGATTTATGATCTCTCTAGTCCAGAACCAGCTGTATCAGTGAATATCTATTGTTGATACAAAAGTGCAATAATCCTATAGTAGCAAAGCCTTTTCTAAATTGCTCCCATACGAGTCTCATCTACTTCCTAAAAGTCAGGGATTTTTTCAATACTTAATCTCATCTTGCTTTATTCCATACATGAGCTCCAGATATTTATGTTGTTTTTATAAACCTCTAAAGCTTCTTTCAATCTTTTTAAGTTCTTTACATCAAAGAATATCAAGCTGGAGCATGCTCTATTTGTCCCTCTACAGATTTCTCCTCTGGAAAGCTCTGTTTCTCTCAGATGTGAAAACAGAAGGATTTCTGATAACTACACTCACAATCTTTTGATACATCAGTTCGTGCCCAAAGTTAGCTGTGGTGATTCTGGTAAGAAATGACCATTTTTTATATGTATTCATCTACATTAGCCTTTAACTCAGACAAGGAAGTTCTTTGTAACAAATTTTTCAAGTGTAGCCACTTTGGTTTGCAACATGGAGTGATTTAAGAGTGCATAAACTGAATTACCTTTCCATGAAATTGATCAGAATTTTTCCAACTGCTATGTGGCCATCAGTAAGAGGCTTAAGAAAAGAGTTAGTCTGAAGTAAATCTCAGTTTTCAACTGAAAGAAGGTAGAGATTAGATATCAGGTAGAAATTCTTTACTGTGAGGGTGGTGAGGCAGTGGAAAAGGCTGTCCAGAAAAGTTGTGGATGATGCTCCCCTCTCTGAAAGTGTTCAAGGCTAGGTGAGGTAGGGTTTCAAGCAACCTGGTCTAGAGGGAGATGTCCCTGCCCATGGCAAAGGGGTTGGAACAGGATAACCTTTAAGGCCCTTTCCGATCCAAGCCATTCTATGGTTGTATGATTCTGTGATTCTATGATACAATATGGACATCAGGGTTCAGCAGCAGCTGCTTTACTTGATAGACATGGTCCTATTGCCTAATAGAAACTGTTAGGCAGACATAACTATCCTTAACCAGTTTTGCAAGAATAATATTTTCCACTGGAAACTCCTCCCCTGTTGTATTCACTGCCTCACTGTATTTCCTGTTCTTAACACATTAGAAGAAACAAATCAATAAGTACAGGGGAAGTAAGCTAGGCACAAGTGCATGCTCTTTGTGAATTTGTGGGGAGATAGAATTTCTGGTGGAAGGGAGGTGATGAAATTCAATAAATGATTGAGAAGAGGGAACATCGATAGGTAGAGATGTGGAAAGATTGAATCTCCCTTGAGAAGATGAAAGGACAGTCAGTAATTGGGAACAGCGAGGACCCATTTGGAGAGCAGACAGGAAAAGAAGAAGTAGTTAAGATAGTACAGTTGCTTACAGATCTTCAGTTCAGCTCCAATGCACTGAAGTAGTGATCTGAAAATTAAAAGAGAATAGAGTGGGAAAAATGTTGTTTTGTTTTATTGAAAATCACACAGGTTTTTATTGTAAATGTACATTTGTGATTACTAATGTATAAAATGAGTTTATAATGCAATGGTATCCGTACCTCTGGTTATGCACTAAAAACCCCTAATATTTTGACAAAAATCTGTACTTTTCTTACTCATTTCAAGTATATTCAGACCTATTGTGCATGCTTGGCATAGTACCAGGATTATACACTGTAGTAGTATTCATACATGCAAAATCCCATTGACATAATAGTCAGGGGAGAGTATGGTTTAATGTATCTGTAATCCACATATTAAAGCTCTCTAAGTATGATTTGACATGACAGTCTGTAATGCCTCTAAGCTTTAACTTTCTATTGTGTCTGTGACATATACTCCACAAATTACAGTATAGGACTGTCTCATGGAATTCCATTTATGACCCTCTTTTTCTGTTGTTAAATTTATTTTATATATATGCACATCTATGCATATGTACTTGTATACGTCTACAGCTTTTACATATCTACCCACACAAGATGGGAATTCAGAGATAATTCCTTCTTCCAGTCTTTAGTTCCCCCTGCTGTGCCTATGCGTTGAAGTTAAGTAACCTCGAAGGGTTGTGGAATGTATCTGTGCCATAAGCAAGGGAGTGAACAGGGAGGTGTATATGGGAGAGCTAATACTTAAACTGCAAGCTGCCAGTTCCACTGATATGTCACAAATGCCCAGTGATCCATTGCATGCCATACTCATCCTCCTGCATTCTCAACAAGCACTCACTAAATATGGCAAGTTCTTATTCCCTAACCAGCAGTTGTAGGGAGGATCCTGGAGGGTTTGATACTTGATCTTCTGCCAAGGATCATGGATATCTGTGCCACAGAGTTAATGGAGCTGGGCTTGGAGGTACCTGTGTTCTCCCTTTTGACATCCCCTTGCTTTTATGAACAGGGGAGATAGCAGCTGCTTGGGAGGGGCAGCTTCTTGTTTCCTTCAAGAACCTAAGGGCAGCTGAAATGGATGTTAAGGTCTATCTAATAAGATAGACCTGCTGTCAGTAGAATCTATGATGGACTTACGTGACTACACTGATAATTAGCTTTGAGGCAAAAATGTGTAATTCAGACTATCTTGTGTCATCTGTGGGTGCTGGAACCCATCTGCCTGCACACTGAAGCAAGGTACTTAATGATGTGTGCTTTGGATGTTTAACTAGGCATGTCATGATTTTTCATCAGCCACAGTGTTAGCAGCAAAACTGTATCTGCCATAGGTAGATGGCAGCTCCAAAACCAGCCCCAACTAGCTAACATTTGTATCCCCAAGGAATTCTTCTTGGATCTAGAAATGAGATTTCTTAATGGGGGGGAAGGGGTGTATCATAGCAGTGCATGGGGGAAGATGAACCCTAAGAGAAACCCTTTTGAATTATATTGAAAATAATCTGATAATCAGAGTTTCTCATATATATAGATACATACACATTGATACTTATATAGAGAGGCTTTTTATGATAATTTGAGTGCCTTCATGAATCTAGAGATGTCGTAATTATATGACGATGCACCTCCAGTCACTACATTAGGGTATGGAGAGAGAAGACTCAGGAGAATGTTATTTTGATAACCTTAGCAGATCTTGAATTTACATCTCTGAGCCCTTCCCTGTTCACACTGCCATCCTATCATTGGCTCAGTTTAATGTTTCTAATCTAATATGCTTTGTCTTTGCCATAAAAAATGAGAGTGCCTGTCTAAATTATTAGATCACTATAAAGAAAAGGTCTGTTAGCATTCTTTTTATCCAATGTATCATGTGGAGAAATATAATTCTCATTATGCAGCATTTCTTTCTCTGGGTCTGATCAGGTTCCACAAATAGGGAATGTTCAAATTGGCAATATTCATTTGCATAACGCGCCTGTTTGCCTGCTGCTTTTCCACTGGGACCTGTCCCAGGCTGCTGCAAAACCTTTCAGTGACCACTTATATTAGTCTGTTTTTTCCACTCTTGTATGCGCGAACCGTCTGATATTCTTTATAGTAGCTTTTAAACATTTATCTCCCTGTCTGTTTACTGCCGCCCAAGCAACATGTTTCCTGAGTGTTGTCTGTAGAAAAATGCACACCAGAGACTCTTCCTTTCAACAACTTCTAATTAGGCTGCTGAGGTTGAGGTCTGAGAAAAGCAATTTAAAGGGTAACTTCCTTACGCTGGCTCCAGTGCTTCCTGCTTACCAGAGCTCACTGCTTAAGAAGCTTATCAGCTAACTTCCTGCTGGTGAGACACTTGCCAATCATCTGACATTACTCGTTCACTGTATCAATGAGCTGGACTGCTGTTTTGAGAATAATAAGAATTAGAAAGAAGAACTGACCTTGTACAAAGGAGTGTTGTGGCTTGCATGCAGAACACAGTTGCTGATGCGAGTAACGATTCCATTTCTGAGGCACACACAGTATCACCAGGTGTAAATACTCCTGCTTCTGCCTGAAATGCGTGCAAAGGTGAGCTTTGCACAGACTGTCTTTTCTGGCTCTTAATGTTCATTGCCTTGACATTTTTAAGTGATTTTTCACTTTTCTCATAATGAAAGAATAGTTTTCCTTTGTTGTTTTGCTTCTCCTTACTTCCCTGACAGAAAACACTATTTTAAAGGCAAACAAATTTTCTGGTATGTTGTTCTTAATTCCACTTTTTCACAAAATGATGGTTCAGTCATCACAAACAGCCTTACTTGGACAGGTATGCAGCATGAAACATTAATTTCTGAGAGCTTTGGACTACACACCCATTTGGCCCATTTGTAAAGTAAGAAGTTTTCCTTCTTTTTATTGCAACTTATATAACAAATTTAATTTTTTTGTTTTCTGTTTTGTTTAAGAAAAAACAAACAAACAACAACAAAAAACCCCACACACATAGAAAACATAAGATTTTTATTTCTGCTATTCCCTCCCAAACCTTTTTGTCCTTAGTAAACAGTAGGACATAAATATGTTATTATTACTGCTGAACATACTGTGTTTCATCCACTAATACAGATATTGGAGGAAAACTCCAGAAATGTACATCAGAATCTGTTCTTGATATGCACTAAAAATATTAATCTATCCAGACTAAAAATGTATAATATAGATGTGAAAAAAACAAAACAAAAACAACAACAACAAAAAACAACCAACCAACCAAAAAAAACCAGATGAGAAATTATGGCTTCATAGTGTTCTTTCATTACAGAATTGTCCCTGAAAGAATGCTGCAATTTTACAATCTCTGAAGAATTTTATAGGTTTTAAAAATAATAATAAACTCTTTCTTTTTATAGTATTCATTTGAAACTACAAGAATTCCTTGAAGAATTAACCAGAATCAACTCTCTTGTAGTTCTACAGCAGCAAGGTACGTCTGCTAAGTTTAAATAGCTACTATAAACAAATAGAGGATGTTTACTATTCAATCAGTTTCTCTATGCATTTTCTATGAAGAGATATTTAAAATACTTAGATTCTTACCACAAGCATTAACTGATTTTATGGAGCTCTCTGTTCTCAGGATGACTTCAATCAAGCAATGAATAATTTCTTTCCTGTGATAAACAGATTATAAATACTCTGGCACTTAGAGAAAGAGATGCATAGGACATACCTTTATCCTTTGTGTCAACTTTTAGACAGGGAAGGAGTTTCTTCTTTTGATTTTTCTTCATCCCATATGTTAGGCCATGACACAATTCATTTCTGACCAAGATGCCTTATGCTTTATTGGCTGCTTGCCCATTTCTTGGGGCAATTTCACAACATGTGTCTTGAGCTCTATTTGATTCACTCCTCTGAGGTTGATTTTGTCCCTTGGTGCCAGTGTCTGTAATATAATTGCCTGTACGCAGGCTGCTTGCAGACGGAATTCTTCTGCTGGGTACATTTTGACACACCTCATGTGGTCCTTGCGGTTTGCCAAATCACTTGCTGCATTACAACCTGTTCTCTTGTCAGCAACAAGTGCCTTCCATGATGTCTTTTTTTCTCTGCTGTCCAGGTGTCACTTTTGTAAAACCACCAGTCCTTTTTGGAGTTCTTCTCTGCAGAAAGGGAGTTAGAAGCTAAGAATAATAAAAGCAATCAATGTTGGATCTTTGTTGCTATTGAGTCACAATTAAAAATTTAAAGAGACAGTAGCTTAATAACATTGATTAGATCCATTAAAGGATTCAAGGCACAACAACTTCCCATATTATGCAATCAAGTTATTCACTCATAGAGAAAAGAACTGGCTTGATATCCCACTTTGGTATGACTGTCTCCACAATACTCTTTAACTAAACCAACCAGTTATGCCAGGCAATGGAACTTTTCAACCTTTCTCATTGAAACTGTGACAATGCACAACACAAAGATGAAGAATAATGTATCAAAAATGAATGCAAGAGAAGCATCACTCCAGCTCAGTGGCTCAGGAATGTACCTGAATGTAAAAGTGCTTTGTTCAAGACTCTATTCAGACAGTTGTTTATATATTTTACCTTCAGTGATCTTTGGATAAATTAACACCATAGAATAACAGAGAAGTCACTGCTTAGTCAGTGCCTCTAAGTCAGACAAGGAGAGGTTTTTTTTCCTTTGCATTTAAACATCTACATTCCAAGTTTCACTTTACCACACAAGTCTTTATGACCAAGTTTTGTGGCTGTTACTTTATGTACTTAAAGAAAAATACTTAACTCTTGCTTATATGATGTGGTTGATGCTATCAGGCATTGCAGATCTCAGATGAGTTTGCAAGTACTCTGGGACTCTGAAGATCAGATTCTGATACTCAGATCTGTACGTCATTTTATTTCCAAACTGAAGGCGTTAAAGGTACTGTGCAATCATTCAGAATTAATAAAGTTGATTGCAATGAAATTTATTTATTTTTAATACTTGACTACCTATTTCCGGAAAGGTACAACTTTTGCACAGATATCCCAGCTGTACATCTGCACTAGTTGCTATCTTGACTCTACTCAAAAGTTTCAAGTCCAGACAAATCTGCTGACCTTAACACTGTTTGTGCAAACAAATTATGTGACTGTAAGAATTCAATGCATCCTGCAGGCACTGTGCATGGCCAAATCTCAAAATGTTTGAATACACATTTAAGGATTAGGTCTGTTGCTAGTGTTTTTTCTCTTTCTGAGCAGGATACAGGGAGGAAATCCTGTAGGATCATGAGATTCTAGAAATAGAAAATCAAAACATGATCCATAATCACACTGTATTTTGTTATTACTGTTTCCTATCTTTAGACTGAAAGTATCAAGAAAGTGCAAAAAAGAAAGTATCACAGCAAGTGCTGTGGGTTCAGGCGAACCCACTTTTTAAAATCAAAAGACAGCTTTGAATTTCTTTGGCATTTGTTCAGCTAGATTGTTACTCTGTCTTCCCAGTTTTCTATCTTACATCTGTAAATATATTCACATTTGGAAAGAGATAATATTTTCTATACAGTAGTGTCTAAATACCTGTCTAACTGAAGTGTACATTTATTTATGGCTAAAGAGAAATGTTAAATTAAGTTAATCAGGTAATTAATATACTTTCTTCTTCAGAAATGCCTTCATATTTTTCTAACCCAGTGTGACTCATTTTGATTGATAAAAAGCCAGGAATGTCCTTCCCTCCACTCTCTCACTTCTGCATTTCAAACAAACAAAAAAAAAAAAAAAATTCTTACTTGAAAGAAAAACACTTCTGATATATTTGAAAAGAAAATTAATTGGAGTCAAGCTTTCATCTTAATGCTAATATTATAACAGAAATGCTGATTAACTGATTAGTGACTGATGGAGAGTGCTAAGGGTCAGTTTCTCACTTGCTACGCTTCATTGTCTTTAGAACAGTATACCCACATATCATCTCTGGGGACAACCAAGTGCAAACCAGTTGTCAGGCCCAAGCATGCACTGCACATGCCTGAAGTGCTAGAGGGTCTTGCGATCATGTTCCAAATTGTGCACTCTACATGGTGCCCCCATACACAACTCGAGCCTTGGTTCCATCAAATTTGCACCAAAAAGAGCCCTTCCTGTGCATTAAACTGTGATAACTTCATGCACTCAGTAAGTGCCTTTTTTTTTTTTTTTGTCCTGATGGAAATGGCTGTAGTACTTCATGTGAATTAAACAAGAATCACAGTATATTCTCCAATCTTCCTCCCTTTTTATCTTCTTTTGAAAGTTCCCCACTAAAAGTACTTTCTCAAGACAGGGGTATAGATATGGGTCTCCTCTTGATACTGTGGACAGGGATCATAGTGAAAAGAACACTGATAAGTCTATCTTTAATGCCCTGTTCACATCAAGCAAACTGCTTTCTTTGATAATGACGCTATCAAATACAATTATTTATTTCATGATATGGAGCACACAGCCTGGGGGATCATGAATAATTCATTGGCTGAGATTGAAAAGATATTTTTATGCTTGGACCTTGTATTTGGAAGATAAAAAAAATACTCTGTTCTTTCAAGAATTAAAGAAGTTCTGAACAACCAAAAATTAAGTAAGTTAAAGCAAAATTATATTTTTTTTGATAGATAAATGGGAGTGGGGGGAAATAATGGGACATAATCCCCTTAGGTTATATATGCTTTGGTAGGAAGAGAAGACACTAAAGGTTACTTTTTGCCTTTCCCTTTCCTTTTTGCAGTTGGTTGAGGAGAATAAATGGATTGTGCATGCTGATGCTCACTCACAATTTGTCTGCTTGCAGTGTTCAGTCAACAGCAATGGAGGAAGAGTCTTTCCTTGCAGTTGGATGGTACAAGCTAATTTTCCCCAAAGGTAGCGAAGGAACTGTCTTTCCTTTGACAACATACAGAGGTGATGTTGCTAGGACAACATGCCAAGTCAAAAAGCTTTTCCCCTTAAGCTGTAAGCTCCTTCTCTGTTTTATTAATCTGCAAATGTCTCATACATTTATAGTGCTGTATAAGTAATAATGTAGGGGACATTAACTAGATCTTAATAGAAGCTTTCCATTAGCCCTTTCAACCATGCAAATGTACATGGAGAGTACCTTCCTTAAATAATCAGATTTCATGATTTGGAAATTTACTTTAAAGTGGCAGTTACCAGAAGTTGCATAATATATGTATGGTTCTTTAAAACTTTAAGGAAGGTAGAAGTAGATCAAAAGTATATTATTTCTGACATACGTGTGAAATATTCATTCTTGTAAATACTTGTTGCTCTGTCTTCACAGTGAATATTTTTTGTGCTTTCCATTTCTTTATAGTTATTGTACTATCACCTTGTATGAAAAATATTAACAATGTATACAGTCTTAAGATAATGGATCTGAGACAACTGTTCCAATGCAAAAGTCATAGTTTTAAATTTAAATAGGTTAAATTATTATGAATATGCTAAACAGCTAATCTGCTAAGAACATTCACAGAAGTAAAAAATACTCCAAGTAGTTTAGAGCACAGCAGTGAAGATTGTTTGTACTAGGGAATATCAAGCACAAGACAGCATAGTTTTTTCTGCTTGAAATTTAACCCTTAAAGTCATCCAGGATAAGCCATTTTCTTTAACTAAAATACTATGCTGTGATCTAACTGCCCTTAGCAAAAAAAAAAAAAAAAAAAAAAAAAAAAAATCTTTTTCTTTTCTTTTTGGATCTTTTTATTAAGTCTAAGCAGTAGAAAGAAAGTGTGGGGAAATAAAATAGAGATTTAAGATTTCTTAAACTGCTAGAGGCAGAGAATTCACCAAAGAAGGAATTTCTGTCTAGAAGAAAATATATAAAAGTAGAAAAATACTTTATTATGTACCTGATATAATCATAGTATCTTAAACATTACTCTTTTTTTGCTAAATTACCTTTGCTATAATTTTAAAAGTTATTAAATATTTTATCTAAGAATTCAGTAATTGAGAAAAATAAATTTCTGTATTTTCTTATGAAAATTAACAGGCAATTCCCAAAGAGCATCACATCTTCCATCAGGAAGCCTAGTATGGAAGAAAATTATTCCTTAACATAGGAGGCAAAGGCCACACATATAAAATAATTCAATCTCCTGCAACTTTGTATTGTTTTCAATGGCTGCAACTTAGTTGCCATACACATGGCTACTTTAGTGCCCTGAAGAAGTTGAATGTATCCTACCAAGCCCACTGCTTTGTTTCAGATTTTTGCATCTTGGAGCTAGCTTCCAGCTCACCCTAATTGCTCAGAAGCACTACCACACCTTAACCTTAGCTTCTGGGGTATGTTTTGAAATTGATTCATTTAATCTCTTCAATGAAGTCTTTTCAAAACTCCATCCAGGCAATCCACATTGCAGATTTTTTTTTTCTCTGCAAGGCAATAGAGCTCTGCTGAACTAGATTTTGAATGAAAAAAATCACTTCTTCAAAGTTTACATAATGGTCTAGTTCAAAGAATACTATAGGATAGTGTTCTAGCCTAAATTCTGCCTAGAAGTGAACATTTAGACCTCCCTAAGCCATCTTTACTGTCCCTGGAACACTTAGGTTGAATACTATGACAGCTTCTTTCCCACATGTTATTCAAAATATTTCTTTAACAGAAGGTCATGTCAAACAGTCCTCAAGCTCACTTTCTGGGAGCACAATAATATTCATTTTTACAGGTACCCTACATTGGTATGTCTTCAAAGAGTATTGCTTTATATAAGGTATATTCTGTGCTTCCATGATTTTGAAGTTTGTAGTATTAATTGATAAACATAGACTTAGTTTTATAATACCTCCACTATGGTGAGACTCCCCTTCACCTTGGTATATGACAGCCTCCCCAGAAGTTTATGCATTGTGCCATAATCTGTCTCCATTCTCTTCCTTCCCACTCCATTTACACTTTCTCACATCTGCTGAGAACATTGGCTCCTAAACAATTTCCTACTATGCATGGAAGGAAAAGGCAAATGATATACTGCCATCAATAGTTATAACTGTAATGAGTGTTTCAGTGCCACTTACCTGCCTTTCATTATTTGTTTGTATCTTTTCATAATCTTCTGCCACACACTTTAAAAATGTTAATTTGTTATGTGTTTTTGCTCATGTATGCAAGTACCAACCTCAAGCAGGGTATGCTTCCTTCCAGCGGTGAATTTGATCAGGAAAGTTCTAGGTGTCTGAAGGAATATCTCTGTGATTTTTTCTTAGCATTGCTAAGCCTTACTTTTAGGTGCCTTGTTCTTGACTGGATCATCATCCTCAGCTTAGGAGCTTCCATATGAAGCCTGTAGGGAGAAGTGCTTCAGAAAGGATATTAATAGCTTTCATGTTGCCTAAAAGTCCTGTGTAAGTGACTTGGTTCAACTACAGGTTCAAGTCTCAGTCTTACATTCCATTTCAAAAAACTGGATATTTGACAAAGTTTATATTTAAAGGAAGCAGCTTACACTGCAATGCTCTGTCTCATCAGCATTCACAAATACCATTTTCCAGATAAGTGCTCAAGCTACAAAAGTGGATAGTGAAATTAAGGTATTAAAAGTACTTTGTAGCTTTCTAGACAATAATCCACTGTTCATCACAGTGGAAAGAGGATGGGGAGATCTTTGGTTCAGGTCCTGTGGGTCTCCCTGAAAAGGAGGACAATCACCATGCTGGGTTCTGCTTCTAGAACACTCTAGAAGTGTCACTGGGAGAAAAATAAAATAAAATTAAAAAAAAATGAAGAAGAAAAAAAGAAGTAAACAAAGAAAACCAAGAGAAGAGATTGAACACTGAGATTTTTTACTGGATGAATGCTTTCAGTGTGAGGAAGGCAGTAATCCCTGACCACCTTCTAGGACAAGAGCTATTAGCTGAAAAAGTGTGGAAGTATGATATTTTTTTCTGCTGTTTTGATTTTTTTTCTTGGTTGGTTGGTTTTTGGGTTTTGTTGGTTTGCTTTTGTTATTGTTTTGCTTTGCTTTGTTTTGTTGGTTGGGTTTGGTTTTTTCTTTTTCTTTTTTTTTTTTTCCTCTGTTCTGAATGAAAATGCAAGTATGTTTGTGGTCAGTGCTATGTGTGGAACATGGCTGTTGTGGTGTGTGTTATGCATGTTTTCTGCATGCATAACAGGTTAAGCTTTCCCTAGGGCTTAGGCAAATGAACATCTAGTCTAAGTATCTATCCAGACTCAGTCAGGTGTATAGGCCAGGATGACAATAATGCCTGAATGCACAGCAGTCAATGCGGAAGTGCTTATAGCAAGGACAGGTGGTAGTTGATCATGCATTTGGGATTACAATCTTAAGTTCTACCACATTATCATTTTAAAAAGTGTACATTTCTCATAGTCTTATGTGAACATTTTTTTGTTTAATCGCCTACTGAAGAACTAGCTGTTAGAAAAAAAAAATGAATCTATACCTTTATTATCCTTACATTCTGTTGAATCTCTTATAGCCTTCACCCAATTATTCTCTATCTGTGTGTGTCTATGTGTTTTCGTGCCCTCATCTGAAATTCAGTGGCTTTTATGAGAAGAGGTTTTGAGGCAATTCAGCACTCTGTAGCACTTCTTTAAATGAAAGATAAAATTTGTCTCAAGTGAAAGCCTAAACTGTCCTCTTTTTTTGTTATCATATAAATTGTGTACTGTATTTTTTTCTCTCTCTTTTTTTTTGTGTTTTTTTTTTTTTTTTTTTTTTTATCCTGATTGTTAATGCCTCTTCTATTAATTTACTGACTCTACAGCAATGGTACATCACTCAGAAAATCACACATGAACAAGGTTCACAAGATTTTCCTGGACTAAGGCAACAGAATTGTAAAATTCATCCTCATAATCTCTTCTTCCTGACACTTTTGGCAGAACTCAAATTTGCTGAATGTGTTGAATTTAGTATCAAATTTCAGCATGCATTACGGATAAAATTGATGATAAAGCTGAAAGCTTGAAAGGAAAGAACACCGGTGTACAGGATGTGGAGGAACTAAGATAGTAAGAAATTACTTCTTTGATGTTAAGACAATTAAAAATCCCCAATGCCAATTGTGGTGGATTGACCCTGGACAGCAGCTAGGCACTATACAGCTGCCTGCTCACTCTTTGTCCCCAGCAGGATGAGGGAGACAATAGGAAGAGCAAAGTGAGAACACTTATGAGTTGAGATAAAAATGGTTTAATAAGCAAAGGAAAAAGGAAGGAAGGGGAAAAGAACACCAAACCAAATAAGTTATGCAAAGACAGTCACTCATCACTTCCTCCAAGCAGACGAAAGCAGTCTCTAGGAAATGGATAGTAGACACAAAAAAACTTCTCAGTTTTTATTGATGAGCATGATACTATATGGCATGCTATATTCATTTGGTCAATTTGGTTCAGCTGTCTAGGAGTCTATTCATTGCAGAGTCAGAGTAGCAAAGAGAGGAATGTTTGATGCTGTGCAGCTAATGCTTAGCATCAGCCAAATTGTTGAGTTTTTATCAACACTGATTTACTCACAAATCCAAATCAGTATCATCTGGACCTCTATGAAGAAAATTGACTCTATCCCAAGAAGAGTCATTACACCAGTCCTGGAAAATAAATTGAGAAATGAAGAGGTAATGAAGTCTCAAAGCCACCTATTAAGTCAAAGAAATTAAAATGTTTGTGTTTTGTTGTTGGTTGTTTTTCAGTACATGTGGCATATTTTTTTTTGCTGTCAAATCTGATTTTATTATTTTTTACATTGAAGATCATCAGTGAAGAAAAGGAAAATGAAAGCAAAACATTAAGCCACAAAGTATGGTACATCATTTCTAGTGTTCCCTTCATTCTCTGCTTCTATCACAAATTGACTTCTGACGATTAGCCATTGCTTTAGTATCAGAACTACTGAAAATATTGTAGAGTACTACACTTGGATTGCTAATCACTTCTGATATGCTTATCAGAGCTAAGAATCCTGTGGCTCTGGGAATATCTGCAAATGTCCCATGCATTCTCTTCTGCTTCAAAAGGTTTGTTGTTGGTTTTTTTTTTTTTTTTCCTTTTGGAATGACTTTAACTTATCTAAACAGGAAATAATCAAGAAAGCTACAGAAATAGCCAAAGGACCATTTTTTTAGATCTTATTATAATTTTGCCTGTTTTAGATAAATCTATTAAAACATTAACTTGGCTTTAATTCTCTAGATATGTGATGTGTATAATGTATTGTAAGGGTTAAGAGAAATCTATAGAAAATATCTGTATAATCAGCAAAGACTTTAATCTAGTTGTATGTAAATTTACCTAACCCTAATGTAAAATCCTAAGAAATATCCTTAGGAATTTTTCTTCTTTTTATTATGTTAATGGTCAAGACCGATTGAATATATAAAGTGTATGAAAATTTATGGGGTTTAATGTAATTGCTGTCATATTTGCAAGGCAAAATACAATAAATGCTGTAAAGATTTGAATTTAATTTTCAAAATGAAGAGAAGAAAATTTAGTTCATAAATTCAGGGAAAGTTTTCTTGAAGTAATTTACTTTACCTAATACTTTTTCTTCATGAAATTCAGGAAAGATAAAAATTCTTGCTGAGTTTTGGATAAATGCTGGAGGAAAAAAAAAAAACAAACCCAACAAACCAAAACCAAACAAACCCCAAAAAACCTCTGAAAAGTTGCACCTCTAACAAGGTGTTTTTCCTATATCTTAATACTTCAGTAGTGAAGCTGTTGGTCTGAGTCATTATTTTCCCTGACTGTCTCTTAAGAACCTTGCACTGCATGATTCTGCCCTCTTGAAGATTCATAAGGAGGGAACTTTTGCCTCAATATTAGCATTTGTTAGTGAAAATCTGGCATCTCAGATCAAAACACCAATCAGACTTCATAGAGGACTGAGTTGGATGCATAGATTTCCTCTATTGATTCTACTGTGCTAGCTGTACCCAGAGAATAACTGTAAGGTATTGGTGTCTTAAACTGCCACAGGTATAGGTGAGTAAAATATAGTGCTTCCAAAATTAAATTAAATTGATGAAGATAACAACAAACTCTTTTTGACATCTGTACATCAGAATGATAATTTGGGACTTCAATATGTCTCTTCCACAACTACATGTACCACATGGTTAAAGGTGACTTTTAAGAGATGTGTGCAGAAGTAGGCATGTGAATTCCACCTGGAAGGCCATAAGAGAACAATTTATTGTATTCAGCATCTCCCCTCACCATCTGTTGCCCAAGAACTGTTTTCCCATTTATAAAAACAAACCCAAAGATTAAAATGGCTTTCAGATATTAATTTAAGGAAAGAAGAGAGAAAAAAAACCAAACAAACCCAAGACTTCTTTAGACAGATGTAGTTTTGCAGGTTTTGTTTCTGGTTTTATTTCCAGTTGTTAATGAAAACTGAGAAGTGTTGAGTGTATACACTTCTCACTACTGATACATACTTGTTTGTACATGGGCAAAACACTCAACCTTTTTGCAGAATGCAAGTAAAATATTTTCATGACACAGAGGTGTGATGATAGGGTTATTTAATGTAGGTGAGTTGCTCCAAAATCAGTTTATAACATAAAAACTTTTTAATTTTTTTGTTAAATGGATTGTAAACAGGATATACTGGAAATCACATAGGCACACATACATTTTTAAGATTCTATGGCTGATTTCTTGATGAGACAGGCCTGGAATAAACATCTGGATGCTTATCAAAAGTGAAAAGAACACAGTAAGTTTGAACTGTGTTCTTTAGTCTTCACATGAGGTTTTTGAGTACCACACAATACTCAAGTACCTCAATGTTGCTCATTTCAAATAGGTCAGTAAAAAACTTGACTGTTTCTTGATACAAAGGGAAGAGGATTAATCTATCAAAGTAACTGATATCAACTAACTGGGTTAGGATTGGGTTAGAGAGCAGTTAAGCAAACTGAACATTCACAGGTCCCTGGGCCCTGATGGGATGCACCCGAGAGTGCTGAGGGAAATGGCAGAGGTCATTGCTAGGCCACTATCCATAATCTTTCAGAGGTCCTGGAGAACAGGAGAGGTGCCTGAGGACTAGAGGAAGGCCAATGTCATCCCGAACTTCAAAAAGGGCAATAAGGAGGACCCCAGTAACTATAGGCCAGTCAGCCTCACCTCCTTTCCTGGGAAAGTGATGGAACAGCTTGTTCTTGCCACGATCTCAAAGGATGTTGAGTAAAGGAGGTTTATCACGAGTAGTCAACATGGATTCAACAAAAGGAAGTCATGCTTGACTATTCTAATAGCCTTTTATGATGGCACAACTAGTTGAATAGATGAGGGGAGGGCAGTGGATGTGGTATATCTCAACTTCAGCAGGACTTTCGATATTGTTTCCTATTATATCCTCACAGCAAAGCTTAAGAAGTGCGGCTTGGATGGTTGTGTGGTGAGATGGATTGCAAACTGACTGAAGGATAGAGCCCAGAGTCTAGTTATAGAATCATAGAATCATAGAATAGTTTCAGATAGAAGAGACCTTCAAGGTCATCAGGTCCAACCTTACTCCTAGCCCTATAAAAAACCACTAAACTGTGTCAGTAAGCACAACATCTAACCTCCTCTTAAACACTTCTGGGGATGGTGACTCCACCATCTCCCTAGGCAGGCCATTCCAGTGCCTGACAACCCTTTCTGTAAAGAAATGCTTCCCAATATCCAGCCTGAACCTCCCCTGGTTCAATTTCAGGCCATTTCCTCTTGTTCTATCACTTGTCACCAGGGAGAACAAACCACGTCCCACCCCACTACAACTTCCCTTCAGGCAGTTGTAGAGGGCAATAAGGTCTCCCTTCAGCCTTCTTTTCTCAAGGCTAAACAGCCCCAGATTCTTCAGCCTTTCCTCATAAGATACATGCTCCAAACCCTTTACTAGCTTGGTAGCATGCCTCTGTACCCTCTCCAGCATCTCAATGTCCTTCTGTCAGAGAGGGGCTCAAAACTGGGCACAGTATTTGAGGTATGCCCTCATCAAAGCAGAGTACAGAGGAATGATCACCTCCCTGCTCCTTCTGACTACATTATTCCTGATACAGGTCAGGATGCCATTGGCCTTCTTGGCCACCTGGGCACACTGCTGACTCTTGTTCATCCAGATGACAATCAACACCCCCAGGTCCTTCTCTGCCTGACAGCTCTCCAGCCATTCCTCCCCAATCCCCCAACTGGGGGTTGTTGTGGCCCAAGTGCAGGACCAGGTATTTGGCCTTATTGAAACTCGCGAAACTGGCCTTGGCACAGCGATCCAGCCTATCTACGTCCCTCCATAAAGCTTCCCTACCCTCAAGCAGATTGACACTTCCACCTGGCTTTGTGTCATCTGCAAATTTACCAAGGGTGCATTCTATCCATGTCATTGATAAAGATATTAAACAGGAATGGCCCCAGTACTGAGCCCTCATGGAGGACACCATTCATGACTGGCAGCCAACTGGATTTAACTCCATTGACCACAACTCTTTGGACTCGTCCATCTAACCAGTTTTTTTAAGTGTTTGCCCATCCAAGCCAAGTGCAGTCAATCTCTCTAATAGAATGCTGTGGGATACAGTGTCAAATGACTTACTAAAGTCAAGATAGACAACATCCACAGCCTTGCCTTCATCTAGCAAGCACGTCACCCTGTCATAGAAGGAGATCAGGTTTGTTAAACAGGACCTGCTCTTCATAAACCCATGCAGACTGGCCCTGATCACCTGATTGTCCTTCATGTGTTGCATAAGGGAACTCAGGATGATCTGCTCCATCAGCTTTCCTGGTACTGAGGTCAAACTGACAGGCCTGTATTTCCCCGGATCATCCTTCCATCCCTTCTTATATATGGGTGTTATGTTGGCTGACTTCCAATCTGCTGGTACCTCCCCAGTCAGGCAGGACTGCTGATAAATGATGGTCAGTGGCCTGGTGAGCACCCCTGACAGTTCTCTCAGTACTCTAGGATTTAATCCATGTGGCCCCATAGATTTATTCACATTGATATTGAGGAGAATGTCATGGACCATCTCCTCCTGAATTGTAGGAGGGACATTGTGTCAAATAAGATTTTTTTGTTAGTCGCAATACAAGTGTAATGTGTTGTGCATAAAACTTTCCCAAGTAAAAACATTACATGCTTCTTTTGTAAATACAGTATATGTACATTCTGAACAGAAAATGTTTCACTAGTGGCTGTCATTTTAGAACAAATGTCTTTGTCTATAGTGTTTGTTTTTCCCTGAGGAAGAGTTGAAGGTCACATTATTAAAAGTGCTAATAAATTACAGTATTTGTGTTAGTTAATTAAACCTGTCAGATGAAAAATTATCTGATACTTTGGATTCTATCTTTTTCTATCTCCATTTAGGTAATTTAGGGCAACGAATTTCAGAGTTAAGAAGAAAATAAATTCAGACTTGTGTTTGGACTGGAAAAAGTTTAAATGAGTAGATATTTTTTCCGCTTGTATGTAATTTGACAAGTGCATTTTTTTCCCCCAAACCATTGTTATTATAACTCATGTAAATTCTACATCTTTCTTTGTAAGAAGTCTAAAACCTTTGACGACATGGTAATATTTTGTTTCACCTGTCTTTGTGTTAGGCTTTAATGGGCCTGAACAGCCTCACCTGGGAGCCTGACTGAGGATCTGTCCATGTGCTGGAGATGATCCTTCCTTTCCATTCAGCACTGGTGAGGTCACCCTTGGAGTGCTGTGTCTAGTTCTGGATTCCCCAGAGATTTGGAGAAACTGGAGAGGGACACAAAGATAACAAAGAGACTGGAACATCTGAAGTGTGTATGAGGGAGCTGGGACTGTTCAGCCTGGAGAAGAATAGGCTTGGGGAGAGTTTATCACTGTACAAAAATACCTCTGCAAAGGGGATGCAAAGAACATGGAAGTAGGCTCTTTTCAGTGGTGCTCAGTGATGGGACTAGAGGCAATGTGCACAAAGTGAAACAGAGGAGGCTCCATCAGAACATTCAGTGATTTTTACTAGGTTAGAGTAGATAACTAAGTTAAAAAAATTAGGCCAACATTATTTTGGAATCCACACTTTCTCTCCCCTCCTCAGCTGGACAAGTGAGAGAAAATACAATGAAGCCTCATGGGTCAAGACAAGGACAGGGAGACATCATTCACAAATTACTGACACAGATAAAAGAGATCCAACTTGTGGAAAATTAATTTAATTTATTACTAATCAAATTAGAATACTCCCAAATTCCCTACCTCCTTTTCACTAGCAGCACAAGGGAATGGGGAGTGGGGTTTGTGGTACGTTTATCACATGTTGTCTCTGCTGTTTCTTCTTCTGCAGGGAGAGGAATCCTCACACTCTTCCACTGTGCCAACATGGGATCCCACCTATGGAACACAGTCCTCCAAGGACCTCTCCAATATAAGTAGTTCCCACAGGCTTCAAATCACAACATACTATTCCATTGTGGTTCTCCCACTGGGTCACAAGGCCTGATAGCAAACCTGCTCCACTGTTGGGTCCTCTCTCCATGGGTCCACATGTCCTATCAGGATCCAGATCCAGAAATGGTGTGGGTGTGAGAGATCACAGCCCCGTTTGGGCATCCACCTGCTCCAGCGTGTAGTCCTTCACAGTCTGCAGTATGGATATCTACTCTACTGTTAACCTCCATGGGCTGCAGGGGCACAGCCTGCCTCACCATGGTCTTCACCACAGTCTGCAGGAAAATCTCCGATTCAGTGCCTAGAGCACCTCCTCTTTCTCCTTTTTCACTGACCTTGGTGTCTCCAGAGATGTTCCTCATATATTCTTACTCATTTTTCCAGCTGTTGTTTCTGTTGGGCAGAAACTCTTTCCCTCTTCTTAAATGTGGCACTACCACCATCATTGACTGGCTCAGCCTTGGTCAGTGGTGGGTCTGTCTTGGAGCCCTCTGACATTGTCTCTATTGGACAAAGGGGAAGCTTCTAGAGGCGTTTCACAGAAGTCACCCCTATAGCCCTCCTGATACCAAAACTTTCCAATGCAAACTCAATATAAGGAGTACAATTTCAAGAACGACTCTTAAGAGGACAAGACAAAAATCTCATTACAAACAGACATGTACACCGTACAATGGAATACTGATAGAAGTAAGACAAAGAATTCCTTTACTTCCAGTACCTCTTGGTGAATCATCTTGGATTGTCAGGGCCAGATTTACTTGGTTCATATGTTACCTAGGTTTATCACCTACTTTTACTGACTGAAATTAAAATTAATATGGAAAGAAATGGAAATGTATAACTGTAAGTAGGAACTTTTTTTTTAAAGACTGAGTGGAAAACTGAAACCTTGAGATCTACAGAAGGTGGAAACTCCATGAACTGCAAGAGAAGGTTGTAAAGTTTTCAAGATGGAGCTGAAATTTTAAACAAAAGTGTGATGCAAATGTTAAGTTACTTGCAATAGTGCAATGGAATAAAAATGAGTGTTATTCAAAGAATGGCACCTAGCTATAGCTGTTAGGTAGATTCTGTCTCAACTGCATGCTACTTTGAATCTGTCCCCTTTTGAGATAATAAGTAGCCCAGAGCCTTTTAAAATCATAGATGTCTGTCTGAAATGCACTATTTTGAGTTGGAAAAGTGGAATGTACAGGTCTTTTCCAATAGCATGTTTCTGTGGCAGAAGCTTTTCCTGGTCTAGGAACTGAGTGTTCACTGAGTACAGTCTTTATAAAGATTACTCCTTCAGCCTATGTCTGGGTGATGTGATGCAGCAATTTAAGAGCTGGAATACCATATCTAATCCTGTCTCTGAAATGGTGTGCTTGCAGGGGAGTAAAAACTTGTAGAAGAGCATGTTGAAGTCTATGGCATATGTAGCAGTTAATCTTTTTAGTCACTGAAGGCTATGATGGGGTCTTTACCCAAAAGATTTTATATAGTATCCCAAGATTAGAGTACAAGTTGCGCTTTTCTTCCTTCTAGCAGAGGCAGTAGATAGATATCCTGTTTTTTTCCGTCAAAAAATGTACCTGAACACAAAGTTCTTCCTTATTTCATAAGCATATGGAAAGAAGTGTCTGTCTCTCTTGTAGAATAGCAATGTTTTTCAGGCATTCTAGAGGTGTATTTCCTCTATCCAGAAAAGAACAAGGAAGTGGGGGGTGGGGTGCACAGGGAGGTGAGGGTGAGGAGGCAGGTTGCATTAAAAAATTGGGAATATTGGTTATACAGAGACAGATGGTTGCTGGAGGGACCTTGACAGGCTGGAGAAATGGGCAAGTAAGAATCTCATGAAGTTTAACAAAGAGGAATGCCAAGACCTCCTGAACCTGGGAGAAAGAATCCCATGTATCAAGGCTGGGAACTGATTGTCTGGAAACAGTTTTTCAAAGAAAGAACTGGGGGTCCTGGTGTCCTGTAAGTTATCCATGAGCCACCAACATCACCTTGCAGAAAAAGAGGTAAACAGCTTCCTGGGCTATATGATGGAAAGTGTTTCCAAGAGGTGAAAGAAGATGATCCTTCCCTCTACTGAGCACTGGTGAGACACATTTGGGGTTCAAGGTCCAATTCTGGGCTCCTCAGTACAAGACAGACAGGGGCTTACTGTCAAAGGGCCAGAAACATCATAAAGGGACTGGAACTTCTTACATATGAAGAGATGCTGAGAGATCTGCAACTGTTCATCCCAGAGAATGCACAGGGGGATTTTATAACTGTGTAAAAGTACCTCACTGAAGTAGAGGGATAAATAAAGAAAATGGATTCAGACTCTTAGTGGTGCCCATTGAAAAGACAAGAGACAATAGGCACAAACGGAAATACAAGAACATAAGAAAAATTTTACTGTGAGAGTGGTAAAACACTGAAACAATTTGCTCAGAGAGACTGTGAAGTCTCCACCCTTGAAGACATTCAAAACTGAACTGGAAAAAATCCTGCGAAATCTACTCTTGATGACCCTGCTTTGAGAAGGGAAAGTTAAACTGAGTGATCTCAACAACTGAGTGATTCTGTGACTATTAATTATTACTGTTTTCCACCTGTTCAGCTGATCCTTTTAGTTCTTTCTGGTATGGGACCTTGTCTATGATTAACAGCTGGAAATCATACCCTAATGTCCAGAACTCTGAGAGTTCAGCACAGAAAAAGCTGTTATGTTCTAGAATGGAGATAAAAGGTATTAAGTAAGACTAGAACTCTACCAGTGGATACAGATGTTGTTTTCCTGTTTTACTAGGCAACAAATTTACACGTTAAGCCAGAAAGGTGTCTCTTCACTTTGATTAAATCTATCCCAAGACTCAGTGGTTCCATATCAAGTAGAATGAAAAATCATTTTGCTTAACATATGCTGTTGAATTTTATTGCCTACGTTATATTCAATAGCATGTATAGGAATACATACAAGTTACTTTCATGATATTCAATACCAAAATGACCCTGGGCATTTGCATATTTTGCATTTGTATGCTCTAATTTTTACTGTTTCAGCTGGACATTCCAACTTGATCCTGATGTATCTAAGAAATATGATAACTGAAGTTTTAACAGGTTAATTTGCTGAGTGAGCATTTCCTGCATTTCAAACAAGGAAGTTACTGCTTCTGTGTAAAGCATACCTTGTTTAAAATGAGGTTGGAATGGAAACAGTGTCTGAAGGTTGTCTCATGAATAAGTGCTTTTTTCTAGCAATTTCATTGAGATGTGTAATGTTTTGGTCAGTCTCATCTTTATAATAATCACCTACAAGGACTTAACATGTTCTCTGGTCCGTGCTGACACAGAATTGCTTATGGCTCCCTAGATTCTCCTGTCACTCCTAAAATAAAAACTAACTATAAAGATAATGCCAGTTACCTTTATTGTGAGCCATACAGATACTTGCTTGAAGACCTGAGAAAAGATCTGAGTTTTCATGAAGTGTTTGGAGTGCCTGGTATCACGGGATGTGAAACGACTGTGATTTTAATGTACTTTGTACTCTAACACAGGAGCATCACAAGTCTCAGGGCACATATTTGTACAGCCAATCTTGTATGCAGGATGCATCAGGAAAAAATGTGATATATTGTCTACAGTACCTGACGACTCATTGTTATTGCAATATCTATAACCATCTTTTCCATTTGGTAGGAAAATGGACATTTACTCCAACTGAAATGATGTTTTAAAAATTTTTGCTAACTTAATTGTAGTTTGTGAGTCACATAAATGCTCTTATTTCTTCCTGACTTTGTCAAAAACAAAGATCACATGTACAGGGAAAGTAATATAGCCACTCCACTAGAATGGCTTTTACAATACCAACTGCAGTAACCAATGACTATGTAGCATATTGTAATACACTACCATGAACCATATTTCCCATTTAGCTTAAGAGCAAGTCTAACACTTTCAGAACAGAAATGAATAGAGTGCAGTATCATCTCCCTTGCCTTTCTACGCTCTCAGGATAAAAAATAGAACTGTGATTCCTCCAGCTGTCGTCTTAGTTCTGAACCTGCAAAAAGCTATTCTAATACAAAGACTCTTCTTTTTCCTGTTGAATGTAATGCCACCAGTTAGTTGGCTTATGTATACTAGATATGGGGAAGCACTTAAATGTGTATATTGTTTTCTGTGCTCATCTATTTCTATTTGTTGTATTACAGATGAATGTTCACTTTCATCTCTGTGATAGAGTGACTTTGATACTTCTATAAACTTCAGGTGCCAGGGTGGATCAAAGACTTTCCCAACAGACATGTTCATATGAAGTAGCAGGGAATGACTGATTAACATAAATCTTATATTGCCAAATTATAATCTAGCAAATTATAATACTTTTATTTGCTATACATTTTTTAATTCAATTATTTAATTACATATAAATATATATAGTTTTTTGTTGTTTTTTTGGTTTGTTTTTTTTTTTCTGTGAAGAAGCAAGCTCTCAGAATCTCAACCGGTGCCTGACTGATTAGGGTTAGAAAATTTTTCTCAGTTTGAGGTTATTACCCTCATATTTTGATTTAAAGACAAGTATAGTGAAAGAAACCTTCTTTGAAAATGCAAGTAAAATTCTACTTTTTTGTAGGGGGTGATGAAGGGGGAATGAGATGATGAGGTTGATCTTCAGCATGCTAGTTCAGGAAATTTCTATACTTAGATGTGCTTTTCCTAGTCTTTTCAGGTTACTTGGAAGGAAGAATTAGAAACCCTGTAACATCCTCATCTGTGATAATTCAACTGTGGTGACTATGCTGGAAGAGCACAGTGGATGATTAAATGTTTTAAGTGACTATCAATTTACACCTGTAACTTTGTTTCCTCCCAAGGACAATGAAAAGTGTATTACTGTATTTTATGGTTTGTTTTTTGTTGTGGGTTGTTTGGGTCTTTTTTTAGTTACATTTGATATTACATAATTTCTTTGAAGTGCCTGTTTACCTGGATTCCTCAGAAATAAGAATAGAAAGGCTCTACCCACCGTACTTCATCCTGTCTCACAATTTTAAAAGGTGGTTGTTTATATATCACTAGGAACAGATAGAAAATAAGGGCCTATAGCCTTCTGAAGTATATAGGAGTCTATCCAGTGATTTCAGTGGGCTTTGGGTAAAGGCCCAAGGGAGTGTAATATAATCAACCAGACATTTCCTTTTTCTTTTTAGAACCCTTTTTAGGCTCATCTTTTTATTTTGTTTTTAAAGTCCCTGGTACCAGGAGAATAATATCTATCTGAGAGTTAAAGACATATGAGCAGTAAGGAGAATCAAACCATAACTAGCCTTCCCATGTTACATCTATGATGCAGAGTAATCACTGCTCATGGTTTAAAAAGGAAATTACTGCAGTGTAACTCAGGGCTTCAGTGAGGTGAAGACTTTTAATCTTTCTTCCTAAATCAGTGAAATCCAACTCATGAAATGACAACTCATTACAGTTCTTGCACACAGTAGAAATGAATGAATGCAGACAAAGCTCAGACTCTAAGGTGCTGATTTTTGTATTCTATAACCTGATAGAAAAAGATGGATGACATTTTTACTTGGGCGAGCCTCAGCAAGGACCTATGGGGGAAAAAAAGCATAATGTGTATATCCAGAGTTGTGTTCTGAGGTCAATGGAACTCTCTAAGTGAAGAATACCATGGGATTAAACACTTACTCCATGTCTTTCAGTGGAATGAAGTAATTTTAAAAGGAGTCACTTATTTCTTTAGTCCAAATAACTTACGAAAGATCAGAGAAATACAGTATGATCCTTCAAGACATAAAATGGTACCTTTTGTGAAACAGAAAAGATTTTCCTCCTTCTCCTGCAGTACCAGCTTGGTACTGCATTTTTCACTCTTTTCAGGAATGTTATCTTTTGTGAGATATTAGTATCTCAGTTCAATGTGGAAAATTCTGTGCTTTGACAATACATAAACAGTTCCATATTGAGGTTTTGCAACTTCTAACACATTTTATCCATTCTTTTGCTAGTATAAGTATTATTTTTAAGCAATTTACAGTATGTATGATTTTCTCAAAGTGTTCACTCTTTTTGCTGTTTGTTACTCCAGGTGTGAAATTTGTCACCTAAGTCAGTGTTATGATTTCTAGTTTCTGCTGTATTATTGTTCTTCTTATTTTTTTATTCGTTGTTTGGAGAAGATGGCAGTATGCCCTCATTAATTCAGTGGAAAATTTCAGGGTAGGTTATGTAATTGAAAGGATAATCACATTCTTTACAAGTTTATAACTCCTGCTTTTATTTCTTTTTGAATTTGTGCTGACTCCTTTTCACATCTGTGTTTAACCATGTGTTGTATGTCATTCTGAACAATGTTGTGTATGATTAGTCACTATGATTTATATTTAAGGTTTTGTCAAAATGTTTGTCTGATCCAAATAAGTATTATCTAATTTTTTT